>JAREIK010000215.1:1814004-2229004 GCA_029783825.1 Sapria himalayana
GAGGAAAAAGAAAAAGTAGCAAATGAAGAAGTAGATGAGGAAGAAGAAGAAAAAGAAGAGATAGAAGTATAAGAACAAAACATTGAGAAATAAGAAGAAAAAGGAGAAGAAGAGAAAAAAAAGTTGAAGAGGAAAAAGAAGAAGAAGAGGTAGAGGAAGAAGAAGATGTAGATAAAGAAGAGGAAGAAGATGTATAGGAGGAAGAAGAAGAAGATGTATAGGAAGAAGAAGAAGAAGATGTATAGGAAGAAGAAGAAGAAGAAGATGCATAGGAAGAAGAAGAAGATGATGTATAGGAAGAAGAAGAAGAATATGTATAGGAATAAGAAGAAGGTCGAGAAGAGAAGTAGAAGATGAATAAGAAATAGAAGAGGAATAAAAAGAAGATGCAACAAAAGAAGAAAAAAAAGAAGAAAAAGAAGAATAAGAATATGAAGAATTAGTAGTAGTAGAAAAAGAAGAAGAGGCAGAAGAAGAAGAATAATAAAAAGATGTGGGGCAAAAAGAAGAAGAGGCAGAAGAAGAAGAAGAAGAAGAAGAGGTGGGGCAAAAAGAAGAAGAAGAAGAATAAGAAGAAATAGATAAGGTAAAAAAATCATGAATTAGATGAAGAAGAGAAAAAAGGAGAAGAAGAATAAGAAGAAGAAGAGGAATAAGAAGCTGAAGAAGTAGAAGAGAAAAAAATAATAGGTAGAAAAAGAAAAATGGGTAGAATAAGAAGAAAAAGAAGACAAAGAGGAATAAGAAGATGAGGAGTATAATGAAAAAGAAGAAGATGATGATGATGAAGTAAAAAAGAAGAAATGGAAGAAAAATAAAAATAGAATGAAGAGTAAGAAGAGAGAAAAGAGGTAGAAGAAATAGAAGAATAACAAGAAAAAGATAATGAAGAAGTGGAATAAGAAGAAAAAGAATAATAGGAATAAAAAGTAAAAAGGAAGAAGAATAAGAAGAAGAAATGAAAAAAAAAGAAGAAGAGAAAAAAGAAGAAGAAGAAGAGAAAAAAGAAGAAGAAGAAGAATAATGACCGGAAGAAGAAAAAGAAAAGAAGAAAAAGAGGAAGAAAAAGAAGAAGAAGAAAAATTTGAAGAAAAAGAAGTAAAAAAAAAGATGGAGAAGAAGAATGTGAAAAAGATCAAATTGAAGAAAAAAGAAGAGTAAGAATAAGAAGAATAGGAATAAGAAGAAGAGGAAGAAGAATAAGAAAAAGAGGAAGAGGAATGATAAGAGGAAGAAGAACAAACAAAATGAAGAAAAATAAGAAGAAAAAAAATGAAGAAAAATGAAGAATAAGAAGTAGTGTAAGAAAAAGAAGAAGAAAAGAATGAGAGGAAGAAGAAGAAGAAGAGGAAGAAGGAGAAAAAGTGGAAGAAGGCAGAGAAAATGAAGAAAAAGAGAGAAATATGGAGATGAAGAAGAAGAAGAAGCTGAAGAGGAAGAACAAGAAGAAGAAAAAGATAAAAAAAGAAGATGATGAATAAGAAGAAGAAGTATATGAAGAAGAAGATGATGAAGTGTAAGAAGAATAAGAATAATAAGAAGAATAAGAAGAAATGAATGAAGAATTATAGGAAGATGAACAAGAATATGAAGAAAAAGAAGAATATAAAAAGAAGAACGTGGACAAAAATAAGAAGACAAAGAATAAGATGTAGAGGAAGACGAAGAAGATGAGGAAAAAGAATAAGAAAAAAAAAGAAGAATAGGAAGTAGAAGAAAGGAGCAAGTATAAGAAGAAGAGAAAGAATAAGAAGACAAAGAAGAAGAAAAATATGAGGAATAACAAGAAAAATAGAAAAAAGAAGAAGTTGAAGAATAAGAAGAATAAAAAAATGAAGCAGAGAAAGAAAACGAAAACGAAATTGATGAAAAGAAAGAAGAATAAGAGAACAAAGAATAACAAGAGTATGAAGAAGAAGAAAGGGAAGAAGAAAAACCACAAAAAGAAGAAGAGGAAGAAGAAGAAGAGGAAGAAGAGAATGAAGAAGAAGAAAAAGAATATGAAAAAAAAGAAGAACATGAAGAAAAATAAGAATAAGAACAAGAAAAAGAAGAAGAAAAATAAAAATAAAAAGAAGAAGAACATAAAGACGAAGAAGAATAAGAGAAAGTTGAAGAAGAAGAAAAGAAAAAACAAGAAGAATATGTTGAAGAAGAAGAATAAGAAAAAAAAAGAAAATGAAGGGATAGAAGTAGAGGAAGAAAAAATAAGTGGAAGAATAAAAATAAAAGGAATAAGAAGAAAATAAGAAAGAAGAAAATGAGGAAGAAGAAGAAGAATAAGAGGAATAAGAATAAAAAGAAAATGAGCAAAAAGAAGAAGAAGAAGAAGAAAATGGGAAAAAAAGAAGAGAATAAGAAATGGAGCAAAAAGAAAAAATAGAAGAAAATGAGCAAAATAAGATGAAAAATTGCTAGAAAAAGAATAAGAGGAAGAAAAATAAGAAGAGGAAGAAGAAGAAGAAGAAGAAGAAGAAGAAGCATAAGTTAAAGAAAAAGAATATGAGTAAAAAGAAGAAGAAGAAATCTAAAATAAGAATAAGTAGAAGAAGAAGAAGAAGTGAAAATATTAGAAGAAGGGGAAGTAAGCAACCATAGAATGAAGAAGAATAAGAGAAAGTAGAAAAAGAATAGGAAGAAAACAAAGAGAAAGAAGATGAATAAGAAGAGGAATAAAAAAATTGGAAGAAGACGAAGAGGAGGAGGAACAAGAAGAGGAAGAAAAAAAAAGATAAAGAAAAATGCGAAGATGATGATGAAGAAAAGGAAGAAGAAGAAGAAGAATAATAATAATAATAATAAGTGGAATAAGAAGTAGAAGTAGAAGAAGAAGAGGAAGATGAAAAAGAAGAGAAAGAAAAAGTAGAATAAGAATAAGCTGAATAAGAAGTAGAAGAAGAAAAAGAAAAAGAAGAAGAAGAAATGTAAGAAGAAGAAGTAAAAGAAGTGGAACAAAAAGAAGAAGAAAAAAAGTTGAAGAAGAGAAGAAGAGGAAGAATAAAAATAAGTGGAAGAAGAAAAAAAGGAGAAATAAGTAGAAGAAGAGGAGAAGAAGAAGAATATGAAGAAGAGGAAAAAGTAAAAATAGGGAGAAGAAGAAAAAGAGCAGGAAGAAGATGAAGAGCTAAAAAATGAAGAAGAGGATGAAGAAGAAAATAGGTAAAATAAGTAGAATAAGAAGAGGAAGAATAAAAAGAAGAAGAAGAAGAAGAGTAGAAATAGAAAGGATAATAGGAAGAACAAGAAGAATAGGAAGAAGAATAAAAAAATAAACTAGAAGAAGAAGAGTAAGAAGATGAAGAAGATGAATAAAAAAGAATAATAAGAGAAAAAATTTTATAAATAGGAAGAAGAATTAGAAGAGAAAGAAGAAAAATAAGAGGAAAAAAATAAAAAAAAGGAAAAAGAAGAAGAAGAAGAAGAAGAAGAGGAAGGAGAATAAGATAAAAAATAAAAAGAAGAAGAGGAAGAACACAAATCATAAAAACATGAAGAAGAAGAATGAGTAGAAGAATAAGAAGGGAGAATAAAAGGTGGAGGAGGAAGAAAAAAAAAGAACAAGTGGAATAATAAGACGTAGAAGAAGAAGAAGAGGAAGAAGAAGAAGAATAGGAAGAAGAAGAAGAATAGGCAGAAGAGGAAAAAGAAAAAGAAGAATAAGAGGAGGAAGAAGAATAAGGATAAAATGAAAAAGAAGAGGAAGAAATAGTGGGTCGAAAAAGAAGAAGAAAATTAAATAGGAAGAAGAAGAAGATGAGGAAGAGGAATAAGAACAATAGGACGAAGAAGAAGAAGAAAAAGATGATGATCATTGATGAAGGGGAAGAAGAATAAGAAGAGAATTAAGAAGAATAAGATGAAGAAAAAAAAGTAGAAATAAAAAACCCACATCTTGAAGTTCTAGATGGATAATTTGGGGTTTCTAGAGCAATAAAGTTCAATTTAAGTCAGAGAAGGTGCCTTTTTTAATCCGAAAATAGAGGATGCTTTTCAAGCCCCACTTTGGTTTCTTTTTCCTAATTTACCTATACATTTTTTCCACAAATCCTCTCTCTACTCTATTGCATAAATTATGAGCACTCCTTTATTGATAGATAAAGCTACGACAACTCTATTTATACTGTGTGTTGCTTGAGTTTGTGTGGAGGTTGCCCTTTAGAAGCATATTCCACATAGAGTATGGATATGCAGTCATGAAGAGCAATGTTTCTGACAAGAAATATTTTAGAAAACCTACTGAGTTTCTACACTATCTATTTTAAAGTAGGACATAGGTCAAAGGAATGCTTGGTTATGGATAAAAAAAATTGGCAGAAACTAGATGCAAAAATAATAGAGGGGAATATTTTAAATCTCCAGTGAAGTACTAGAAGAAAGAAGGCTAGAAGGGGGAAGAGGATGACAAGAAGAGAGAGTTTAATGAGAAGGAAGATAGTGGCATATTAGAATCCAAAACAAAATCTCAATAGCAAAAAGAAAAGAAGAGAGAGGGAGATGGAGGGAGGAAAACAAAACCATAGTAGATGCTCACTAGATTAGTCGAAATCACAAAAAAATAAAGAAAAACAAAATCTCAAAATGTACGAAAAAATATAAGGAAGATGATGGAGGGTGGACAGAAGGGATAGAAGAGGTTGAACACTCAGAACCAATATATAAAACAAAGAGTTTCACACTCTTCAAATAAAGCAAACTTAAAGAGGGCTTGAGTAAATATCATGGAAACTAGGTAGAAATAGAATTAAAAATAGGGAATGGGCAATGCAAGAGATAAAAAGAATGGCCATCTAGCTAAGAAGAAAATACAAGTAAGAATGGAAGGGGGTAATGGCTAGGGGAATCGAGTGAGATTAAAAAGCCTAGAAACATGAAACCTAAAAAAGACAAATGAATCAAAATATACAACAAGAGTGCAAGTTTGGTCCTCAAATAATGGTTAAATACTTATATTATAACATAAGTTAGGCAGCTAATACTCCCTCAATTAATAGGTTGAGAAAGTTAAGTCATTTACATAAGATATCACAAATTATGACAGTAGAACCAATTGTAGACAAGGGACAATTAGAGAAATATAGAAAAATTTTAGGATTTGAGAATGGTTTCTCAAACAATAATGTTAAAATATGGCAAATGTGGAGAAAAAAAATCTAAATATTGTTATCCTCAATGATGCTGAACATATTATAGATTTAGCATGAAAAAAGAAATTGAATAGATCATTTCAGTGGTCTGAAAAAAAATTCAAAAGAGGAAAAAAAAGTGTCATGACAAGAAATGAAGAAAATAACTGAAAAGAAAAAGCTATGGGTTATAGGGAGTGACTTTATTGTCAAAAGAATCGCATTAGAAAATAAAGGGGGAAGAGCTCCTGATACGGAGGAAAACATTTACTTCATTGACATACTAGCCAAAACGAATCTATTAGATGCTGATTTTCTAGGCTCTGAATTCACATGGTACAATACTTAGAAGAAAAAAAAAGCAATTTGGGCAAGGCTTTATCGGTTTTGTACAATGCCAAATGGGTGGAGTCTTTCGGCTCCATTAGTATAGGACACTAGGACAAAATATGTTCATATCACAACCCATGCTGATAAGGATAAAAAAGACGTGAACATGAGGGGACACTTTCTAATTTTATTATATGTGGTGTTCAAATGCTAAATTTGAAAATATTTTCAATGAATCCTAAAGCCATTCGACAACAGGTAATATGCCTCAAATTCTTGCTATTAGTTTTCGTAGATTAAAAAAAGCTTGGGGGTCTGGGATAAAGATATTTTTGGAAACATTAACAAAGTCATAGAAGAAGTAGAAACAAGAGTGGAAGGGCTAGAACTAGAGTTTGAGGAGGATCAAAAAGAGGAGAAGAGAAATGAGCTCAGCAAAGCCTAAGCTAAACTTAGGATAAAGTTACATATGGAATAAATATTCTAGAAGCAAAAATCAAAAATAAAATATATAAAGGAAGGTGATAAAAATACACTGTTTTTCCAAAAATGAAGAATAAAAGCCAGTTTTAAGTGTGGAAGGAAGGCATAAAGAGAATGGTTTATTGCTAGCCATAGAGAAAAAGTCTTGGTCGAAAATAAAAAAAAGTTATCAACCTTCCCAGATGTAGAAGAAGCCAAAAAGTACTTTTTAGCATTGATAAAGAAAGCACAACTAGGTCGGATGGCTTAAATAATGGCTTTTTCAAATTTGCTAGAATATAATCAAAAAGGATCTAATAAAAGTGATTTTATGAATCTTCTATGGAGTAGAAATTAGTATGCCATGGTCGAGCTCATATATAGTGCTCATTCCCAAAATGGAGAACTCCCAAAAATATGAGGATTATAGACCAATTAGTTTATGTAATATGGTCTATAATATTTTGGCTAAAATACTACAAAATAGGGTAAGTAATATACTTCCTAACATCATTTCAAAGAAATAATCAGGATTAATGAAGAATAGTCTAATGATGGAAAACATTAGTTTGGCTAAAGAAATGATGAGGGAGCTGGGTTCTAAAACCAGAGAACATAATGTGGCAATCAAATTAGATCTATCTAAATCCTTTGATAGGATGGAATGAGATATCCTTTGTTTCATAATGAGAAAGTTGGGTTTCATTAAATCATGGATAGATTTGATTTTTAGACGTGTGTCAAGTGCACAGGTGAAAATTTTCATAAATGGATAGTTAGGGGAAGAATTCAAACTGGTAAGAGGACTAAGACAAGGTGCCCCACTCTCATCCTCACTATTTAATATATATTTAGAATTTCTAATATTAAATATAAATAAAAATGCAAGAGGAAAAAATACAAGCATTTAAGCAGCCAAGAAATTCCCCGTGGTGGGATGTTTCACATATGCGGATGATGTAATCATGTTCATGAATGGTAGTAGTAAATAATTGAAGAACATGATGGAGATATTTTAGCTCATGGAGGAAGAAACATGGTAGATTTTTAACAAGAAGAAATACCAATTTATTATCTCAGTGAAATCCCCTTTGAAGGTGGCGAAAAGAATCACAAGTCTAATATGATTTACTCAAAAGGTAGCTGCAATAAACAACTTTGGCTGTCCAATATAAGAAGGAAGATTGAAGGTGGAATATTTAAATTGCCTTTTTGAATAGCTGAGGAAAAAGATAGTATGTTGGATGAAGGAGCTTTTAAGCATGAGAGGAAGAATCACCCACATCACATCACACATGTGTTGCAAAGCACACTAATATACAATCTAATGATGAGTCAATTCCCCTAAAATAGTCATCAAGAAGCTGGAAAAAGAACTCGCAAACTTTCTATGGGAAAAGAAAGAAGGCAAGCAAAACTACATTTGAATAAAAGTGATTATCTATGCCTTCCAAAAGAGGAAATGAGGTTGAGCTTTACTAGCCTAAAAGCACACTGGCTAAGGCACGTGCTTACAAAAGATTGTGGAGGTTAAAAAAGAATGAGAGCTTATGAGCAGAATTATTGAGAGCTAAGTATTTAATTGGCAAAAATACTAATAGGGAGAGAAAAATAAATAAAGTCTCATAGGTGTGGAAACAAATGATGATGCAAAGGTAGCTGGTGGAAGCACATTATAAATTAACTAGAAGTGGAAGGAAATGGATGCTCAACGTAGAGGGTTTATTGACACTGAAGTCGGCCATGAATGAGGTGAGAGGTATAAAAAGGATTTAGGACTTATATAAGTGGGTTTGTGCTACTAAAACCCTGCTAAAAATGTGCACTTTTTTATGGATGGCTCTCTCCAATTTAGTCCTAGTCGACATAAACATTCAGACTAAGAGAGTAATTTTGGCCTCAATTTTTGAATGTTTCTCAGTTGAAAGTAGCTGGAAACCTCCATGCTGATCAAAAACAATTTCCCCCTACTAAAAGAAAGGCTCCACAAATTGAGCAAGGAGAGCTCAAAATAGAATATAGGAATGACTTAATAATAACATACCTCATATTGTAATCTTGTGCATTTGGAAAGCAAGAAATAAAAGTAGATATGAGGGTGCACCAATGTGCATGAAAGATATACTGAAAAAGATAGAGTTGGAAATATGCAATATATCTACATCCAACCCTATAAAATTCAAAGCAATGAGATGGTAAGAGAGGCGCGGAGCAGCTGGAGACTAATGGTGAAACAAGTAAAACCTCATGGAATCACTTGTACTCACTAAATAAGCCCCCAGGAGGAATGATTGCCCTGAACATGGATGACAGCTTCAAAAAAGAAATGAGAGCAGTGGGAGGAGGGGGAACATGTAGAAACTCAAAAAGCAAACTTTTTCTTGCAAATAAAATGGGAGGTAAGGCTACTTTGGCTCTTAATGTAGAGATCCTTGCACTCCTAAAGGGAATCCAAATATGTAAACGAAGAAACTTCAAGGATATGCAAATACAAGTAGATTCCCAAATATTAGTTGATTTAGTTATTAATAGATTGGAGATGTGAAGATATGAAAAGAAAAATTGAAAAAATCATGCATCTCATTTAAAAGTTAAATGGTACAATAAGTCAAATTTTTAGGGAGGCTAATAACTTAGCAGGCAAACTAGCAAGGGAAGGTTTGAAAAAAAAAGTATGTGAATTTGAAGGGGGAGCAATTCTGGACAGATTTAAAGGCATAATTAAGTTGGATGTGATGGGAGTTCAATATTTCAGAAGAGGTAAGGAGAGATAGAAAGGTAGCTGGTCATTATAGGTGCAAAAAGGAGGTGGAAAAAGAGATAAAACGTCTTGTAGGACACATAGAAAGCACTACTAAAAGAGGGACAATGAGGACACAAGGGTAAAGTTGAAATGGAGGAGCATAAAGCACAACTAGAGAAAGAAATGGGGGGGGGGGGGGTGCAGAACATGAAAGGCTCGAGAAGTAGCTTAGAGCATGGTGAAATAGTAGGAGGCCCAGCTGGGTGTTTGTATATCCTCTATTTTATTTATGTAATGATCCATATATATTATAAAAGTGGAATCTCGGAGGAAGATAAGAAGTAGCTTTGTAAGCATATATATTAATGTTTACAAAGTGGAAGAGGGGGAAATGCAAGGGGGGTGGGTAAAGAGTGTTCTATTTTTCTTATAGAATCTAAGAGGAAGATGGAGCTAGAAGGGAGTATTATAAAAGATGGAGTTACAAGGGAAAGAAGACACTTACATAAACAACAAGAAAAAGGGTTCATAGTAGATTGAATGTTTAATGTGGCGTTCTGTGGTTTTGTTGTGGTTTTTTTGGGCTAAACAGAGTAAAGGGGCTAGTAATATAGTGGGTGGAAGAGGAAGTAAAAAAGAGAAGGATATAAGAGGGGGAAGGGGGGGGGGGATTTGGTATTTATGTGGATTTTTTGCAGATGGTAAAAACTATTTAGAAAGATGAGGCAGATTAAGGAAAAATAGAAGAAAGGATAGCAATTGAAGGAAAAGTTGTTTTTATTTTATTTTATTTTAATAGTGAATGTAATAGTTGGGGGGGGGGGGGGGGGGGTAGGAGGGAATGATTATAATGGAAAGGAATGGTTGGGGATAGGGTCTATGAAGTTATGAGGTTTTCTGTAGTGGTTTTGTAGAATAAATAGCTGGTAGGAGAAGTAAGGTTTCAGTGGAGGTGCATACAAACAAAGTTGGGGAGAAAGAGAAAGCATACACAAAGTTTATTCTTAAAGGGGAGTCCAAAGTATGTAATACAATAGAGATTAAAGATGGAGAGAGGACTTGAAAAAAGTAGATCAAATAATAGAAAAAGAGGAGGGCATAATATTACAAGGAAGTAAATAAAGATACAACACATTATGGAAAACTAGTGGAAGGACATTCCAAAGATACAACAAGAGACCTAAGATGAGGACAATGAGTAGAGTCACAAATATATAGGAAAAAGGATATTAAAAAAATCATAGAAAGGATGACATCCTATAGAAGAATAAATTAGGGTTGTTTGAATAGTAATTTGTACTAAATCATGTATAAAGGGTCATGAATTGGATGTCAATTTTTATTTTCAAAAAGAAAGGTTATAGTAACAAATGTCTTCCTCCACAAAAAGTGAGAGTTCTATATTAATATAATAAACATTTTAAAAGAATAAGAAGAAGAAGAAGATGTGGAAGACAAAGAAGAAGACGAAGAGGTGGAAGACAAAGAAGAAGAAGAAGAGGAGGAATAAGAAGAAGAAGAGGAGGAAGAAGAAGAAGAAGAGGAGGAATAAGAAGAAGAAGAGGAGGAAGAAGAAGAAGAAGAGGAGGAGGAGGAGACGGAGGAAGAAGGGGATGAAGAAGCGGAGGAAGAAGCGGAGGAAGAAGCGGAGGAAGAAGCGGAGGAAGAAGCGGAGGAAGAAGCGGAGGAAGAAGCGGAGGAAGAAGCGGAGGAAGAAGCGGAGGAAGAAGCGGAGGAAGAAGCGGAGGAAGAAGCGGAGGAAGAAGCGGAGGAAGAAGCGGAGGAAGAAGCGGAGGAAGAAGCGGAGGAAGAAGCGGAGGAAGAAGCGGAGGAAGAAGCGGATGAAGAAGCGGAGGTAGAAACGGAGGAAGAAGCGGAGGAAGTAGTAGAGGTAGAAGCGGAGGAAGAAGCGGAGGAAGAAGATGAAGAAGCAGATGAAGAAGAGGAGGAAGAAGAGGAGGATGAGGAGGAGGAAGAAGAGGAGGAGGAAGAAGAAGAAGAGAAGGATGAAGAGGAAGAGGAAGAAGAAGAAGAAAAGAAGAAGAAGATGATGATGATGATGATGAAGAAGAGGAAGATAAAGAAAAAGAAGAAGAGGAAGTGGAAAAAGAATAAGAAGAAGAGGAACTTGAAGATGAAGAAGAAAAATAAATAGATGAAGAGGAAGAAGAATTAAAAGTTAAACAATTAAAAAAAGAGGAAAATGATGAAGAGTAGGGGAGGAAGAAGAATAAGAAAAAGAGTAGGATGAAGAAGAAGAAGGGTAGGAAGAATAATAAAAAGAAGAGGAATAACAAGAAGAAGAGGAAAAAAATAAGATTAAGAAAAAGAAGACGAGGAATAATAAGATTATAAAGAAGTGTAAGAAGAAGATGATGAGAAAGAAGAAAAGGAAAAATAAGAAGAGGAAGAATAAAAAGAAGAAGAAGTAGTAGTAGAAGAGAAAGAAGAAGAAGAAGAAGAATAATAATAATAATAATAAGAGGAAGAAAAAGATGAAGATGAATGGGAAGAAAAAAAAGAAGAAAAAGAGAAGAAGAAGATAATGTTGTAGAGGAATAAAAAGATAGAAAAGATGTGGAAGAAGAATAAGAAGTATAGGAATAAGAAGAATTAAAAAAAGAAGTAGATTAAGAAGAAGAAGAATAGGAATAAAAAAGAGAAGAAGATGTTTATTATAAAAAACAAAAAAATAAGAAGTAGAAGAAAAAGAATATGAAAGGACGAAGATAAGAAGAGGATGAAGAATAAGAATAATAAAAGTAGAAGATGAATAATATGTAAGGATGAAGGAAAGAAGGGCATGAAGAATAAGAATAATAAAAGTAGAAGAAGAATAATTTTAGGAAGAATAAGAATAATAAGAGGTAGAAGAAAAAGAAGAGGAAGAAGAAGAAAAACTAGAATAAGAAGAAGAATAAGAGGAAAAAGAATAAGAAGAGGAAAAAGAATAATAAAATAAAAAGTAAAAGGTAGAAGATGATGATGAAGAAGAAAAAGAAATGAAGAAGAAGAATAAATAGAGGATGAAGATGAAAAATAAGAGGAAGAAAAAAAGAATAAAGGAAGAAAAAATAGAACAAAAAGAAGGAGAGAAAGAAGAAGAGAAAGAAAAAGTAGAAGAAGAATAATAATAATAGGAAAAGGAATAATAAGAAGAAGATAAAGAGGAAGAAGATGAAAAAAAGATTAGAAAGAAGCAGAAGATGATGATGATGATTAGGATAAAGAAGAAAAATAAAAGAAGAGGAAGAAAAAGAAGTAGAAAAAGAAGAGTAGGAAGTAGAATAAGAAGAAGAATAAGAGGAAGAAAAAGAAGTAAGGAAAAAAAAGTTGAAGAAAAAGTAGAATATGAAGAGGAAGAAGAGAAGAGGAGGAAGAAGATAAAGATGAAGAGGAAGAAAAAGAAGAAGAAGTGAAAAAAAATAAGAAGATGAAGATGAAGAAGAAGAGCAAGAAAAAGAATGAGATGAATAATAAGATAAGAAAAGACAAAGAAGAACTAGAAGTAAAAGAAGAAGAAGATGATGAATAAAAAGTTATTGAAGACATATAATAAGAGGAAGAAGAAGAAGTGGAAGAAGAAGAAAAAGTGGAAGAAGATAAATAAGCTAAAGAAGAAGGAGAAGAGGAAGAAAAAGAAGAAGAAGGGGAAGAAGAAGAAGATGAAGAGGAGGAGGAATAAAAAGAAGAATAAGAGAAAGATGAAGAAAAAGAGGAAGTTGAAGACAAAGAAGAGGAAGAAGAAGTAGAGAAATAATAAAAAGAAGAAGAAAAAAAAAGAAGTGGAAGAAAAAGAATAGGAAAAAAAAGAAGAAGAGGAAAAAAAAGAATAGGAAGAAATTGAAGAAGTGGAAGAAGAAGAAGATAATGATGATGAAGAAAAAGAAGAAGAAGAAGAAGATAATGATGATGAAGAAAAAGAAGAAGAAGATAATGATGATGAAGAAAAAGAAGAAGAAGAAGAAGAGCAAGAAAAATAAGAAATAAAATTTGAAAAGTAAGAAATAAAAATAGAAGAGAAAGAAGAAAAGGAAGAATAGGAATAATAAGAAAATGATGAAGGGTAAGAAAAAGAAAAAGAAGAATAGGAAGAAGTAAAAGAAGAAGAGTAAGAAGAGAAAGAAATAAAAATAAGAAGAAAAAGAAGAGGAGGAAGAAGATGGTGATGAAGCAGAAAAAGAGGAAGAAGAATAATAAGAAGAAGTGAAAGAAGAATAAGAAAAAGAAGAAGAATAAGGGAAAAAAGAATAATAAGAAGAAGAGGAAGATGAAGAAGAAGAGAAAGAAAAAAAAAGATGAAGAGGAATAAAAAGAAGAAGAAGTAGAGAAAGAAGAAAAAAAAGAATAATAAGAAAAAAAGTTTAAGAAGAAAAAGAAGAGGAATAAGAAAAAGAAGAGAAGAAGAAGAAGAAGAAGAAGAAGAAGAAGAAGAGGAAGAAGAAGAAGAAGAGGAAGAAGAAGAAGAAGAGGAAGAAGAAAAAGAAAAAGAAGAGGAAGAAGAAGAAAAAGAAAAAGAAGAGGAAGAAGAAGAAAAAGAAGAAAAAGAAGAAAAAAAATAAGATAAAGAAGAATGCAAAGAGGAAGAAGAAGAAGAGGAAGAAGAATAATAAGAAAAAAATAGAAGAACAAGAAAAAGATGACAAAGAATAACAAAAGATGAAGAAGAAGAATAAGAAGATGAAGATGAAAAAGAAGAATTGGAAAAAGAAGAAGGGGAAGTAGAAGTTGAAGAAGAATAAGAAGAGGAAGAAAATGAAGAAGATGAAGAAGAGAAAGAAGAGGAATAAGAGGAAGAAGAGGAAGAAGAAGAAGAGCTAGAAAAATAAGAGAAAAATCGGAAAAGTAAGAAGAAAAAATAGATTAGAAAGAAGTCAAAGAATAAAATGAATAATAAAAAAATTATAAAGGGTAAAAAAAGATAAAGAAAAAGAAGAAAAGGATGAAGTAAAAGAAAAGAGAAAGAAGAACAAAAAAATAATAAGAATGATAAGAGGAATAAATGAAAAAGAAGAAAATAAAAGGATAAGAGGAAGAAGAAGAAGAAGAATAATAATAATAATAATAATAATAATAACACGTAGAGGAAGAAGAAAAAAAAAGAAGTGGAGAAGGAAGAAGAAGCATAGTATAAAAAAGAATAAGAAAGAAGAAGAAAAATTAGAAGAGGAAGTAGAAGAAAAAGAGGAAGAGGAAGAAGAAGAAAATGAGGAAGAATAAAAAGAAGAAGAAGATGATGATGATGATGATGATGAGGAAGATGAAGAGTTAGAAGGAGAAAAAAAAGATATGGAAGAATAAGAAGAAGAAGAAGAGGTAGTTGAATAAGAAGAAGAAAAAGAAGAAGAATAAAAAGAAGATGAAGAAGAAGAGGAAGATTAAAAAGATAAAGATTAGAATATGAAAAAGAAGGAGAAGTAGAATAATAGGAAGAAGTAGAAGTGGAAGAAAAAGAAAAGAAGAAGTAGAAGAAGAAAAAGAAGAAGAAAAAGAAGGACATGAAAAAGATGAAGGGGAAGAAGAAGTTGAAAAGTGATAGAAGAACAAGAGGACAAAGAATAATAAAAATAAGAAAAAGTGATGCTGAAATTTTTTAAAAAACATGCTCTTGAAGTTCTAGAAAAAGAAATAGAGTTTTATAAAGAGAGAAAGTTCAAATTTTTGGTGAAGAAGCTACAAACTTTATGTTGAAAATGGAGCTAAAATACTACCCAAGCAAATAATAGTCTTTTGCTTCAGTTTTGCAAAAACCCACACCCCATATATCGAGCTTCTCACACAAAAACAATTTGTCAAACTTAAAATTTTTTTGGGAAAATATCACGAAGTTGGCCTACATCCACAAGCTCACACTCATCGGAAAATTTTTCCATGGATGAAATCATACATTTCTTTTCTTCTCTCAAGCTTAAAGGTATTTTTAATGTTGTAGTCCTCAACTCCAAACTCATGTTGTTGTAATTGTTCATCGACGAAGACTCTCATAGGGTCTGGCTTAAAGGGCAAAGGTATATTTTGGGATACCCTATGTGAATATTCTAATGGATAGAAAATTATTACCAATGGAAGAGATGTCACTCACCCTCGTATTATTTTTTCTACCCAACCTCCCCATTCATTTCTTTGAAAAAACTTCTCTCTTCTATATTACACCAAAGTGGGTAAACCACTACTAATGGATGAAGCTATGCCCTCACTCACAAGTCAAAGTGTAGCCCGAATATGTGGGGAAACATACCTCGAGAAGCATACCCCTCATAGGATATGGATAAGGGGAGAAGGAAATCATGGTTTCTGGCAATCATTAGTCCAAGAAAACATGCCAAGCTATTGTATTACCTAAAAAAAGCTGAAAAATGATGCAAAAGATTTCTTGTCAAAAGTGAACAATAGAGGTGAGGGGAAGAATAAGAGAAGGGAAAAAAGAGGGCCAAATATCACATTAATATATATATATATATATATAAGTGGGTAAGGAGGGAGAAATGATATTAAGTAAGATATGGAGCTTAAGAATAATGCACCACCCACAGAGGAGCATGTGGAGAGTTGGGCATAAAATGCTTCTATACTCACATAAGACTCTATAGGAAAAATGAGGAAAGGGGAAAGAATGGCAGAATTGGAGCTTTTGGAAGCACCAACACTCACAAAAGATTTTGTCGGTAAGATAAAAGAGGGAGAGAGAAAAAAAAGGGTATAAATGGTGCAAATGCTTGCACAAATAGAAAAAATTACATAAAAGGGGAAAGATTAACCAACAAAAAGATTCAAAGGGAAAGGAATGGCCAAATGGAAGAGGAAGAAGGAAATATGATGGAAAAAGATTTGGAATCGAGGAACTATATAATTATTAATAGTAATGAAGAGGAGGAAGATAGGAGAAAATACTATGGAGAAAAATTCTATAAAAAAGGTTGATTTGGAGCTAGAGAATGATGATGACAAAGTTAGAAGATTAGAATGGGCATAGGAGGAGCTTTAAAAAATGGCACTTTAGCTAGAGTGGAAAGGGATTGAAGAGAAAAAAGGGGGAAAAATTAATTTAATTAAGCCGCCTAGAAAAATCAAAAAATCTTTAAATAAAACATATGATTTAAAATGTTTAACAAGACCACAAGTAAAACTTAACCCAAATGATGTCTAGGTATATGTAAAAAATATTAGAGGGGTAGCTTACTCCCCCATCATTAATAGACTTAGAGAATTAATAAAACTACACAAAATCTTCCTTAGCATGATTGAGGAACCATTAGTGGAGAAAGCCCAAATGGAAAAGGTAATGGGCATACTTAGTGTTGAAAGAGGTATCCCAAACATAAATGGTAAAATATGGATCCTTGGAAAGGAGAGGCTCAATTTTGGTTTTTTTAAATGAATTCTAGCAAATGGTGAATCTGTGCATGGGAAAAGAGGAGGAAGACATTATCTCATTGGTATATGCTAATAATTATATCAAAAAAAGAAAGTGATTATGGAAGAAAATGGAGACAATTGTGGTAAAGCACAAACCATGGATCATAAGGGGGGATTCCAATGTGACTAGAAGCACACTGGAAAAGAATGGGGGTAGGAAGCCAAACACTGAAGCTATGAAGTAGTTTAATGACATAATAGATAACTTTGGCTTTATTCGAAGCTAAATCTCTAGGTGCTAAATACACATGGTGTAACAATTGGAAAAAAAGAGGGGTCATATGGGAAAAATTGAATAGAACATGTCCAGACCATTGCCCATTGTTAATGATGGTATAGAATAGTCAAATAAACAAATGCACCACTTTTAAATTTCAAAATATGGGGTGTTCGCATGCTGATTTTGAGGAGGTTGTGGAAAAAGGCCTTGAACAATCAAGAAATATGAAATCCCATGCAAATTTTTACTAGATAGATAAGAAGGCTAATAAGTATTCTAATGAAATGGAATATAGGGCACTTTGGGAAGATTAAAAGTCAAGTGGTAGAGGCAAAAAAAAGAGTGGAAAATTTAGAAATATAGTTTGAAGAGGACCAAAATGAAGAAAAAAAAGGAGAGAACTAAGTAAATCAAAGGCAGTGCTGAGGCTTAAGCTTCATATGGAAGAAAGTTTTTGGAAGCAAACGAAAAAAATAAAATGGGTAAAGAAAGGGGTCAGAAACACAAAATTCTTTTAAACGGTGGCAAAAATGAAAAGCCATACGACGAGTCATATTAAAAGCATAAAAGATGAAAATGGAACATAGGTAAAGGAAGAAGGAGAAATTAAAAGGAATTTTGACGGATACTTCAAAAATTATTTAGGTTCCTTAGGGGAGCTAAAGAAGACGCACTACTACAAGAAATTAAAAATAGGGCTTCGAAGGAAGAAAATAATTTTTTGGCTGATTTACCTAAAGAAGAGGAGATAAAGGAGGCAGTGATCAGCATGGATAAGGAAAATGCAATAGGTCCAGATGGCATGGGTAATGGTTTCTATCGAGCAAATTGAGAAATTATCAAAGATGACTTTTTAACAACTATGAGATGGTATTATGTGGAGAAAAAAATCAATAAATCATGTTCTAATTCAAATATTGTGCTAATGCCTAAGATAGGTAATCCTAAGAGCTATGAAGACTATAGATCGATAAGCTTATGCAATATGATTTATAAAATCTTGACAAAATTTAGCAAATGAGGTTGAGTAATTTATTACCCAATATCAACTCAGAGGGACAAACATAATTTATAAAGGATAGGCTTGTGATTAAAAATATAAGCCCAACAAATAAAATGATGAAAGAATTAGGAACCAAGAATAGAGGATAGTGTGGCCTTTAAATTTGACTTTTCTAAGGAATTTGATAGGATAGAGTGAGATACCCAATTCTTTATAATGTGAAAGATGGGCTTCACCAAATAATGGATTGATTTAGTCTATAGATGTATTGCAAGCATATTGGTTAAAATCCTCATAAATGGATAGATTTGTGTAAAATTTAAGTCGACAAGGGGCTTAAGACAAGGAGACCCCCTTTCTCCTACTCTATTTAACATTTACATAAAAACTTTGATAGTAAATATTTAAAAAAGAATGCTTGAGAGAAAAATATTAATATTCTATCAACCTAAAAATACTTCTCTTGTTGCCTACCTAGCATATGTAGATGATATAATTATCTTCACAAATGGCAGCTGAAATTCTTTGAAAAATATGATTTAATTATTTCAGACAATGTAAAAAGAAATAAGACAAAAACTTAACAAAAAGAAATGTCAATACATAATTTCCTCAAAGGCTCCATAAAGAGTATCCCAAAGAATATAGTCATATGTTTTACCCAAACAAAACAGGTTCTTTTATACTTGGGATGCCCAATATATAAAGGTAGATTGAGAATAGAATATTTGAGTTTTCTAATTGCCAAGTTAAGAACAAAAGTGATAGGTTGGAAGGAGGGCTTCCTAAAATTTGGGAGAAGATTAATACTTATCGGGCATGTGCTTAATAGCACATTAATGCATAACCTAATAATGGTTCAGCCTCCAAAGTCAGTAATCAAAAAAGTAGAAAATTATCTAGCTAACTTCCTTCGGGGGAGGCAGGCTGAAAAATCAAAAATTTATTGGAAAAAATAGGAAGAATTATGCTTCCCAAAGGAGGAAGAGGACTTAGGATTTACTAGCTTATACATAATAGCCAGAGCATGGGCATGTAAAAGATGGTGGATGCTAAAAAAAAATAAGAGTATGTGAGTATATTATATGAGAGCACAATATTGCATGAAAAATAATACTAATAAAGAAAGGAGAAAGAATAAGACATCACAAACATGGAAGCAAATGAAGGTACAAAGAGAACCGATGGAGGCTTACCCAAGGCTTACCAAGAAAGGATGGAAATAGATGCTAAATCCCAACGAGGTCTTTTCAATAAAATCAGCAAAAAATCTTGTTAGAAATATAGAATGCATAAATCAGATTCAAAAATGGGCTTGGGCGAGTGAAGTTCCGTAAAAAATGCTCTTCTTTATGTGGAAAGCGCTCTCAAAAGTTATTCTAGTGGATGTATTAATTATGACCAAAGGTTAGCCACTAGATACGAATATTATGCACATAATATAGAAAGTATAGATCATTTATTTTCACATGGTAGAAATGAAAACAAGATATAGAAGAATATGGAAGGAGTTTGCAAATCAAAAATAGCTGCTCCACACTAAATAGAAGGCTTCATATATGGAGCGAAGCCTCCACAAAAAACAAAATTCATTAATGGCTTACAAATAATTTCCCACATGTAGTGATTTGGTGCATTTGGAAGGCAAGAAATAAAAGTAGATATGAGGGTCCTCAAATGCAAAGTGAAAACATCATTAATGATATTAAGAGGGAGATAAGCAATATATTAGTGGGCTGCCCAACAAATCTACAAAAAGGGGGAAGATCAAACTTTTTTGATAGCTATGTGGAGGCTGTTAGTTAAACGACCAAAAGTAAGAGTAGCAATTTGCACAAAATGGAACAGACATCCAATTGGGAAAACACCACTAAACACGGATGAAACTTTTAACAGAGAAATGGGAGTAGCGAGGGAAGGAGGAGCTTTTAAAGACTTGGATGAAAACTTGATTTTAGCATTCTCTATGAGCTACCAAGCAAGCTCAGCACTTCAAGTGGAAATGTATGCGCTAAGAAATGGTCTTCAGTTATGCAAAATAAAAAACATCAAAGACATCATGGTTAGCATAGATTCTAAACTTTTGGTAGAATTAGTAAATGAGAAGATAGAAATGGGGAAATATGAGAAGGAAATAGATAAGATTAATTCTCTTATGATCGAGATGATATTGCATACCGTTAGACAAGCAAATGAATTGGTAGACAGACTGGATAGAGAAGGCTTCAAAGAGAGATGGGAGAAATACAATGGAAAGGATATCCTAGGAAGATTTAAAGGAGCACTATTTTTAGATAGAATAGGCCTCCCATAGATTAGAAGTAAATAAGAGGCATAATAGGAGATATGGGGCCCAAGGTCAGTAGCCTTGTAGGTGAGGTATCTAAAATAAACTAACTTGTATTTGTTTGTACTTTTCAAATAACCATTGTAGGAAAAGGAGCCAAAGCACGAGAAGAAACAAGATGGGAACTTTGATAAATGCAAGGAGATAGAAAGGCAATAATGAATGGATATGTAAATGGATATATAAATATATGCATTTATTTTTGTATGATGTTGTGCTTGTAAGTGTGTTCTAGCATGCATGTGGTTGCAGGTCGGTAGTATGTGCTTGCAGGTTCATAGAATGCATGGAGGAGAGTGGAGCCTAAAGCCACTGGTAAAGAAGGTGCCATTTACAAAAAGCTCTAGCACAAAGATGCCAAAAAATAGGCTTGAATGTGGTTGCATTGTAAAATTGATATTGGAATTGTGATAAAGAGGATGGGATAAAAGGGGAAATGGGTAGGAAGTGTATATGAATTTTATGGATAGATCTCTTGGAAAAATTATGCAACGTCAAATCAGAAAGAAAGAGAGAAAATGGAAGAGAGGAGGTATGCTAAAGGCTAGAAGAGAGTCGGTAGGGGCTCAGGAAAGGATAAAAAAAACAAAAAATAAAAGCTAGAATTTAGAGTTTAAATTGGTTGTTTGTAAACAGAATGGATAAAGGGGAGGGAATTGAAGGGGAAATGGGTAGGAAAACAAAATATATAAATGTATTTTCTGTAAGGTTTTGCAAATTCAGGGCAAAAAGGAGGAGAGGAAATTGAAAGGATATGCAGAAGGAAAGAAGCTACACTATGAAGCTGAGGTAGGAGCTTAATGAAGGAAAGAAGAAAGGCAGCTATAGCAAAGCATAATATTTTGAATTATTAATGTTGGGTTTATTGTAAAATAAAGGGGAATGGATGGGAGGGTAAATGGGTTTCCATAATAATGGTGTATATAGATGCCTCTTGGAATGTTTTTGCATGGAAAAACAGACGAGAAAAAGATGGTATCAAAGGGAATTGAGGGTATGCATGTTATATCTAGGAATAGTGTTTCTAGAGAACCTTCCTTCCTACTGCTCGATATGCAAAAAACTTGGGCACAATATAGAGCAGTGTTTGGTTGGAAGAGAGGGAAGAAGAAAGGCAGAGGCTAGAGGTGAGGAGAGGAGAGGAAGTGGGGGAAATAATTAGTGAAATATCAGAAAAAATTCTTTATAGAGCCAAAAGAAGTTCAGCCTAAGGTAGGTAAAGGAATGGAAATTGTAAAGTATATAGATTATAGGGTAGAAGAGAATAAGGGAGAAGAGAGTAAGGAAGATTGGGAGAAGCATCAATTGATAATGCAAATAACAGAAATTACAAAGAGGAGTAGGAATAGAATGAGACAAGCTGCCCAAAAGAGAAGGGAGTGGGAAAAAGCTTGGGCAGTGACAAATAAAGTAGTTCAGAGGAGGAGAGTAATGTTAGGAGTTGTATAATCCATAACATGTATGAGGAATAAAATGGGACGAATGATAGGTTGGTAAGAGATAATATAGATATAAAAAAATTTAGAAAAAATGGGAAATAGAGAGTGGGCTATGGAGGAAATCAAGATAATGTCAATTCAACTAGAAAGAAATTGGAAAGGAGAAAAGATAGGGGATTTGAGCTCGCTAAAAAAGCCTAGAAACATGAAAAAAATATTTAAATAGAAATTATGAATCTAAGTGCACTACAAGAGTGCAAGCACAATCTGCAAATAATGTATAATTTTTTATATTAGAACATAAGGGGAGTAGCAAACCTTCCCTTTAATAATAGGATAAAAAAGATTATATATATAAATACAATCCTACTAATTGTGCTAGCTGAATCAATGGTAGAGAGGGATCAGTTAGAAAAAAAAAGAAGATTATGGGGTTTGAGAATGGCTTGTTCAACCACAATGGTAAGATATGGATGTTGTGGAGGAGTAAGCTGAATATAGTAATTTTAAAAGACAGAAAAAATAATAAATTTTAGTTTTGGCAAGGAAGAAAATGAAATCATATTGGTGGGGTATATGTGAAATATACCAAGGAAGGAAGAAAGGAGCTATGGAAGGAAATGGAGAAATTAGCAGGAATGGATAATAGAAGAGGATTTTAATGTTACACGAAATGTTAAAAGGAAAAAAGGAGGAAGAGCACTTAATGCAAAAGCTAATCTTCATTTTAACAAAACTATGACTAAGACGAATCTAATTGAGGCAAACTTCTTAGGTTCACAATACACTTGGTTTAATAACAGAAAAAATAAAGGCATAATATGGGCTAGGCTAGATAGAGTGTTATACAATTTTAAATGGATAGAAAAATTTGGTTCCATGGTGGTTAAGCATTTAAATTGAATATGTTCGGATCATAACCCTCTACTAATCACTATAAAAAGGCAAGATAGAAAAATTTTTATGAAATTAAAATTCATTGTGCTAGTAATGACTATATCTTGATCATTTCTCTATATTGCAAAATATTGCGATACTAGGAATAGTTATGACTTATATTTTCTATATGTATCAAAATATCATGACACTATGAATGACTATGATTGATACATTCATTTACTCCATCTCACATAAAGTCATGGTACTAAGAATGACCATGACTTTAATATTTTCTAACTAGAGTACAAAGTCATGGCTTTGGAAAGGCTATGACAAGAATTAATGCTCTCTTCAACAAAATGTCGAGGTGGAAAAAAGTGTTACAAATCTAAATATTTGGTAGTTTAGCTCTATATTAAATATGTTAAAGTGTTAGAAATTACTCTAATTATTCCAATAAGATACTTTTCTATCATGATATAAAAATAATGTCCTAGCTATTATATATTTTAGGGATAGTACAACCACAACTCGAAGAAAATATCATGCCCATGAAGACTATGTTTTATAATGAAATGATTGTATCAACTAAGTGGTAGAGTTGTGATATACAAATATTGGCATGACTACTTTTGCAAACATACGAATAAGAAAGAATGTTATAGCTACTCAATAAGATTCTACAAGGTGTACAAAAGTCATGACAAGAAAAATATCATGACTCAGCATTGCTTTTCTCCTTTCTAAACATTCACTCCACCAAATCTATCAAACTCTCCTATAAATACACAAATTCTTACAAATTAAATAATAAATACACCTAAATCACCCAAAAAAAAGTCAATATATGGTATGCCAAATAAAAACTCAATTACCAATTGAAACAACACCAACATATTCTTCCATTTGGAGTGATTATTAGAACTTTATATATGCATTTTGGATTGTTTTTGGTAGCTAGATGCTATCATCCTATGTTTCTTAGAAAACACACACACACATTGTGAACATGTAGTGCATCAGAAATCACTTCACATTTGATGCTCACGTATTTGATTTGCAAGTTCTTAGTGTTCTGACATATGGAAAGGTATCTAAGTTGATATCCAAGAATGAATATGCTTGTATATATAGATGAGTATTAAAATTTAGAGAAAACAAATTGTTCTTCTTCCTAGTGCTTGATATAGTTTTCCCAATGCAAAAAAAATAAAACAAAAATTAGAAATAAATATTATATATATATTTTTTATAATGTAAGTTCAATTAAGTTTATTTAGCTAGACATTTTCTTTAATGATCAAGGGTAAATTGATGGCTCCAAAAATCAAAGGGTCTCCATATGCAAACTTCCTTCTTTTACTAATGAATTTATAATAAAATTAGTTTCATTGAGACAATAAAGATAATATTGGATAAAAATGCTCATTTTCTAATCAAAAAATTTTTAACTTCTACTTTTATACTCGGGTAGCTTTATATTTTTCTAATTAGGAAGTCATGCCTTTCAGATGAAAATCACTACTCTAGTCTTTATCTCTTCAGCTTGAAGTCATGACTCTAGAAAATATCCATGACTCTATTCAATATTTTAATCTTTCTATAACTCAAGGTCACAGCCATGACAATGACCATGACCTAGACCTAATCTCTCTATAACACAAAGTTGTAATTCTATGAAATGGCCACAAGGTACATATGGTCTCTAATATTATTATATAGTCACGAAAATGTGCAGAGGCTATGGAATTGACCAATTATATATCTTGATATGGATGTAGTTGTGGCACTAGGAACTAACCATGGTACTTCAATTTAGCTTGCATATATAAGTCACGACTATGCCTTTGTTTGATGAAAAGAGTAATAGCCTTAATAATGATTATACTCAAATAATAGTCTCTATAATATTTTGTGACCCAAAAGTCACGACTTTAAATTATTACCACAACTTTGGCTTGAATACTTGTGTCTCTTTAGTTTTTTATAGCTCAAAAGTTGTGGATTTATATATGAGTCTTAGCTCTGATTTGAGACTACCATGCCATATAATGATAAAACCATGATTCTATGAAATTAGTCATGATCTTAAGAATATATGTGGTACATGGTTGTTGAAATATAGAATTAATATTGTAGTTGTAAAAAATTTATGAGATACATATGGTTGCAATTATATGATAATATCATAGCTATTAAGATTGCATCATATGGTAAAAAGAGTGTGCTAATAATAAGGGAGTATTGTAATTTAAAAGATTTTTTATAATGACTATTTAGATATATTTTTTGGTTAATAATGGATGCCAAAGTTATGATAGACTTATAGATCAATCTCATCTTTTAAACTCTTCCAAAAATATATTGATTCCATAATTATTCATCAAATTTTTGTAAAACACTAAAATTTAGGAAATCGACACATATTCTTCCAATTACCATATATACATATCATTCTCAACTAGCAAAATATACTAGAAAATTTAGTAAATTAAACACTAAATAATATCACACATTTGGAAAAGGGCATAATATATTGTGCCATGGTGGTGGGATGTGTCGTGATTTTAATAAAAATCATGATTTCTTCAATGATAACTTCATCTTCTATTTCATCTCTCTTTTTGGTTTCCAATTTGTTTTTTTCCTCTTTAATTCTTAGTTGTTTTTGAGTGTAAGATAGGTGCATCTTTGAATTTGTCTTAGTATTTCTTGGTAATTCTTTCATGTATTTCTCCTTCATTGAAAATGTTATTTGTCTAAGTAAATTCTCAATAATCATTATTTCCACATTTATGTGTTATACTTTTATTTCACTATATTTCATCTGGTTTCCTTGAAGATAATTTCTTTTCTATTTTTATGCATGAAGAAATTATATTATCTTCAAGTGATAGTTTTTCTAATTCCTTTGGGCTGTTGAAATTTGAGCATCAAGCTCTTTGAAATTGATAATTTAGAGTTATTCCCAAAATTTTTATGAAATTGAATCATGCTCTATTTCATATTCTCATAACTCTGATATGACTGTCTTTCGAGATTTTTCATATTTGGATAATAGTATGTAGGGGCATTGTTATTGTGTTGGAAGACATACCCTTGGTTTTGCAAATTATTGGCATCTTTTACTTGATATTTATTGTTACTTTATTACTTTGCTTAATTTAGTCAATTAAGTGGCATCACAAAATCTTATTAATGAGAATATCTTGTTAACATAAATCCTCAAGTACACAGGTTATATAAGTATTATAATGAAACTTATAGATATATATCCCTAAGGGATTGTATCGAACTTTCAACTTGTCAAAAAGAGGACTTAATTTTAGTAAAATAGACACTCAGATTGTTAAATAATATTAAGTTCATAGTTTGTTCATTTAATTTATATGATGTCATTAAGTCACTTGACATATTTTATGTTAGATACATAATGAAGGTTGGATGGGATAATGCGTAATAACCCATTGTCCTAATACCTTTTAGGCAACTTCTTCAATTTCTCTTGATAGTTACTTAGTATTCACACTCTAATTAGCTAGTTTTTATTATCATAAAGTCTAATAATTGGTATATTTTATAAGGATTTACACTTTTGGCTTTGTAAGCATCATACTCACATAATGATGATTAGTATGCATAAATTATGAGGTTCAATCTCATGTATCATGATCGAAAGGGCTATCACTCACTTTATACCTTATGCATGAGTAAGTATCATGGTTTACTTATCATCATCCATAATGATAACCTCGTACAAATCATTCAATAGTCAAAACCATAATACAAGTTTTATTTTAGCATCATCTATCAATCTCCAAATTTAAAATAAACCAAACCATTACTATATTCATAATCAAAACCACTAACATCACATAAATCAAAGTATATAAATCCTAGACCATGCTAATTTCATACAAATTCTAGAATGTATCCCTATATGAGAGGGGTTTGAGAATCATGCCCCTCAACTCTAGGAATTGACATAAGTCGTGCATCCCTTACTTACTTGTGAAATTCTTGGAGAGTGTAAAATTCCATATCAGGGTTTGTATTTATCATGAAATTGCTTATTACTTGAGTGAAAAGAAGAAGGAATGAGAGATCCCTACGAAATTCTCTATCTTTCACTTTTTTACTTGAGCAGACTTATATTACTCTAAGTAAGAAGTTGCAACTTTCGAAGGAAAGTAACAACTTATTCCTTAAATTCTTAAGCTCGAGATCATAACTTTAGAAAATGGCTACAACTTTGTTCAATATCTTGATCTTCCTATAACACAAGGTCATGACACTGGTAATTAAAACTTAGGCTTTGGCTCTCTAAAACACAAATGCAAAATGGTGTGAAATGACCATGACTTTATGCCTTGATCTGTTTGTAGTCCAAAAAGGGCTACGATATTGAAAAATGGCTATGGAGTGGAAATTTCTTCTTATATTGTTATATAGATGTGCTACTATGTGAAAGCCACAACATTGATTATAGGCCTTTCTTGATATATATGTAGCTGAAGCATTATGAAGTAGTTGCTACACAAAAGTAACCTATCATATCTTTTAAGTATCAACAAAGCTATGGGTGACTATGAAATTGGCTTTTTCTTCTCTCAAATAACATATCACCATGGCACTATTAAGATGACCAGATATTTGTACTTAGTTTGTGTGCACAAGTCATGGTTATGCATTTCTTTGATTATAATAGTTGAGATCTTAGAAATGGTCATACTCGAGTAATGTCCTTTATAATATTTAGTATCCTAAAAGTTGTCTTTTAATAATTGATATAGATTTGACATGAGTACTTATGACTCTATAATTTTTTTAGCTCAAAAGTTATGACTTTATACAATTATCGTAGCTCCGACATGAGATTACCAATCCATATAATGATTAAGTCACAACTCAATAAAATTGTATGCAACATTTAGAACTAGTGGGGAACTTGGTTGCAACAATGAAGAATTAATGTCAAAATTATTATAATTTTTTGAGCTAATTATGGTTATAACTTCATGATACTATCAAAGTTATTGAGAATATGTTAAATAATGGAAAGATTATGCTAACGATTAGGAAGTGTTATAGTATAGAATAATTTCTCTTAACCTTTTAGGCTATGTTTTAACCAAGAATGGATATCAAAACTATGCAAAACTTAAAGATCTACCTTCTCTACGAAACATGTCCAAAAACTAATTAATTTTATGACTATTCACCAAAGTTCTCCAAAATACTAAAAATCATAAAATCAATTCATATTAGCACCATTTCTACATCTATGCAAGACTTAATGGCACATATTGTTCTTCCTCAAAATCCAAAACAAAATTTACTAGAAAAATAAAAATACCAACCTTGGCCAATACATTTCAATGATTCCATTTAGGCACTTGATTATTTGATCAATCATTTGGAGTGAGAGAATTGTTGAAGTAATTTTTTGAGATTCAATCTTTGTGCAATAGACAGAAGCATCAATTTGACATTTGATCTCTAGTCATATAATATCTTTTAAAATTTCTGATCTCAATAGTGTAAGGTAATGCCTAGGGTCTTTCAATTTTTTTAGAATCTTTCTTTGAATAATAGTATTATACTACTCAGTCATATTCATGGTCTCTGATGTCTCCCACTTTTTCTTACTATAAATTTTTTCTTTCATAAATTTAACATAATTTAGTATTTGGACTAGAGCATCAATAAATAGTATGTTCTCTTCTAACTTTTATAATTTATTAAGAAATTTTTTATAGTATTCATTTAATTTTTTTTTCTTAAATCATTGTAGAAATGGTAGATGTATTGGAAACTTACCGTTGGCTTCATTCTAATATAGTTCTTCTACATGGCTTGGGTAAGCTCCACTGTCTCCTATGATTTTTCATCTCCCTTTTTCTCATCTTCAGGTAAATCTATGTTTTACAATTCTTTTTGAGCCATGGCTTTGTTATGTGCCCATAGCTTCATAATTATCCTTATTCTAATTCTCTTTAGTTAGGGCCATAACTTCTTAGAAATTTTTTGGTTGAGCCATGACTTTTGAGGATGTCATGGTCATGTTATTCCACAAAACTATAGAATCTACTTGTTCAAATTTATCTTATATCTTCATAGTAGCGGCTCTAAGAAAAGTCAAAATATTTTTACTCTCAAAAATATTCAGAATAATTTTATTTAGAGTGTCTCTATAGCTCATTTCCACTTCTAAGTAATATTGAAAAATAATTCTTTGGATTTAACTTCATATCAGTAGGAAATTTTTTCACTCTTCTTCCAATCATTGATAATACCAACTGACCAATATGTACCCCCATTGAATTCATTTCAGTCATCCTCTCCTCAAGCACCCCCAATTGTATATCTTGGTCATTATTAATTTTTCGAAATCATGCTATAATAACTTGTACCATATTATCCACAATCAGATTTTCTTTTCTTCAAGGTGGTTAAAAATTAAAAGTAGAGCACCCTTGATTTATCTAGTTCATCACATTATTCTCTATGTTTCAAGAGGATAGACTGAAATGCAATAGCCCTCTCCCATAGTTTTTATATAAAGAAACTTTACAATTTCTAATATTTAGATGGTAATATCTTTGGACATTGTTGTTAGGTCGAAATATATCATGTTTTTTTTATGCATTTGATTTTCCTATTATATATTTAAAATAGGGTCTAAGTCCTCTGATTCATATGGATGCAAAGTGATAATTTTTTCTAATATTCTTCTCTTTTTTTCTTGAACATCAAACTTGCTCAATAGGGCTTCCATATTTGCTTTAATGGCAGTAAACCTATCCAACTCTAGCACTCTAGCTTCTATTCTTCCAAATAAGGAATCCATTAAAGTTTGGTAATCATTTTTTTCTAGCTCTCCAAACAAATAATATGTCATCTCTGACAATTTATTCATAATTGATCATTTGGTTGTTGTATCAATAATATACCTTGTCAAATAGTTCAGCATATTATAAAAGTTTGGCCTATGAACCAAAACTCAAATCCATATTGAGGACATCTTTTCAACAACTTAAAATAAACCTAAGTATCAAATAAGTTATCATGCATCTCTTGTCAGAATTGACTTATTTTGCTCTGAAGTTTGAAAAATAATATGAGGTGATAAACCTTAGTAAGATATATCATAATCACTTCATTCCAACTCTTAATGGAGCCATGTGGTAAACATTGGAATCAACTCCATGCTTTACTACTTATTAAAAATATAAATAATCAAAACCCTTATTTCATCTATGCTAACTCCATTCAATTTCACAGTGTTGCATAACTTCAAAAATAATTCCATTCAATATGTTCATGGTGGTCATCTGATGCTTTTTTGCTATATTGGTGTTGCTTAATTATTTCTATTAGACTCAGCTTCAACTTAAAATAATTCACTTCAAATAATTTCAAATGAATCCTAGAATAAATATCAATAACTATGGGCTTGCAATATTCCACCAAAGTATGGTAGTGGATAGACTATTGTACAGATTGATCACCACGTCATTGGGTTTCTTTATTAATTCAGGTTCTCTCCATTATATTGTTGTCAAATCTTTGTTTAGCAAGGGTTCTTCTAGTTATTTTGATTTATAGGTCCTAAGGGTTTAGTTCAGTATCATAGCTTCATCTCATTAATGATTACTAAAAAAATTAAAGGAAAGAGAATACAAGATCACAAACAAAATCAAATACAATCATCAACACTCAAACAAGTTAATAGGACTTAGCTTTTAGATCTAAAAATATTTATCAAATATACCCTTATCTATACAACTAAAAAATAATTATATAAACTTAAATTGACTAAATAAACTAAACAATCTCTGATAGTGGAACTACATATATGATTCAACTTTATTATGCAGCCTAATTTAGCTAGTTACGTAACATCCCATAAACTCTTTCATGAGAGTATTTCATCAACTAAGATCAAAACTATATGGGTCATTCAAGTCGTATAATGAACTTTTGTTTAGATATCAATCTCATATAAATTATATCCGCATTTTAGCTATTCAACAAGAGACAACTTATTTTCAATAAAATGGATACTCAAATTGTTAAACAAAATTAAATCTATAGTTTATTTATATAATTTATATGATAATAATAAGTTTCTTGATGTATTTTATCTTAGACATAGAATTAAAGTTGTGGTGTTATACAATGACCCTTTGGCCTAACACCATACAAGGTAATTTTTATTATTGAGTTGTTCCCAATAATGTTCCCCTCAAGGTTGTCTCATTTATATGTCATTATCGAGATAAAAATTTATCAATGCATGAAAGTCATTCACAATCCTACACCTTTTAGAAACCTTTATCAATTACTCTTAATGATTTTTCATATGCACACTATTATTCTTTAACTTTCATTTTCATAAAGACTAATGATTGGTATAGTTTATAATCATTTGTACTTTTGGATTTATAAGTATTGTACTCACAAAATTACCATATGCTTTTCTAAAGTTTCATTGATGGGAATCATATGAACAAAGTAGCTCATAAGAGATGTCACTATCTTATGAGTCACAATATACTCATTCATGTCCCAAAAATTATATATCACCATTCTTTTTGGTAATGATCTAACTCACATACTCATTATTAATCTCTTAGGAAGACATTATATTTAATATACTTTGAGAATTAGTCCCTTTAACATGTGTACAATGAATTGGTGTGTAAAAGTATTCATAATTTTAGTTTCATAAGTGCCTTACTCATGATGATTAGCATACTCAAAATTTAGGGTTCAACATATAAGCTTATCTTGTGCATCACAATTAGAATGATTATCACTTCCATCTTATTATATGAATGGCTCAGTCTCATACTTTACCTATCAAAGTCCACCATAACACCCTTCCACAAACCCATTAATAGTCAAAACCTAATTCAAATTCTATTTTATCATTATTTATCAATATCCAAACATAAAATAAATCAAACCATTAATGAATACATAATCAAAACCAATTAGATCACATAATTCAAATTATACAAACCATTGACCCTTATATATAATATTTGCCTCTAGGATTTGTAGTGTTCATGAATTTGCTTGTTGCTTTAGGGAGAAGGAGACGAAATAAAAGATCCCCACAAAAATTTTTTATCTTCCACTTTTATACTAAGATGTCTTGGCATTACTATTATTTTTTATAATATCTAGGAAGTCATGAATTTTAAAGAATGTTGTAACTTTGGCTTTCATCTTTTTAGCTTGAAGTCACTACTCTAGAAAATGGTCATGGCATTGTTCAACATCTTGATCATCCTATAATACAAAGTCATAGCACTAACTACAACCATGACTTAGGCTTATTCTCTTAGTAACAAAAGTTGCAACACTATGAAATGGAGTCATGACTAGAGGTGTCAAAAAGGCATTGTCGTACTGGCACAACTATTTTTGTAAGGTACGATCATGCCACCATGCATTACCATACATGGCATGGTAAAATTTATATCTCATGCCAGGCATGGCATGGTGGCATGATCCATTAGCACAACATGACATGGTGGCATGGCCGAGTCCACCTGACCATGCCGAACTGTGCTTGTAAAACCCATTGTGTGAAAATGCAATGGATGGGTAGCGTATGTGGCTCGCCAATTATAATCAGCTACATTAACAGCATCCAACTTAGGTGGCTAATTATTTTAAATATATTAGACCACCTCGTCAGGTAATTAGCCGGGCCGGTTGACCATGCCACTAAGCCAAGTACATGGGTCATGCCTAGCTAGAGGTGTTAGTTGGGTTGGGTGGTCTGGGCCCGACCCAGAGTCTGGCCCAGTTCAATTGTGCTCAGCCCTGTTCAGCCATGCCCATCCTAGCATGGCAGTCCCGGACTATGCTTGAGCCCACGCTAGGCACACTCTTGGCATGAATAGTGTCATGTTGTGCCGAAAGAAATCAGCCTGCATGTCATGGCAAGCATGACCCAAGCACGACATGAAGACGAGCGACAATTGAAAGGCGACGGGTGGTGGGTGATGCTCGATGTGTGGTGGGCAACAAGCCGAGCTGAGCGCGTCATGCTGAAACTGGGAGCACCCCATCGGTTTTGGGGAGCATCCATATATCCAAATCTTGGTACGAACCAGCCCAAAACTAGGCTGATTTCATGTTGCGAGCCATGTCGGGCCTGCCCTTCATTGAATAGTTCCATGCCATGCACGCCAAGTGGGCCCATACAAGCCTAAAAAAATGTGTCGTGCCAGGCTGGCATAGCCCATTTGACACCTGTATACCTAGCCCAAATTGAGACATGGCTTATGCCAGCTCAGCACGACATGATCTATGCTATGGGGCAGCCTGACTAGCATACGGAATAATTTTGGACCATGTCGTGCCAAGCCTGACACAACTAACCTAAGATGGGCAACGAGCTATTCATGGGTCATCCAATCTATTTGAAACCTCTAGTCATAGCTTCATGCATTCATCCATTTATAATCCATGGTTGACTTTGGCATTGTGAAATGGCTAAAGCATGGAGACGACTTCTTATATGGTATTAAGAAGTGGTTGTAGCACAGAATTAACTCTTCATATCTTTTAAATTTCTATGATATTGTGAATGGCTATGGTACTAACCTTTTTTTCTGGTATAATATATTATCATGACATTGTTAGAATATCATGATATTTGCACTTAGCTTGTAAATAAATGCCATGAAAATATCTTCATTTGAGGACAAGAGGTGCAACCTTGGAAATGCCCATAATCTAGTAATATCTATTGTAATATTTAATGTACCAAAAATAATAGCTTTCAATAATTACCATGGATTTGGGATGAGTACTTGTGGCTATGTAATTTTCTATAACTCAAAAGTTGTGGCTTTGTAAAACTAATGTGGCTCTGACTTGAGACTACTTAGTCATATAAAAATAAAGTCATACCTCTATAAAATTGGTCATGACCTTTAGTACCAATGAGGTACTTGGTTGATATAATAGAGTATTAATATCATAGTCATTAAATTTTCTGAACAAGGTATAGTTATACTTTATGATAATATCATAGCCATTAAGATTATGTTGCATATTGAAATAATTATGCTAACTAATTGATATGGTTGTGACATTCAAGAATTGCCCCTTACCACTTAAGTAAAATTTTGGCCATGAATAGATACTAAAACTATGCAAGATTTATTGATCTATATTTGATACTAAATACCTTCAAAAACTCATTAATTTCAAGACTATTTATCAAAGGTTTCCAAAATACCAAAAATTATAAAATCAATACATATTAGTCTCATTTTCATGTCTACTCATCATTATTAACCACTAAAATACACAAAAATAATTAGAAAATTAAATACTGAATAACTCATACACTAAAATAATTATTCATCACTGAGTAATAATTTCACTTTAGAAAAAAAATCATGATCAGCACAATTTACTATGACTTTGTTTGAGTGTCATAGGATTTATAAATATGTTACCAAATTTAAGCAGACATATTAATAGTCACATTAGAGTTTGAGTTCTATGAAAATACTTGTAGGACATTAGGCACTTGTAGTTTTTATTATATGATGGATATAGGTGTTTATTATACATCACACATGTAGGAATTTTTTTTGTGTTGCCTCTCAAGCAATGTTATGCTTAATGTCCATAACTAGACCATACAAATCTTTTTAATTCTATCAAAGATCTTTAATGTCCATGTGATTTTGTTATATACTACTTCATTTTTCTTCTTATTGGTTTTTTCATATAGCCATTCTTTAGTTACGGTGGTTTTTATGGTTATCTTCTCATTTCATGCCACAATGTTTAGTAAATATAGTGGATCCTTCTTCTCTACTCTATTATCACTTTTAATTTTGGATTTCCAAAGTCATGGAATTGGTTACTTCTGCAGCTTTTCCTTTGAGCTTTTCTTTTCTTTTTTCTTTATGTGATCCAAAGTCATCGATATTATTGAGGTCAAACTTTGTCATACACATTGTTTTAGTTCTTTTCTTTTTGTAACTCCAAAGTTGTGGCATAGTTCATAGTTTTAGTTTTTTCTTTAGGATTATGATGGACTAATTTATTATATATCACCAAAGTCATTTTACTTGGCATAGTCACGAATTTGTCTTCTTATTTCCTTAGTCATTTTTATTTTGGAACATCAAAGTCATGGCATTGGGTTCAACCATGGCTTTGTGATTTTCCCTTACATGAAATCTATCTTAGCTGTTGTATATGTAATTTATTTTTATTTAATAATCAGTTTGTATAACCAAATGTCTTTTCAGTTTTAATATTTTCATGTAAGTGCAGGAAATGAAATATTAAAAGCCCTGGGATGCAGCAGTAGCACAATAACGGAGGTCCCACTGTCCGGTCAGTGGGCCGAAATTTTTGGAGTAGAGCCTGACCCGTTCCATGATCCGACCCGCTTCGGTTAAATGAACCGGATGTTTATTTTTCATATAAAATGATTTGTAATTTATTTTTTTGGGCGGCTGTTTTGACCCGTTGAACTGTTCATCATCCCTCTCTTCTCTCTGCGTGATTTCGTGACTGCCGCATGCTGCATACTGTAAGACATTCTGTTTCTTGGTTTTAATCTGTAACGCATAAGCATTTTCTGGTGGAGGTAGCTAGTCGTACAGAGCGACTAGCGAACCACGTTTTTTCCTGTGTTGATTTCTCATTTTTTGATTCTGTCGTGGATGCTTGTTGGATTGAGATATATATTGCTTGTTTTCTGTATTTCTGTTATTTTTTGTTTCTTAATCTCACTACCCGTGGAAGCGCAATTACCCAACATCAGCCTTGTCTTTTTATTTAAATGTCTCATCTTCCTTAGAATAGTCATCATAAGGCTCCTCAAAGATTGTGACTTTGAAAAATATCACAATCCTATAGTATTCATCTTTCTCTATTTCTTAATTTTTTGCAACTCAAATATAATTTTTCGTATTTATCATTTGCATCACTATCATAGCTCCAAAATTATTCATCTATTTCACATACTATATCGTACTCACAATTCTAAAGTTGATTTTCTATTTCATACACTTTGTCAATCTCACATCTCAAGATTTTTTCTTGTAGTTGATATATTTCATCTTCATCTGGCAATGAGTCTTCGATAAAGAATTTCCATCATTAATCTACTTTTTGTTTCAAAATAGTATAAAGTATATTTTCAATTCTCCAACACTTTGTTTCATGGTCATCTAGACCCCATAATTCTTTGTAAAGATTAAACTTTACTTGTTCCTCACTGACACAAAGAGTGAACTTGCCTTTCTTGAGGTCGATTGAGGGCTTGTCTCATAGCCAAAAATAGTCATCCCAAAATTATGATGCATATTGATCTTCCAATATATTCAAAAGAAAGAAATTCCCTAGAAAAATCAAAATATCAACCTTTGACCAATTCATCTTTGTTGATTCTATCTGGGTGCTTATTTGTCTGATCTATCATTTTGAGTGAGTCAGATGTTGGAGTAATTATACCAAGATTCAATCTTCATGCAATATATAAAGGTTTCAAGTTGACACTTGATCCAAAGGCATACAATACCTTCCAAAATATGTTATCTCTAATAATGCAAGATATAATAAATCTTACTAGGTCTTTCAATTTCTTTAGAAAATTTTCTTTGAATAATGATAATATACATCTCGATCATATTCATGATTCCATATGTCTCCAACTTCCATTTACTACACATTATATCTTTTTTAAGATTAACATAATTTACTATTTGAGCTAGAAATTCAGTAAATGCTATTTTCACTTCTAACTTTTGGAATATATTAAAAAAATTTTCAAAGTGTTCATCCAATTTTCCATTTTAAATCATTGTAAATATAAAAATTTTAGAAATTTATCTTTAGCTTCATTTTGATATATTTCATTTTCTCCATGTCCTTGGGTAAGTTCCATTTACTCCTTTGATTCTTTGTCTCCATTTTCTCAAATTCAGGTGAAACTTTTTTTTGTGCTTCTTTTTAAGTCATTACTTTATTATGTGTCATGACTTCATAGTTAGCCTTATTTAATTTCTTTTTATTCGGGATGGTGGCTTCTTGAAGAATTTTAGGTTGAGCCATAGTTTTTGAAGAAATCACGACCTTGTTACCTATAAAACACAAGAATCCTCTACTAAGCAATATTGAGAATTTTTTTTTTGAATTTATCTTCATATCACTTGGCAATTCATTCACTCCTCGTCCATTTAATAATAATGAGAACTACCAATATGATGCTCTATGTTACACCTCACTAAATTCAATGAATTAATCCTCGGTTTAAGTGCCTCCAATCTCTTATCATGGTCATTATTTTTTTTTCAAGTTCTACTATAATAATTTGAATGATATCATCTATAATTAGTTTTTCTTCCATTCGTGATAGTTGGAAATTAAAACTAGAGCCCCTTAATTAGTGTAGTTAACTATATTATTTGTTATATTCCTAGAAGAATACCTTACATGTTGTAGACCATTCTCATAGTTTCCATATGAAACATTTTCAAGATTTTTTAAGTTCGGATGGTATTATGCTGAGATATTATTTTTAGGTCAAAACATGTTTCCTTTGCTGTATATTTGATTTTCCTTTTCCACTTAATAAACGAGGTCTGAGTCCAACAATTTATATGGATGTAAAGTATCAATCTCTTTCTAACATTATTTTCTTTTCTTCTTGTGCATTTATCTTCATCAATAGGACTTTCATCATTACTTTCATGGAAGTGAACCTATCCAACTCCAATATTATGACCCCCCTTCTCCCAACTAAGAAATCCATTGGAGTTTGATTGTTGTTTTCATTAGCTTTTCAAAAAATAATAATAATATGCCTCCTCTAGTGATTTATTCATGATAGATTTTTTGATGGTCACTTTAACCGTACATCTTATCATAAATAAGGTTTAAAATTAGAACCATAACTCAAATCCATATTAAGCATATTTCCTCAACAACTCCTTAAAATGCTCCCAAGTATCATATAAGTTTTCATGCTTTTCTTGCATGAATTAATATTAATCACTCAAAAGTTGAGTAGTAATTTGAGATGGAAAAATTGTAGTGAGAAATACACTTACCAATTCATCTCAACTCTCAATGGGGCACCACAAGAAATATTAGAACCAACTCCATGCATTACTACTTAATAAAAATAAAAATTATCATAACCTAATTACATCCTAGTCAACTCTATTCATTTTCATAGTGTCACATAGTTCCAAAAACAATATTACATGTCCATTAGAGTCCTCTAATACTCTTTAACTATATTGATACTGCTAAATAATTACTATTAGGCTTGGTTTCAACTCAAAATAATTGGTTTCAACAAAATACAAGCAAATTTCAAATTAATTATCCATAACTATGGCCCTCCAATAATTATCCCCAATGTATGATAGTGGATAGGTTGTCAAATAGCTTACTCATCACCTTTTTAGGTATTTCTATTACTTATAATAACCTCCATCAAATCCTTGTCAGCTCTTTGTTTGGAAAGGGTAATTTTAGTTCTTTCAGTTTATAGGTCCAATGGGTTTAGCTTAGTCATAGAGTTTCAACTCATCAAAGGTTTCTAAAAATAGAAAAAGAGAGAAGAGAAGAACACAAACAAAACAAAATACAACCATCCATATTAAAATAATTTGACTCAACTTAACTTTATCAATCATAATATTATCTAAACAACTAAAAATGACTTATTCTTTTAAAGAATAATTATGTTAACTCAAGCTGACTAACCAAACTAAACAATCTATAACAATGACACCAAAAACTTGTTATGCCTTTGTTAATTCACCTAAATTAGTCGGTTATGTAATGTACCAAAAGCTCATTAAAAAAAGTATCTCATCAACTAAGATTCACAAGTCCATGGGTTGTATAAGTAGTTTAATAGACTTTTATCTGGATATCGATCCCACTGAGATTTTATAAATAGATTAGTTATTCAATAAAATATAAACCAAGTCAAGGCTATGACTTGAAACAACTAAGTTATATAAAGATATATTCATTGCTCTATGAAATTAGTTATGACCTTCAATACTATTAGGGTACTTGGTTCCTATGAAGGAGAATCAAAGTTATAGCCATTAAAATTTTCTGAGTTAAGTATGATTATGTTTCCAAGATAATATCATAGACATTGAGATTATATTGCATAGTAAAAAGATTATACTTATGAGTGGTAGGGTCATGGTGTACTAGAATTGCATCGAACCATTTTAGTAGAGTTTCTGTTAAGAATGAATGTCGAAACTATGAATGGTTTACTGATTTACCTCCTCTACTAAATACCCCCACAAACTCATTAATATAATGACTAGTCATCAAAGTTTTTCAAAACACCAAGAATTGTGAAATCAATACATATTAGTCTCATTTTCACATCTATACATCATTGTCAACCACTAAAATATAAAAGAATATTTGATAAAATGAACACCGAACAATAATCATGGTCAAACATTATCATTTTCTACTTTTGTAAAACATAAATTTCTCACAATCTACTTTTTGTTTTTTAGGTTTCAAACTTGTTGAAAAATGCAACTATCTTGACTTTCATAGTGATCAATATATAAAATTACAATACTCTGAATCGCTTCATTCTAAATACTCAATTATTAGAAGTTTGATTATTGTTGTTTGTAGCTCTTTAATTAGATAATATGCTTCTTTAGGTGACTTATTCATAAAAAAATCACCTATAACCATATCATTTATACACCACATCAAATAGTTTAGCCCATTGTATACAATTAAGATTGAAACCATGATTCAAATCCACCCTAGGGGCTTCTTATTAAAAGTACTTTGAATCAATCCCAAGCATCATATAATATCACTTACTCCTCTCATCAAAACTGATTTATCTTTCCTCATAGTTGAGTGGTAATTTTAAGTGAGAACTTGATGAGAAAGGCTTGCACAAGTTCACCCTAATTATCAATCAAACCTATAGATAAGTATTTGAACTATCTTTGAACAATGTGTCTCAAAGAATATAGAAAAAATCATAAATGTATCACATCTAGGCTAACTCCAATCATATTCTTCATGTTGCACAACTTTGAGAAAGTTGTGATGTGGATATTTGGATCATATGAAATTATTCCACTATATTGATGTTGTTGCACCATAGCTATCAAACTTGGCTTTTAGTTCAACTCAAAATAATTTAATTTTATATGATGCATCCAAATCCCATAATGACTATCCATCATAGTCAGCTACCAATAATTTCTATAGGTACTATGAGGATTGGGTTATTGGAAAACTTGTCCTTTGTCACTTTAGTAGTCTCTATTATTACTAGTTTCTTTCATCTGCTTTCTTTTAGTTTTTTTGTCTTAGAAGTACTCTCATTGTTCTCTCAGTTTCTAAGTTAAGAGATTTGAACCCAGTCACAAAGTTTTTCTCATATAATAATGATGACTACAAAAAAAAATAAATAAAAACAAATAAAAAGGAAATAGAAATGCAATACAAATACAAAACAATAATTGTATCCAAACAACTAGAAACAAAATGACCCTTTTGTAAGGATAGGTATCTCAAATCAAGTTGAATAATCAAACTATGATCAATCAATCTTACCAATGGCACCAAAAACTCATTACAACTTTGTAAGAGTACCAAAACTTATCTTTAAATGACTTGATCCCAAAATATCAATGGTTGATTATATCTCGTCCAAAATAGTTTCACTAGTATATGAGTGAAACAAGTAGTAAAATAAAGATAACTCTTGATATTAATCCTACATAGATTATGTAGGAAATTCATTCAACAAACAACAAACTAATTACTACTTGAGTTGATTAGATAAACTTGGGTTTTTTGTAGGATACTCAGACTTTAGGGTTGGCTTGCTTTCATATGCATGATGATATTTATTTTAGTATTTGGTCAATGTTATGTTGATGTCAAACAATGGGTAGACTAGTTTGAAAATGCTACAGTACCCTCTTGATATATATGGTTGTTGTCATTCTTGAATTATCTCTACCAAAGATAATTCCCTCATATTTGTTTCCTTAGTATTTCACAAGCAATGACACATGTTCCATTCATGGTTTATTTATATATCTACTTCTTTTAAGAAATGCATCAACTATCTTTGATGATTACTTTGATTATACACATATATTCTCCTCTAATGTCTTAAAGATGTGAGATGATGTTTAATAAATATATTTATACTTTAAGTTTTATAAGTATTATATTCATGATAATTAACATATTTATTATCATAAATCATAACTATAAAAATTATATAAGAGGAATTGGTGTATAGGATTGACATCACCATACTAAATATCTCCTCTTGCATTTGCCCTAATACTTATCTATTATTGCCCACCACAGCCAATACATGACTTTCACATTTTGGTGAAACTTCTAAGTTAGACAATCTACTTAACCCAAATATCACGCAAGGTTAGTTCTTCTAGAATATGCATAATGGATTGGTCATAAGTTCATTCATGCATTTGCATGCATTAGTGATAAAACTATAATGAATTAAACTTATTTCAATCTCAAGTTTTTACATATAGAAAATTTTCATGTATAAAGATTAGAAAAGTTATCATTTCATTTTTATTTTAATGAGTGAGTGTGTTCTATGACATACATATGATTGTCTACCATAAACGATGCATATAAACCTATGATATAGTAAAATTCAAAATTTTAGTTCTAATTAATATCAATATCTATTAAAATCTAAACCCTAATATTAAAACAAACACAAACTCTATAAAATCTTGTAATCATCATATACATGTATGTTTTGAGAGGCATTTTGTGTATTAAGGGTTTCCAATGGAAGCCCAACAGAGGATCTAAGTGCCAAAACCTAAACTCAATCACATATTACTTAGGGTTCACGTGGATTTTCCCATAATTTGGGGTTAGAAGTTGCATGCCTAGGGTTTTAAATTTTGTATTCTTGGCTCAAAACCCAATTCTCTTATTCTCTCCTATTATTTCAAAATCTTCTAAGTGTTACTTATATATTTTGAGAATCCATGGGATGCTTTAAGTTGAGATTCATAATAGTAGCTTGAGGTCATGACTTTCTTATCTCAAAAGATCTTTTCTGGAGTATAAAAATCATTGTGGTAATGAATGATATGACTCAAGTAACTCCCCTCTAGAATACTATACTGTGGTATTGAAAATGCCATGACTGAGATAGATTCTTACTAGAATTAAAAGTCATTGTGTTGGGATTGACTTTGGTTTAATTATTTCTTTATGGAGAAAAATATTTCAGCACTAGGAATAACCATGACTAATTTTTTTTATATGTAGAAAAATATCATGGTACTTAGAATGACAATGATTGATGTGTTTACTTTATGTCACATAGAGTCGTAATATTGGTAATGACCATGACTTTGTTATTTTCTAACTGAAGCACAAAGTAGTAGCCTTGAAAAGGCTATGACTAGAGCAAATACTTTCATGAATAAAATGTTATGATGGAAAAAAATATTGTAACTCAAAATATCTAGTATTTTGGTTTTATATTAAATATGTTTCAACATTGAAAATTACTATGACTAATTATTCTAGTAGGATACTTGTATGCCACGATATGAAATTAGTGTAGTGGCTATTATATATTATAGAGATGGTACAACCATTACTCTCAGAAAATGTCATGGCCATGAATACTATATTGCATGGTAAAATATTATGTCAACTTTCTTGTAGAGTTTTTATGTACAAAGATTATCATGACTAGTTTTGTAATGTTATAGACAAGAAAAAATATCATAGCTACTCAATAAGATTGTAAAAGGTATACTCAAGTCATGACATACAAACTATCATGAATATACATTTCTTTTCTGCTATTTAGGCCTTCATTCCATCAAGTCTACTAATTTCTCCCATAAATGCATAAATACATAAACAAAAATAATAAATACAACTAAATCACCAAAAAAATGTCAATACATGGCATGCTGAATAAATGCTATTTACCATTTTAAAACAATACCAACATATTATTCCATTTGGAGTGATTATTAGAACTTTTTATTTTCATTTTCGATTTTGGCAACAAGATGCCCTAATCCTTATGTTTCTTAGAAAACTCACACCAACATTGTGAGCTTGCAGTGCAATAGGAATCAACACACATTGGATGCTCTTGTATAATGATTTACATTTTGTCATTTTTCTAACATATGGAAAAGTATCCAATTTGATATCCAAGAAAGAATATACTTGCATATGTTCATGATTATGAAAAATTAGAGAAGAAAAATTTTTCTTCTTCCTAATGCTTGATATAGTTTCTATAGTGCAAAAGAAAGAAAATAAAAATTAGAAATAAATGTTAAATATTTTTTTCATGATGTAAGTACAATTGAGTTTATCTAGTTAGGTATTTCCTTTAATGATCTATGGTAAAATGCTGACTTCAAAAATCAAAGGGTATTCATATGAAAACTTCTTTCTTTTGCTGATAAATTTATAATAGATTTTTTTTTTCATTGAGACTATGAAAATACGATAGGACAACAATGCTCATTTTCTAGTTAAAATGTGGAACATTCGCTAGTAGTCCACCTCTATTTCAATTAGGCTAAATTTCATATTCAATGTAATTTTAATTTTTTCTTAAATAGCTCTAAAACATTCTTCCATATTAGTCATTATGTGATGCGAAATAAAAAAAACAATAGTTACATTCCCTTGCGTCATGAAGTACCTTTCTCACTAATGTTAGTCCTGGGACCCCCCTTTAGTAGCCTTATTGATTAAATTTTATACCTAGAATAGGTCCATCTAATAATTTGGATTCTTCTAGATAATGAAAACATTTCCTATGAAGTGACTGATATATTCATGCCACATCTTGTATATTTTTTATTAATAAATACATAAATGAGTCTTGGGTTTGTCTCCCAATTTGTCTATAATTCAACTTTCGACTCTTAAATCTACCCATGTTTCTACTAGTCCACACATTCTAGCAAATAAATACTGGGATCACATGAGCCATGTTTTTCAATCACCTATAAGAGAATTGAAACTTTGAGCGGGTGAAGCATCTTTCTGAAATTGATCACTAGACATCCATATAACGTGGTAAGTGATTTCATACCTTTACAAGATACTCACATTGTGCAAAAATGTAGTTGATAAAATTAGATTGAAATGATAAACAATAGCCTCATCAAAAAGCTACCGAGATACCTAATGATTTTATGACATCATCAACATGAAACCAACCCATGCCTTGACACCATAATAAAATGATTATGAAGATTTCTAAGGAATTATTTTTTTCCCAAATAAAGCAATTATAGTTTATACTATGATCATAATTTCTCACTAAATTTCAGGATGTTTCTAGAAAAAATTTACTTGAAGTCATACATTTCCCCAAAGAGATCATGGGAAGCAAGATTAAGGTTTGTTATATTTTTGATGCACTACATATCAGGAATTCAAAGTAATGTAACAACACATATTCATTTCAGATTTCATCTTTCTGGAGCTCATTAACTTTCACATTCAAAAAATACTTAGGAGACATAAATATAGATAATTAATTCTCTAAGAAAACATGGTAATCCTTTTTATCAATGATCTAGTTTATGATTTTCAGTTATGTCTTGCACTTCCAACATATCTTTCTTAGTTCTTGAATCTGAAAATTTTGGAAAATTTTCAGCATGGTTCTCATTAAGGCAACATATTTGAACAAGGAACTTTGAAAGTATAGAATTTATTGATCTTAAATACATCTAGTGATTCTGGCACAAGCTTTAGTCAACTCAAATATATTTATCATACCTAGCTTTCCCTCTTGAAAAGGAAATCAAATATTCTTTTTTTTTTCATTTTGACCATTGATACTTGTCACCAAGCTATGATTCTCCCCAAAAGAAATAAGTGGAGATGATTTTAATGAGGTTGTCATCAAATACATGTTATCAAAAAATGAAAATAGATACATGTCATCAACTACATTTTCATAATAGACAATATGTAAAAAATTTTAAAAAGGACATGGTCAATTAAGGTGAGTTGTCCATCCTACGATAATCATTTACTCTCCTTTGTCACTATCTTTTGATTCAAAATCTTGGTATATGTTAGCTTTAGGGTTTAACTTGTACCCATTTTGTTTGTGCAAGCTGTTTCACCTTTTTTTTCCAGCACATTTCATCTTTCCGTTAATGTCATTTTGATTCTATTTCATTAAAATTTTACAAGCTTCTTTTGAGTGACTAGCTTTCCATTAATATCATTTTGATTCTATTTCATTTAAGTTTTAAAAACTTCTTTTGGGTGACCTAGTCTTTTACAATTCATACAATACAATTGTCAATTTAATTTTATGCCAAATGTCATCATTACTAGAGCCAACATATACTCATTTTATAATATTTTTAGTAATCTTAAGTTCCACACAAATATGGGAAACACTAGGTCTCAATATATTCTTAGTAGAAGCATCTAGTTTAAGTGGATTTCTAATAGTAAAAATACTATTGGAAATATAAGTATATGTTGGACTTGTAAGGGTGTCAAATAACAACACTAGAAATTCAATCCAGATTAGGAAAATCGGAGACTCCAATTCCGGTCTAAAATGCATTGTCCATTTGAACATGCAAATTGGGATTTGCTTGATGTACAAAATTTCTTAGAGTCATAATCGATAATCTTCTTTAAGATTTAGTTTAATCTGTATGTTTTTATAATGAATGATGCCAGCCATTGTTACTCCCTTCAAAGCTAAAGCAAGAATTTTTTTTCTAATAAATTTAATTAAGAGGTTCTACAAATGATCCAATTTTAACTGTGATAAAAAATTATTGGATCATTATTGTGACTTGTAAGGGTGTCAAATCTTGTTATTAAATGACATTGTGCCATAACCTCTTTGGGAAATTAACTATCATCTAATATAGTTATCCAAGTTTATTAATCATATAAGTAAAATAGATGTAAGCCCATATATCGATCAACCAACTGTGAACTAATTACAACTTGCGTTGAGTAGATAGGCTGAAATTTTTTTGAGGATATTTAAACTCTAGGATTGGCTTAATTTTTTATGTATTTTAATATTTATTTAGTATTGGATTATTGTTTTGTTAGATTGTTAGACGAAGAATAAATTAGTCTGAAAATGTCTCAATTCTCTCTTGGTATTTAAGATGACTGTCATCCTTTGACTAACACTAGCAAGGATGATATGCTTATAATTGTCTCATTAGTATTTCACAGCTAAAGCAATACTTTGTTTCATTTAGGGATCATTTATATATCTATTTCTCTTGAGAAATATATTAAATATTCTTAACAAGTTCTTTTAATTATACTTATACTCGCCAACCTCTAATATCTTAATGTTGTGAAATTATGTGGTAATAAATATATTTATAATTTCAGCTTCATAAGTTCTTTACTCATGATATTTAACATACATCTTCTCATAAAAATAATGTCATTGTTACTTTGTGTTTTAGAAATGGTGTGACCTTGACTCAAACAAAATGGCATGGTCGTGAAGACTATGTTGCACAATGAAATGATCGTGTCAACTTAGTAATAGAATCATGACATAAAAAAATTACAATATCTAATTTTGTAGAGTTATAACTAAGAAATGATACTACTACTAAATGAGATCATATAAGATATACACAAGTCATGATATGAGAAATATCATGACTATCACTTCTCTCACTTCCAAGTCTTTACTCCACAAAGTCTATCAATTTCATCAAAAATAATTATGATTTCACAATATTTTTTAAACTTTCTCAAAGTATATATTTAGTGAAATCTTTCCCAAAAATATATAAATATATACAAACATAATAGTAAATACAAGCCAACTTACTTAAAAAAGTCAGTAACTAGAGTGTCAAACACAATGCCATGGAATGAAGATGGTTCCTATAACACAACTTTAGGAGTTGATGAATTTTCATTCACTCTAGTTGTGAATGCTTATTTTCCTCACTCATCATTTTGTTTTCATGGAGGAATTTGTAGGTGATGATGCCACACTCATTCTCGCTCCTGTTGTTGAATGGATGAGATTTTTTATTCTAAAGTTGTTGATATATTGAACTAATATATTGTTTACTAAATATCTTTGAGAAGTTGTGTTTTCTAATAGTTTAATGCTTTATTACTGAGCACTACACTTTGTGATATGGAAACTCCATTTTTTTTCTATCTTATAGAAAATGTGGTATAGAAATATTTATCTATCTTATTTTCTAATTGATTTTATGGTGCACATATACATTTCCTTGGACAAAAATACAAGTTAAATTTAGAAAGAAACACATGTATTTTTTTTCCTATTCAACTACTAAGATATACCATCATAATTAATGACTTCTACAAAAAATATAAAGATGTTGAATTGATATTATGCAGTAGGTAAGTATTGATTGAGGATTAGTTTCAATACTTGTATGAGTTTTTAGTGATGTGTAGCCCCCATTTAGACTTAATAAACAATATCATTTCTATGTATAACAATTAGATTTATCCCATTGCACTTAATATTGATTTCTGGTCTTGGAGTTGTGCAACCCATTATTTTGTATCAAATATAAATCATGACATAAATTATCAATAATATTCCTAATTTATCTTTGGGTTCATACAAATATTATGTTGGTAAAAACACAAAGGTAAACTTTTTAAAGAAAAGCGTGCATTATCATTTCATATGGATCATTATGGCATATCATCATGGTGGCTACCATGGGATGTTTGGAGAAATTTTGAATTTATATGTGCTATTACCATCCATTATCTTGAGGTTGAATTATATTATTTCTTTCTTAGTTAATTAAATGGGAATGGACATGACAATAGGACCATGAATATTATTGAGCATTTGAACATGGCATAGAGAAATTAATCACTTAAAAAAATTAATATCTTTTGCAATATACAAAATTAAGTAGCAAAAATGGTTTTGTGGAATAACAAATTTGAATTATAAAATTCATTTGACTTAGATGAAAAATAATGCTCATCAGTCAAATGAGAATTAAAAAATATTGTTATAAATATGACATTTTTGAAGTGTCAGTCATCTTATTTGTTAACAATCTTTGGAAAAATCAAAGTAGTAATAAAGCAATTCTATATCATTTTAGTTGTCAAACTCAATAGTGACCAAGTCTTCTACACTCAATTAATCAACTTTTTTGGGTTATTTAAAAGTACTTTGATAAAGTACTTGTCTAAAATTGAGCTTATAATGAAATAATTTCTCTGAATAGTAAATTTGAAAGAATAAATGAATAGCAAAGAAATCAAATGTACTTTAAGTATAATTTATGGAATTGGCAGAAAACTAATTTGGATTGCTAAAAAACAAAGAGAAAGTCATAATATTTCGAATTTCATAACATAGTTTTATCAGCACAAGCTTATTGAGTAGTCATGATAAGTTTTCATGGTTGTGATTCTATAAAACAAGTCAATAATTTTTGTATATCATGATGCTACCTCTTAGTTATTATAATATTTTCATTATGTAATACTTTCTTCATGGCTATGATATTTTCTTGGAATCATATCACATTAGTACTAAAGCATAATTTGGCTGACTTTATTTTCACATCACAAAAACTAAGTGCCACATTGGTACATGAAGTGATGGCATTTTTTAGTGAGATGACATATTTGTTACATTGCCAAAATTATATAATATCAAGTGATTTTTAGCAGCAATAAACTTTTGCTATCATGAATATTTACTCCATAGAGGAATAACCTTAGTCATGACATTCTTCTCGCTCTGACCTTGTGTTCAAGTAAAACAAATATCTCATTTATGACATTCTTACCAACATAACTTTGTGCTCTAGAGAGATTATTTATTAGTTATGGTGATCTTGCCACTATGACCATTAGTGCTAGGGAATAATTACTTTTGTCTGACATTCTTATTATTATGACTTTGAATTTCAATGAAGAATTACTTTATTCATGACATTTCTTATCATCAACAACATTTTCAATCTAGAAAATGTTCGATGAAACAACAGTCATGACTTCAACTTAAATTCATGACTTCCATCTTAAAAAGTTACACAATAGTTCAATGGGACCCCCAGGTATAAAACAAAGACAGTGTAATTCCAAAAGGAAGTAAGATATTTGAAATTTGATGCCAAGCGCATGCAAAACCATAGGTAGCATGATTTCCAAACCCTACATATGAATAAATTCAAGTCCAACAAGAGTAAGGATTAATTAGGAATAATATTTGACATTTAGATTCTCATGTTGGCTATCATCAAGAACCATAGATTCGATGAGTTGAACCAAAAATATCTCATACGAATTATTTCTAATATAAGCTAAATAAGGATCTAGGATTAATTTATTATATTTATATATAATGATTATTATTATATAATATTCTATTTTTAGTAATGTTATGTTTAAAATATTAATAGATATAAATATTATTTAGAACATAGATTTAGAGTTCTACTCAAACTTTAATTTATGTATGTTATTCATGGAGAATAATGAAAGTTAATTCATAAGACACATTAATGAGATTTGACTCAAATGAAGAAATAGCCTTTTAACTCTTATCTCATGAGATAAACATATATATAGAAATTCTAAGTTGATGTAAGTTTAATTGATGCAAGTATCTCGCTCACGAAAACCAAAATTACATATGAATTTATACTTAATTTATTGTGTATATTCTATAAGAATTGACCATTAGATGATGTAGATTGTATAACTTACGGGTTTAGCCATAATGTAGATTTATGTGTTAGATATGGCTGAAAATGATAAGTAGGTCATCAGATGCATGCAAGTGGAGACATTTCATAAGGTGGTGACAATCTTGTGAGTCACTATCTCTTGTATAATTTCCATAGGTAATATCAATAGAAATATGCATATTAATTATTGTGAGTATAAGCTTATGAAGCTGAAAGCAAAAATGTCATTTATTACCACATCATTTAATGACTTTTATGATAATATAGGTTAGAGAATAAAAATACATATTCAAAATAGGTATCATGGATGATTGATAAATTACCTAAAAGGAGTAGATGTATAGTTGACTTATGAACAAAAAAATATATATCTACAATTTATTCAACATGTAGTGATAGTATAAGGTTGATAACTACCTTATATGCTAAAAGGGTACTAGGTCAATTCAATATGTGTCTACTATTTATTCAACAATCAAACATAACTTTCACCTAATAATATAAAAATTTCATCATATATATGGAAGTAGGTAATCCCTTGAGTCTAAGTATCTTTTCTATATTACAAGTTTATCTATTTAACTCGAGTAGTTATTAGTTCACTATTGGTTGGCCAAACTACTCACATAATTCATATGAGATTGATATTTACAATTACATCCTCTTTACTACTTGTATGACACATATACTTGTGGATCTCCACTAAACAAAATTAACTATCCAATGAGATTTTGGGTTGGGACCTAGTCACAAATGATCAATTTTGGTACTATCACAATATCACAATAAGTTTTTGATATTATTATTGGAGTTTCTTTAATTTGTTTGGTTAAAATTAAATTGAATAACTATCTTTACAAAAGGATAGTTCTATTTCTAATTAGTTTGACAATAATATTTATGTATTATTTGTTCGATATTTGTATTTTTATTTTATTTTGTAGCTATCAGATTTATATGAGTAGAAGCTCTAGGATCGCGTTAACACCTCTAGACCTATAAATTTAGAAATAAAAAAAACTATTTTGAGATAGAGAGTTGAGAGGGACAAATGGAAGATCTTGACATAGTGAAAATAACTAATGTTGTGTAGAACAAGTTGTCCAACTATTCGTTCGTCACCATACCTTGGAAGAATATTGGTAGCAAAAATTGATGTACGGTACTCGATAATTTGGATGTAACTAAAACTAGCGAACACTTTTAAATGAAGCCTAGTGTCATATTCATGGTACAATAATATTAGTATGGTGGTTGATTATTAGAAGATCTAAGTAGTCATGTCATAATATTTTTAGAGTTGTGCAACACCATTAAAATGAATAGAGTTAGCTCAAATGTGATTAGTTTAAGCTTTTTCCTTTTCTTTGAGAAATAATGCCAAGAGTTAGTTCTAGTGCTTATCTAAAGGTTCAATTGATAATTTGAATGAACTTTTACAAACTTTTCTCACCAAGTTCTTCTCACCTCAAATTACTTATCAATTAAAGAAATATATAAGCTAATTCTGACAAGAGGAGCATAAGAGATTTTATGAAACTTGAGTTTAATTCAAAGATCTACTAAGGAGGTTCCTCTAATAATTTATATACTGACATTTTTGGGTCATTTAACTTGTATTTACTATTGTATTTTATGTATATGAGTATTTGTTGGAGATAATTTACTAAATATTTTGAGAAAATTTGATAAATGCTAGTAAAATTAATATTATTTTGGGTGAAATTAGTAGACTTGGAGGAGTGATGACTTGGAAGGAAGAATAATAATGAAAAGTAATAATATTTCACATGTCATAACTTAATTGCATCATCCACGATCTTATTGAGTAGTTGCAACATAATTTCTTAGTCATAATTCTATAAAATTAGTTATGATAATCTTTGTATATTATAACTTTATCACCGAGTTAACACAATTTTTTCATTTTGCAACAAAGTCTTTGTAGCCATGATATATTATGACTTATTTAATATAATGTCAAGACGCCAAGTATTTTGAGTGAAGATAATATTTTTTTTCCATAGCTTTTTATTCTTAAAAGTATTTACTATGAACATGGTTTTTACAATGCTTTGACTTTATGTTCTATTGAGAAAATACCAAAGTCATATTCATTTCCAATACTATAACTTTCTGTTCTAGAGAGTAAAAACACCAATTGTAGTCATTGCTAATATTGTGACATTTTGCTCTAGAGAGAAAAGATCAAAATTATGGTCATTCCTAATGTCATGATTTTATGTTCTAGATAGAATTTGTCTCATCCACAACATTCCCAATACAATGATATCATGCTTTAAAGGATAGTTACTTTATTCGTGATATTCATTGAAGCTACAACTTTTGTATTGCAAAGTAGATTTAACAAGAAAGAATTGTCATGACTTCAATTTGGTACCATGACTTATAGTTAAAAAATATCACGTGGATCCCCAAAGTATAAAAGCAACAATTAGAAACATACACAAAAAAAGAGAGGAGAAAAATTGGAATTCAAGCAAAGAGCATGCAAAAACCATAGGCATCATGATTACAACTCCCGATTAGGGATGAATCCAAGGAAAACATGAGCAATATTTGAATAAAATGAGATTTTGAGACGTAGATCTTCACTTGGACTTTTCTTAGGAATCCTTAGTTCCATGGGATGTCACTCAAAATATATCATGTGAATTCTTCCCTAATATCAAACTACATTGAGATTTAGGATTAGTTTTATATATTTGTATAATGGCAATTTGATCTTATAAAGTTTATATTTGCTGTAATATTATAGTTTGGATATTGATGGATATAAATATTATTTAGAACTGAAATTTATAATTTTTATTATATCATAAGTTTATGCATATCGAAAGTGAAAGACAATGATAGGTAAGTCATGAGATACACTTGATTGGTACAATAAGAAGGAAGTGAAAATCCTTCTAATCTTCTTAATATATAAACCAATGTGAAAATTCAAGATTAAGGTAAGTTTAATCATTATTAGTATGGTTGTTATAAAACTAAAAGTACTAATATATGTATGACCACTCAATTATGCATATTCTTGAAGAATTGACCTATGAGTGAAGTGGAAATTAAGTAGAATGTCTAACCTAGGGGTTTCACCTTAGTGTTTGAGTAATGTGTTAGAGGTGTTGGATAGTGATAGGTATGACACATAATAGATGTAAATGGAACGTTGTGGTGATAACACTATGAGTTATTTCTCCTTATATGACTTTCATAGATGAAATTAATAGGAAGATATATGTTCATTATCAAGGGTATGATGCTTACTTACCAAAAGCACAAATATATTTCATACCACATTATTTAATGTCTTGAGATATTAGATGTTAGAGAATAAAAATACATACTCAAAGTAGTCATCAATGCTAGTTGACATATTGCCTAAAAGGAGTAGACATCTAAATGACTTATTAACAAAATAGCATGTAGCTTTGGTGGTGAAATACTGAGGGCACATAAATATTTCATGTGCCCTTGGTACAAGGTAGTGAGCCAACCCTAGAGTCTAATTTTTTTTAAAAATCTCAAGTCTATTTACTTAACCCATGCATCAATTAGTTCACTATTAGTTAATCAAACTATCTATACAATCCATATGGGATCAATAATTAGACTTAAATCCACCTTATTACTTATATGAGTCATATACTTATGGAACTTTATTGCTAAAGATCTAATTACCCAATGAGCTTTTGGGACAGAGTCACAAACATGAAGCCTTGATATTGTAACAAAGTAATATAAGTGCCCACACTATGAATTAGAATTGTGTTTTCAAGCTCAAACCTTCTACAATGGTTTGAACTAGATAACAAGGTGCATAATTGATTTAACATTGAATGATTCTTTTATAAATAAGTCATTTGAGGTGGCCTATTTCCTAATTGAAGAGCTAGAAAAGAACAATTATCTAACATCAAATGAAAGAACATAAATAAGGAAGCAAACTAGAATAATAGTGATGGAGATGATACTAGATGATTTTTCAATAAATATGGAGCCCAAATGACAAAAAACTTAGTGTGAGAAAATGCCCATCTTGATTATAAAGACAACAAAAGGAATATCTTTGTGCTATTCATGAAGAAAAAAAAAAGAATGATCAACAAGAGAACCTAATGGAATAGATTGAAACAAGGTTAGACAAGATAAACTTGATTATAAAGATTATTGAGAATCAGCATAGGTAACTAGAATGATCAATGAAGGAGAAAAATGTGGATGGAATTTACCAAGCAATACTGAGGTGAATCCAAAGAGATGATGTACATAAAGCTTATAAGTGGAAAATAATTATAAGAATATAAAATAGAATAGAATTCAAAATGGGATGCTAAAGTAGAGGAGGAAGTTGTAACTAATAAGGTCATTAATTTTCCAAAATTCGTGCCTCCCAGTGCCACGACTTCTAATGTCATGATATTTCTCAAAGTCCTAGAACTCCTAGAATCCATTACCCAATTCATTCCACCAGTTATCACACATTAATATTTGGAATTGGAGGACCAAAGCAATGGATAGAAAGATGACATGCTAGAAAATGAGTAAGTAAATAATAAACATACCCTCCAACCCACTTTTCCTTTTCCACAAAAATGTAGAAAAGAAAAGCTAGATTAGTAATTCGAGAGATTCTTTATTGTGACTTTGTTATATTATCAAATTTTTAGGATTAAACAATATCTCAAAATCTTATCTGGTTAGAGTCTCTCATCCAACTAGGTCTACAAGTAAATAGGTTATATATGTAGTAAAGTAGACTTTCATCTATATACCAATCCCATAGGGATTGTGTATCTAGTTTCATCAGTCAATGATGAGTCAACTAGAACTTTGATTGAAATATAAAAAATAGCTATTTTGTAAGACTCTTAGATTATAGGATTAGTGCATTTCATTATGCATGCTAGCTTGTCTAAATAGTTTTGTTTTTATTGTACTTGGTTATTGAATAAATGTAGAATTATTGTATAAAATTTTCTAGTGCCTTAACTTACACACAAGGTGATTATCAACTATTAGGTCAACCCTAATAATGGTTCTATCAAAGCTCTCCTCTTGATACTTTACCACTTATGGACTACAAACATTAAATAAATGAAGCCAAGACCATTTACATTAGAGTGACTATGTGTTATAGGTAGATTAACCTCAAATCATGATCATTTCCAGCACCTTGAATGTATGTTATAGAAAGATCAAAATATTGAACAAAGTCATGGTCATTTTCTAGAGTATCGACCCCAAGCTGACGGGATGGAGATAAAATCGGTGACTTTTTTTTAAATGTAGTGGCTTCTTACTTAGAGTAATGCAAGGTCATTTGAGTATATAAAGTGATAGAGAATTTTCAAGAGATCTTCATTCCTTCTCTTTCTCTCTCATACAATAAGAAAGGCCATAAAAACTATAAATCTTAGAGGCAAATTTCACACTCTCTATGGGTTCTAGAAGTAAGCAAGAGACTTAATTTATACCAATCCCTAGAGTTGGGAGGCACGACTCTAAATCACTCTCTTTTAAGGATTGATTCGAGAATGTGTATGAAATTAGTATGGTCTAGGGTTTATTTAATTTTAATTATGTGACATAAATGATGTTAATTATAAATACATTAATGGTTTGATTTATATATTGCTTTTATATTGATAAATGGTGTTTGAATGGAACTTGAATTAAGATTTCAACTATTAGTGTATTTGTGTGAGGTTTTCATGGTGAATAGTGACAAATAAACTACAAAACTCGTTCACTTATATGATAGAGAAAAAATCATAGCTCTTCTGATTGTGATGCATGAGATAAACTTATACATTGAATCTTTGAATTTAGGTATGTTAATCTTCATGGGTATGATACTTAGAAAGTTGAAAGTGCAAACTATTTTACATGACGATCCATTATATACATCTTAAAATGACTAGTTCTCAATTGGAATATATATTATATAAAATATTTTCTCAAGAGGTTCATCTTTAGAATGAAAGTTTCACCATTTCTGAAAAGGATAATGACTGGCAAACCTTGGGTTATGCATGAGTGTATTATGACTCACATGGTGGTGATAGCCCTTATAAGCTACTTTACTAATATTGTTTCCACCTGTGAAATTCTTGGGAAGCAAACATTAATTTTTTTAGTATATTACTTATGAAGTTGAAATTAAAAATGCTTATAAATCATATCAATCATTAGCCTTTATGATAATAAAAATGGGGATAAAAAGTGTACATACAAAGCAACCATCAAGAATAATTAAAGAAGTTTTTTAAAAGGTATAAAATTTTAAATGATTCTTGTGTGGGGATGAATTATTATCTCAGTAGTGATTTAATGAATAGACAACTTCAAGGGCACCACCATTAGGAAGAGCTCAATGGTGATAATCATCTTGTATGCCATTAAGCCAACCAATCATTACACAACACCCCAACTTTTATTTTGTATCTAACAAAATATATCAAGCGACTTAATGGTATCATATAAATTAAATAAACAAATTATGAACGTAAGATTGTTTAACAATCTAAGTATTCATTAGACTAAAAATGGGTTATCTCTTATTGAATGATTGAACTGTCAATATAATTTGTATAAGATCAATATACAGATGATAGTCCATTATATTATTAGTATAACTCATGCACTTCCTAGGTCTCAATTAATGAGATACTTTCATTAATGAGCTTTTGGAATATTACCTAACCTACTAAATTAGGTAGAGTAATAAAGTTTCAATATGTTTTTGGCACTGTTATAGGGGATTGTTTAATTTTATTAGTCAATGTGAATTGACATAATTATTCTAATAAAAAAAGAATTTCTTTTTTATGATTTAGATAGCATTATATTTGATCAATATTATAGGATTCAAAAGTTAAGTTCTATTAACTTGTTTGAACATAGATAGTTATATTTGGTTTTGTTTGCTTTCTCATATTCTCTTTCCTTTTTATTAACAATCTTTGATGAGCTGAAACACTATGAATGAGATAAACCCTCGACCCAGAAATCAAAAGACATTGAAGAACACTTACCAAACAAAGAGTTAAAAAGATTATTATGGAGGGCACCATAAGTTATAAGGATACCAAAGGAGATGATGAGCAAGTTGTTTGATAGCCCATATACTATCTAAAGGTTTCAAATGGACTAGGTCGGGCTACCCCGACCAATTTTTTGGTGGCTCAATCGGGCCACCATGCCATGCCCGGCACGAGAACTGGTATAGTAATCATGTCATGCTAGGTAGGCATGGCTTGAGAAGTGCTAGCCCGGGATGGTCCGTCGGCCTGGTTCATACCTAGTCCAGGCAGGGTCATGCCTAGACTTGTAAGGTCAAGTTGGGTCATGCCAGTTTGTGCCATTTAGACCTGTTTAGAATTGGGTCATCCCAAACTTCAAATATATTTTAAAAATTCAAATTTTAATACTAAAATAATTAATTAATTAATTTTATTAATACAAAAAAAACAAAATTATTATCACAAGGCACAACTAACAACTAAAAATATATACAAATTACAAAATAACAAAGCAAGATTAAATCATTAAAAGATAAAAATAAATATATCAAAGATAAACTCATAAACATAAAATACCAATCCCATAAGTAAGTATTTGAATAAATAAAGAACAGAATAACAATAAAAGTAGCAAGCTCAAATGATAAAAATAAATAAATAAAAACAATCCAAAAATGATCAATCTCATCAGTACATGATGGTATACTAGCGGTAGGCCATATGTAGTACAATATACTCAATCTCAGTCGTCAATCATCATTAAAGTTTCATAAATCATCATCAACAACCAACTCTTCTACTATTGCTATAGTTGCAGCACAATCCTGGTTGCCTAAGCACGAATCCTCTCAATCCTTCATGCATGCTAATACCTCAACAATCTCTAGTTGTAATCTCGATCACCTCTCTGAAATCACATTCACTACAACTGAAAAAACAGTCTCTGATGCAATGCTCAATGTCAGAGGAGTTAGTAGATCCCATGACATCTTAGATATCACGGGATAGGTGAACTCATATAATTTCTACCACTGCTAAATATCAAGGTTCTTATTATCAGTATGTGATAAAATATAGTAGTAATCAATATCTAAGTACCAAGACAGCTCACTCCCATTCGATGGTCCGCCCCATTATTTCTTCCTAGCTAACTAAATGGAGAAGTCATCATCTAAGAATATGGTATCCATGTCTATACTCAGAGCCTCACTACTACTACTACCATACTAAGTATCATAGTATGTAAATAGCTTAGTCAACTTCTCGTGAATGAACCCGTCAGGTTGGTGTTCCTAGTTCATGCACAAGGATATGTATGTCAAAGTATTTTTTATCCCTTCCACCTTAACCCTATGGTCCAATGCATGCACCTAGACAATAAAGAGATGAAATGGTAGACCAGTACTTTAAGTACTTGGTTTCCATCTCAACAACCATCTCACTAAATATTGGGTCATCTCTAAACTTCCTAAGTATGCTACTAATGTTGCATATACAACTGAGTGTAATGCAAATGGTGGAAGTATAAACTAATAAACACATGTTCATCGTGTCATAAAAAATCTTCATAAATTTCATAAATGAAATTCTTGTAGCCTAGTTAGTATTGTCAATAATAAGTTCATCATTCTTACTATTAGCCTAGTCGAATATCATGTGTTCATATCCAACACATAATTCCAACATAATGTATGTGTAATTCCAATGGTGTCTCACATCCGATTGGAATTCGTTTTCTTTAGACCCACAGACAAATAGAGACTACCAAACTTTTATTGTTTACAAAGCATACAAAGAAATTTCTGTTTATTACGCATGTTTTCTAAATTGGAGAAAAAACCTTCATCCCCGCATGTACTATGAGGTTAATGACATAACACATGCATCTAATGTGGAATATCTTTCATAATGATCCATATCTAATAGTTCTAACAAATATGTTAATGGCTACTCATTGTTAGAAGCATTATCGAATGTAATACTATATATTTTATTTTGAATATTATATTCTTTAAAGATTTTTATTATGTACTCATAAATGGTTGAATCATCATAAAATTGTTGAATCTATAAGAATCATAATATTTTTTTTATTTAATGTCCATTTAGAATCTATATTGTGAGTGGTGAGGCATGCATAAAATGCATCATCATGACTAGTCTATATATCAGACATCACGGAAACTACTCTACTATATTATCTAAATTCATTAATTATTATTTCTTTTTCTAAGTTATAGTATTTTAGTATGTCGTTCCAAGATGTAGACCTAGGAATTCTATGAAATACAGGCTGAAAATAAGTCTGCATGATACTGACTATCCTTGGATCCTCCGAAAATCTAATCAAAAGATCCATCATGGTGATCAGTTTGTACATGTCTTCCCTCCCTAACTCGTTGCAGTATATGAAAGGGATCAACATTGAGGCTGAATTGGATCTAGCCTCAAAGACCCACCACCGAGTTAGGTTTACCTAGGTTCTAATGCATCATTTTTTGGTACATTATTTGGCAAGTCTGTTAAAGTGTCTAGTCCCACATAAACTCTTATAAGTTAATATTTTTTTTATAATATTTGCATTGTGTCAATTCTTCATCGACACCCCTAACATTTTTATGTTATATAAAATTAAAGTGAGTCCAAACTATTAATTTTATTCTAATTTTTGTTTTTTAGATGTTTGGGTTGAGACAACCTGAGAAAACAATATTTTAGCAGTCTCAGACCTTTTTGTAGGGTTATTATTATCCATATTACAATTTTCTATATTTACGTTTAAATTAATTTTGATATCATCATTTTAATTTTTAAAAATTAAATATTGTAAATTACTATTTGACAATTTAATTTTTTATTAATTTATTTATTATATTGTAAATTTTGTTTTTAATATTAAATATTAATTTATTTTAATAAAAATAAAAATAAAAAAATTAAACTAAACAAAATTTAAAAATTAATACTCATAATGCATAAAATCATATTTGCTTTATGATATCCATGATCTACACCACAATTGATAGTTCGCACTCCACACCCTAGTCCCAAAAGTCAAAACTAAAAGGAGAGACTGAGAGATAAAGAAAGAGACAAAAGATTCAAGTGGAGATGGAGAGATAATACGAGAGGGAGGGAGGGAGGGAGGGAGGGAGGGAGAGAGAGAGAGAGATAAGGAAAAAATTGAGAATGAGATGGTAATATATAGATTTGAAAAATATAATTAAAAAAAATCATTTTTTATTTTAATTTGAATTTTTTAAGTATTTTTAATGGGCAGATTTATGACAACCATCAAATTTCTGGCCCTAGCCATCAGTGTAGAATCTAACAGCTTAAAACACTTGTTTTTTTGACCATTGGGTTGGTTCGATCATCAAACCAACCCAACGGTCACAAATTCTAGAAGCTTCAGCTTATGGAATCTATATGAGGTTCGAGCAGTTATGTTCGGTAGTTCAGACTTTGAGTTCGGACATGGACTTGCTTGAAAACCAGCTTGAGATTTGATCATCCAGAGCTGGTGGGCAGGGCACAGTTCAAGTCATGCTGATGAACCATGCCTTTGGTACAGGGTACCAGGTCATGCCTATCCTAGCATGAGACTCGGGTTACCTAAGCATGAGCCGTACCTTGAGCTAGCCCAACACAAGCCCAAGCATGGTTCTAGACCGTGTAGTGCCGGGCTAGGCATTACTAAGTAGGGCCATGCTTCAAGCTAGGCCAAGGTTGGCTGGCCCATTTGACATTAATACTACCATACTTTAGAAGATTATTGAAGACTCATAATAATGGATTGTTATTATGGGATATGCTTCCAACCAGTTGAAATCATTTATTTGAAGTTGGAGCTAAGTCTAATTGCTTTAGTTTGGAATCACTAATGTATCAAAAGTATATCAAAGGATATTAATGAACATATCATATTATTTTTTGGAGCGATGCAAAACTGTGAAAATGAATGGAGTTGGCTCGGATGCAATAAGGTTATGATTATTTCTATTTTCATTAAGTAGTAAAGCACATAATTGGTTTACATGTTTAACATAGGGCTTCTTTGAGAGTTGGGATGAATTAGTGAGTTCTTTTCTCACTAAATTTCTTCCACTTCAAGTGACTTCTTAACTTCTAAGGTATATTGGTCAAATCCTGTAAGAAGAGAATGAGAACTTATACAACACTCAAGAATATTTTAAGGAGTTTTTAAGAGATGTCTTCAATATGGATTTTCGTTGTAGTTCCAAGCTTAAACAATCTATAATGGGCTAAATTGCATGATAATATATATGATTGATGTGGCTGCTAAAGGGTCTATCATATAGAAATCAATAGATGAGACATATTCTTTGTATAAGGAGCTAGTAAAATATAACTAACAAACTCTAATCGATCATTTATTTGTAAAAAGTAACTAATAAATTACAAGACAAACAAGAGTGTTGGAGTTACATAGGTTCAACACAATAAAAACAAAAATTGAAGCCTTGTTGAGGAAGTTTAAAGTAGAAAAAGAAAAGAGAAGAATGTTAGAAGAGATCTCTAGTTTACATCCATATGAATCAATGAACTTGGACATCATTTATCAAATGGAAGAGGCATATTAAATATATTACAAAAGTATGTTTTTACACCTAATAATAATGTCCCAATGTACATCTTACTTGAAAAATCATATAACTTTTAATATTAAAACTATAAAAGTGGGTTGTAGTATGTCAGAAATCCTCTAGAAACATGGGCCATAATGAGATCAACTACATGAATCAAGAGGGCTCTAATCATAATTTCCAATATTCATGTAGGGAAGGAAAGCTTATTGTATATGATAGGGTGAAAGTTATAATAGTTTAACTTTAGAAATAGAATAATGATCAAGATAAGCTAATGGGGGCACTTGAAGTAAGGATGAATGAAACAAATTCAGTGATAAGGACGATAAGGATCACATTAGTCTATTTGCATTATTAATAAAGAGAAGAATAGTGAATGATTTACCAAGTGATATGGAGGTAAATCTATAGAATTATTCCTCAATATTTTTTTAAAGCGAGAATGAGCTATAGAGGAACTCTAAACAAAATTATTTTGGACATTTTGGGCATAAATATGGAATGACTCTTCCAATAATCATGATTCAAAGCTACATGATTACTTTGAAGAAAAGGATTTTGGTGTTTTAGGGGATATAAGGTTGTGACTTTCTCAAAAGCTATTTTTCAACCTAGAATTCTTCAAAATGTTGCAGCCCCAACTTATAACTAGAATAAGGATAACTATGAAGATGTGACACATAACAAATCCATGACTCAAAAAGAATTACAAAACCAAGATTCACTCAAAGATGAGAAAAAAAAGGAGATGGGGAATCAGATGAGTGAATAGAGCTTAGCCGAGGCCATGTATAGAAAGAAATGAATCATAATAAAGCCAAATATAAGTTTCTAATAAATCTTTTATTTTTGCTTTGATTTAGGAAGTGCAAATTGCATGAATACTTTGAAAAAAAAATTAATATATTTGAGAAGTTATAAATGAATATATTATTTGCTGAAGCTTTATCCTACATGTTGAATTATGTTAAATTTATGAGAAATATAATGAGTAGTGAGTAGAAGTTAAAGATATATTAAATCATGAATATTTATTAGAAGTGTAGTGGTATTATTCAAATAAAACGTCCAAAAAAATTGAAATACCCCAAAGATTTACTATATTTACACTATTGGAGATCACACTTTTCGGAAGGTATAGTGTGTCTTTGTATCAAGTGTCAACTTGATGCCCCTATCTAATGTATAAAGATTATATTTCAACATAATTACTCTAACATCTCTTTTACTTTAAATTTTAGATTGGAAAATTAGGTACCCTAATGGAATCATCAAATATGTATTGATCAAGGTTGGAAGTTTTATTTTTCTAGTGGATATCATTATTTTTGATATAGAGGAAGATCAATATTCTCCATTAATTTTGGGATGACAAGTGATAGGCATGCAAAAACACCCTCGACAACATCAAGAAAAAAGAGTTCACTCTCTGTGTTAGTGAGAAATAAGTAAAGTTTAATTTTTATAATGACTTATGAGGTCTAGCTAGAGGTGTCAAACGGGCCGGGCCGGGCCGGCACGAGGCACGGCACGGTTCGGCCGTGCCTGGGCCGGCCCGGCACGATAAAAAAACGTGCCCGGGCCCGTGCCGGGCCCGGGCGAACAAACCACGTGCCGGGCCGTGCCAAGGCACGAGCCGTGTCGTGCCTGGCCCGGCACGGCTCGTGCCTTGGCACGGCATGCCGGCCCGCGTGCCTGCGTCCTGAGTCGTGAGTCGCGACTCACGAGTCACGACTCACGGTCACGACTCACTGAGTCGTGACTCGTGACCCAACCGGGCCCCCCCCCCCCCCCCCGGTAAAAAGACCGCGGGTCGGGTCCAAACAGACCCGACCCGCCCGCCCCGCCTGCCCTGCCTTGCCGGGCGCCCGTGCCCGAGCGGGCCGGCACGGCACGGCACGGCCTTGCCGTGCCCACGGGCCGTGCCGTGCCCGAATTTAAAAAACCGTGCCGTGCCGTGCCGGGCACGGCTCGGTACAGTGACCGTGCCGTGCCGGGCACGGCTCGGTACAGTGACCGTGCCGTGCCGGGCACGGCACGGTAGCACGGCTGGGCACGTGAAAAACGGGCCGTGCCGTGCTGGGCCGGCCCGTTTGACACCTCTAGGTCTAGCCAATAATGAAATAGAATATTGGAGAATTGATAAACTATTTGGTACTACATTCATCAAAAAGTAAATTTCTAGTTGAATGACTTTGTAGAATATTATTAGCCACATGACGATAAAATTTATGAACTAGAAGAAAAACTCGAGAGTTCGGAAAGTGATAATGTATATAAAATGGAATAACAACTTTAGAATTGTGAGTGCAATATAGTGTGTGAAACACGGGAATAACTTTTGAGTTATGATTGTGATGAAAACAAAGAATATGAAAATTATATTTGAGTTTCCAAAATGAAAAAAATAAAGAAAGATAACTACACTAAGATCATGACATTATTCAAAGTCACTACCTTTAAGGAGTTTTATAATGAAAACTCAAGGATGAGGAGACATTTAAAAAAAGACAACACAAAAAAAATTCATGGAAGGGAAAATCAAAGACAAAGTCATGGCTAAACTTAGCTCCACAACTATTAGTGGGTTTGTGTAATGTGGTCATGGTGGATGGTGAGAGCTAAACCACTAGGCTCACTCATGCATATGAAATAAAAAAATGGCAAAACTTCTAGTTGTGATGAATGAGATAAACCTATACATTAAACTTTGAAATTTAGGTATATTAATCATCACAAGTATGATACTTACATAGCAAAAAGTTCAGATACTTTTACATGCTAATCTAATGAATATATCTTAGATAAACTAGTTCTTGATTGTGATTGACATCGTATAAATTATTTTTCATTGGGGTTTACCTTTAGTATGAGTGTCATATTATTATCGAAAATGGTAGTAGGCAATCCTTGAGATATACACGAGTGTGTTATGACTCACAAAGTGGTCATAACCCTCATGAGCTATTTTATTCATATGGTTTCTACTAATGAAACTTGTGAAAAGCTTACATTAATTATTTGTGTATAGTACTTATGAAGTTGAAAGAACAAATGATTACAAAATATGCCAATCATTAGTTTTTATAACAACAGGGGATGTAAGATAAAAGTATATATTCAAAAAAATCATCACTGGCAGTTGTTGAAATTATTTAAAATGTATAGAATTGTGAATGATACTCATGTAAGGATGAATTATTATTTTGTTGATGATGTACCATGGGAAAAAATATGAAAGGATCACCATTAGGAAGGGCTTAATGATGATAACCAAATAGTATGCCATAAGGGAAATGAGTCAATACACAACACCCTAACCTTCATTCTATGTCTAATATAAAATATGTCAAGCAACTTAATGGAAACATAGAGATTAAATGAAACAACCATGGATCTAAGATTCTTTTATAGTCAAAGTATTTATTTTATAAAAAATGGGTTGTCATATGTTGAATAGCCAAACTAATGAAATAATCTCTAAGTGATCAATATATGAACAAAAGTTTGTTATGTTACTCATATGACTAGTATACTTGTAGATATGAGTTGATAAGATATTCTTGTTAATGAGCTTTTTAGAATGTTACCTAACTGACTAAATTAGGTGGTGTAACAAAGTCTCAATAGTCACCACCACTCACAGATGTCTCATTACTTACCTATCATTTTTTATCACGATGATATGTGAGTCTCATGCTAAAGGTGAAGCTCATAAAAAATATTTTATAAAACCTTTCTATCAATTGAGGGTTAGTTCATATAATACATACACAATGGATAGAATTAAAGAATTCTTGTTTTTAATTTTATAAGCATCATACTCATATGATTAACTTACATTAATGTTAGGTTTTATATATAGGTTTGTATCATGCATCATAAATAAAAGGATTGTCACTTTCTTCCTACCTATGAATGTGTTTCATGGCTTACATGTCACTATCTATCATATTAGCATCCACAAAGTCATAAATAGTAAAATACAAATTTTAGTTCTACATAAATATGATATCTATCAATAACCAAATAATAAAAAATCCAAATATCAAAACCATTCATTAATCATTCATCATATAAAATCAAATACAATTCTAGATCTAAATATTCCTAACATTTGAAAGAAATTTACATAAAATTACTTGAAATATATTTTATGATATTTTGGATTTCTAATGATAGCCCTCAAGAATATCTCGGAACTATATCTCAAACTTATTATACTCATTCATATGCCTCAAAATTTTTTATAAGTATAATCAAAATTCTTGTTGCCCTCTTTGGGGTATATGTTTGTTCCTTGCATTGCTCCTTTACTCATGGATTTCTCCTAGATTTGGGTTAAATTAGTCCTAAAATCCTAGAATTTTGTCACTTTTCTCATGCCTTAGAATTCTTTCTTAATATCCCTCATTTTGCAATTTTAAACTCATATGGCTAGATGTGAATTTTAAGTGGAATGCCATGAATTTGTGGAATGTCATAACTTTAGTTTTTTGCCTTTTTTTATACAAAATCACAAAACTATGAATGAGCCATGACTTTGGTCTCTTTCTAGTTTTACAATACCATAATATCAAAAATGATAATGATTGCACATTTGGTCTCTATAACACAAAGTCATAGTATTAGGAATAAGTTGCAGCTTTGGTTTCCCTCTTGCATTAAATATTCATTGCATTAGGAAGGGACATGGCCATACATTTTGTCTTTATAGCACGAAGTAACAATACTAAGAATGCGATTAGTTTGGGCATTTAATCTCTATAACTCAAAGTCATAGCTCTGGTAATAGATAATGGTTTTAATCATTTCTCAAGAGTAAAAAGTTATAACCATTGAAATAGTCATGGCTTGAGTATTATTCTCTAGAAATTTCTATCTTTAAAATACGTGGTACTTGAGAAGGATCATATCTTTTATCTTAGACTTGGTTGCTCTATAACAAGAAAGAGTAAAACTGGAAGCTTCCATGACTTTTAGTACAAATGAGGTACTTGGTTATTTTGACGTAAAATTAATATTTCAGTCATAAAAATTATTACAAATTTGTGGCTATGACTCCAAAAAGTTTTATTGCTACAAAGAATGTGTTTCTTAATAGAATGATTAACACAATGAGATGGTAGAGTTATGACATACAAAATTTGACATGACTATTTATGTAGAGATTTAGCCAAGAATAGACAAAAAACTACCGTATAGCTTATTGAGATGCAACAAAGTCATAAAAAATGTTATGATTTTACATGAATTTTCACTCCCTTATTTCTCAACAACTCCATCAAATATTATATTCCACATAAAAGTCATCTAATTTCACTACTATTCATCATAATTCGTCAAAACTAAAATTTAGTGAAATTAGTTTGTTTAAAGTCACTTTCTATATAAATACATCATGCATAATGGGCACAATAACTAGTGATGTTTAGTATTTGGGATAACAAAAATTCTTCAATATCTTTAGGAAGTTAGAAGTCAACTTTCCTTTGCTGAACTTTTCCCTAAATACCTCACTATGTAAAGTTTATAAAAACATCATGAGTAACAAGAAAAAAAATTAAAGATGTATGAAAGGGTGAATGTAACCAAAAATTCTCGCATGCTTATTTAACATAAACTTTCAAAAAAGCTTAAAGATTTAGAAAGTTTCATGATCTCATGCGTTGCATGGGAGTATACCTTTTGGAAGGTAGTATGCAAATTGGGATCAAGTGTTACCTCGATGTTATCATCCATAATGTGAAGGTTGATGCTTGGTAAGGTAATTTTAACTTCTCTATTACGACAAATGGTAGATTGATTGATCAAGTTTTTAATGGGATTATCAAGGTTGGCAAATTTATTATCCATAATAATTTTGTTGTGCTAGATATATAAGAATATTATATGCATCTTGGGATGACCACTCTTAGCAATTAGATAGGTTGTAATTGATGTCATAAATAAAAAATTCATACTTTATGTAAGCAAAGAACAAATAAAATTCAACCTATATAAAAGCTTGTAAATGTCGGATGATAATGTGAAAAATTAATAAAGAATATAAAGTATAATATGCAAAACTAAAGGATAGAAAGAAGATTTTAGATGGACTTCTTGGATGATAGTTGGCCAGAATAAAATGGGAAAGATGATGAAATTTAAGAAATTTTAGGTGTAAAAAAAGTTGCTATATGCTTGGATGAAAAATATTGTTTTAAAGTTGTGGTTTTTTTTTTTCAAATTAATAACATTAGAAGAACCAAAGTGAAACGACATTGAAGATGTGGAAGAAGAAGCTGAAATAACAAATTTCCAATTTTAGAACATAGTGAATTTATTTAAAATACTTTTGAGACAACAAAAAATGTACCAAAAGAGAAAAGTCCACTACAAAATATTGATGTTTTGAAAGAGAAAGACAAAGTGGAGAAAACTATTATTGAATATCACAACAGAAAAAATGCTAAAGTTATTATGAAGGAAGAATATGCTAAAGTCACAACTTCACAAAAGTCATGACTCTACAAGTGAGAACACGAAAGAAAGAAGTGGTAACAGATGAAGTTGTGACTTTGATGAAACATAAGCTTAATGAAGAAGCCACAACTTATTTCAAAGCTGTGACACAACAATTACAAAGAGAAAATGTCACAGCCATGACTTCACAACAAGTTGAAACCTTAGCGATGAAGAGGAAACCTCAAGCCACTATGAACATTCATAAAGTTTTGACATCTACCAAATAGCATTCCAAATAAAGAAGCCTTATAGATGGAATGACGTTGAAAGATAATTTCTAGAGAGAAGTAAAGGAGAAAGTTTGCATTGAAATATTAGCATGGACTATACTAAGATGATTGATTGAATAGGAGATCAAAGAATTGGTCTAGTGAAATATGTAAAACATAGTGATGCTTGGTAGGAACATAAGATATAATTTTATATTGTGTTTTTTAATATTTTTTTATGTATACCCCCACATAAAATACATGTACATACACCAATAGAATTCATGACACTCAAATCCAACATCAAATTTCTATTAAGTCAAATGAAGTTGTATCACTAAAACCTAACTATGATTCTTTTACAATAAAAATAAAATTATAACACTAAGACCCCACCATAACTATACTATAAAGGAAAGTCATGACCATATACAAAATCGTGGATATTTTATTGTCAACCATGACTAAAATCCTAATCCTATAAAACACACTGACATTAATTTTATAAAATAAATCTTCTTTTTCTTCTCCACTTCTGATGAAACTCAACATAGTACCTATTTTCAAAAATCAAAGCTAAAATAGAGGTTGAAATTTTGATCGTGAAACTTAGGGAAAAAAGAGAGGAGATTGAGATGAGTTTCAAGGTTAAAAGGAATCCACATAAGCCACCACTAAATATTTTAGATCATTTGGAGAGTTAATGTCATTGTGTATACATGTATTCTAGTATATATTGAAGAAACTTCATTATATTATTAATTTGAAAGAATTTGATTAAAATTTTTGGGAAATCATAGTAATTTTTGGTAGAATTGGAAGACTTAGTGGATTTAATGCTTTAAAAGAATAGAAGCACACCTTCTACATTGTTTCTTAAGTAGTTGTACCATTATTCCTTTAATGTAACTCTACAAAATTTAGTCAAGAGATTCTTTGTATGTCATGACTCTACCACCGAGTTGATAGAATTATTTCATTATGAAACTATTTATCATGGCCATGATATTTTTATGGAGTCTTCCATGATATTATTTTTTCATTGTGGAATCCAAGCACATCACTAGTACAAATAGTCATCATTATTTATAAAGTCATGACTTATTTAATATAGAGACAAATACTAAGTGTTTTGAGTCATAACATGATTTTATACCATGAATTTTCATTCGAGATAGAACTTACTCTAGTCATGTCATTTTAAATGTCACAACTTTGTGATCAAGAAAAAAAATACAAAAGTCATGGGCAATTTCAGCATCATGACTTTTTGATACAAACAGTAACTATCTCTGTTATAAAAATCAAAGCACCAAGACACTTTTCTTATAAACCAAGACCAAATCTATGACCAATTCTAGTGTCATAATTTTGTGTTACAAAGATTAAGTATCTTAGTTAGAGCAATCCAAATATCATGATACATTACTTAGAAAGCCAAGAGTAAAGCCAAGACCAATTACATCATCATGACTTTGTGTTATAGTGAATAAAAATATCAGTCATGGTTATTCCTAGTGTCATGGCATCACTGCTCTAAAGAATATTGAAAGATATGATAAAGTCATGATATCAAGTCTATGTCATGACTTGAAAATTAAAAGATCACATGGATCTTTGATGTATAAAAGAAAGACTTAGAAAATAAACAAAAAAGATAGAAATTGTGGGAAACAAAAAACTATGATGCCAAAAACACTAATTGAGACAATTCTGATCCACATTTAGGGCTAATCCAACACATACATAAGTAGTCTTTGATTATAATTAGGAATAGTTGCTGAGATTTAGACTTGAGTATTTATTGAGAACCCTCAAATCCAATAGATATCTGTCAATATATATTATGTGATTTTCTTCTTAATGTCCAAATAAATTGATATCTAGGATTAATGAATGTATTATATTGTAATGAATTAATGACTTTATAAGTTTATGTTTGTATTTGCATATTGATAAATATTGATGTAAATTAGAATAGAAACATAGTGTTTTCATGAATATGTGTGTGTGTGTGTGTGTGTGCCATGATAGATGATGACAAGTAAATCAAGGAATAAATGCACATGGTATCATAAGAAGGAAATAACATCCCTTCTAATATTAATACATTAATAAATCAATCTATGAAGATTTCAAGTTGAGATAAGATTAATCATTGAATATATGGTACTTACGAAGCTAAAAGCATGAACAAATTTAAAGAGTAATCCAATGTGTACTTTTTAGGAGAACTAACCTTTGAGTAATATAGGAGTCAAGTAGAATATCTAACCTAGAAGTTTTACCATAGTGTGAGAGTCATATGTTGACTATTTTAGATGATGATAAGTATGTCATAAAACATATGCAAGTGAGGGAGGCTAGTATGGTGGTAATATCCATATAAGTCTTTTCCTATTCTATGACTTTCTTATTTGAAATTCATGGAAATATATATATTAATTCTCACAAGTATGGTGCTAATGATGCTAAAAGAGCAAACTCATTTATTATCACACTATTTCACATCTTTAAGATAATTAGCGGTTGAATTATAGAAGAATATATTCAATGTAATTATCTTGGGTAGTTGATGTATTGCATAAAAGGTATATATGTAAGAATAATACATTCACATGATGACTTGTGGCTTAAGTATTGAAATATCAAAAGGATAACTATGAGTGAATCATCATTTATAATGATAGTTCAAGGATGATGACCACATTGTATGCCAAGAGAGCATATGAGAATTTTTACTCCAATCTATTATTTATCCAACAACCATAAAAATATTAATCAAATACTATAGATACATATTCAAGCACAAGTATGTGAGCCAAATCTAGATTTAACAATTTTTCTAAACACCGAGTATATCTTTTCAACTCAAGTAATATTTAGTTTACTATTAGTTGATTGAACTATTTATCGACATAATACTTATATATTGCTATTTATACTTATGTTCATTTTTTTGCTTGTATGACTTATATACTTGTGAAGTTATGTTTTGATGAGATATCCTTTCTCAACAAGATTTTTGGATCATATCAATTAAAAATACTTTTAGTACCATCACAAAGTCAACAACACCCATCACCGAGGCTTTCTCCCAAGTGATGGAGCCCAAATTCAAATTTTTGATAGAAAAGGGAAAAATATAGATGACTTACTCTCTAGCTTTGAATATCTTTATGAGAGAGTGGGGAAGTGCAAAAATTCCTTCAACCTTTCTAATAGACTATACAAAATAGGAATTGGGGTATATGTTGCATCTATATAGAGATGGTCAATGTAATAATCATAAGTGAGTTTTACTCCAATCTCAAAAAGATACAAGACAAGTAATGCTATACATGAGGAGTTTGGTATGTTTTGATAGGGAACTTATTAATATTGTGTTTGGATTGCATGAGTCTATGAATAGTATAGTCTACAAATCATGAAAATGCAACCAAACTATTAATTAATTTCCAAGATATTTACATATGGCGATAAGAGTTGAAGAGCTTCATGAAAGAGTGTTTACGAATGCTTAATTAGGAGAGAACTCATAAAAAAGCAAGGTTTGGTTGTATTTTTTTTTTGAGTTACTTTTTGCAACCTACTCTCTGCCACTCCATCATCATGTAAAATATGGTGATATTTCTTTATTTTCTAGTGAGAGATTACAAGATACATATAGGAAAGATATTAGAGAAGTCCATCCTCAACTTTCAAGAAGGGAAATTCTTAGTTCACATCATCCTCCCTCCTTGATTATGATGCTAAGCATAGACAAAGGAGCCCCAACTTTTGAAGATAGTGATAAAATGTTCCTATAAATGGAAGTTGGCTCTAGATGGAGAAGGTATCAACTATAATGGGGCAAGAAGTGTTGGTCTTTCTTAAAGTTGTCGTAGAAGTAATAGAAGTTTAAAGAGAGAGAATTGATGAATAATTACTTCTTAGATACTATTTAAAAATGGAGAAATGGAGAGGATACTTGGAATAAGTTCTCACCATTTTGAATGATAATATGTTGTAGTTAGAAATCGATGGTAGGGAGATGTGAGTAAAGGAAGAGCTAATATTGATGTATAGCTTTTTAGTGGCAAAATTGAAGTAAAGAGACATCGAGTGGAAATATTATATGAAAAGAAAGTAGGAGAAAGATAAAGTCAAAGTAAAGAAATATAATACATTATTAGAAATGCATATCAACAAGAAGGCATACTTATATGTGCCCACCCAAGATAAGTACAAGGATCAAGTTAAAATGATGTTGGAAAAGGTGATGAAAAAAGTGGAGATTGGAGTGATGGGAAGCACTAAAGTATTTGGGTAGCTCATTGAATCTATTTCTAATGAGTGGGAAAAGGTGATAAAAGGAATAGATGTTGAGATAGACTAAACAAGAATTAAGGAGAGAAGTAGTGGCTTGAAGACTTAGAGAAGTGCAATGAGAACCATAAGCATATGTACTTTGCATTGGCCTTTTTGAAGTTTCACTCAACTCAATTGAGAAAAGACAAAATTTTTTATGTAGTATGATCTCAAAGATGATGGATTCGGTAGCTAGTAACAAGAAATATGCAAAAATACCTTTCATATCCATGCTTATATTTGAGTCCTCAAGTACACAATTCTACTTGAAGGATTTGGACTCCAAGGGCTAATCATACCGACCACCTTATTTTCCATGTTGATAAATTGTATATTTGGTTTTCTTTGTGATGTTGCATTGAATTCTTCTTGATGTTCTTGATGAGTTTCAAGAGAGAGATAGAGATGAAGTGAGACTCTTTGTTTGAGAAAAAATAATACTTTTAGTATGTGAGTTTATTTGGTACTCTATGTATCAAATTTTTTGATTGTTTGATAGAGTTTTGATGATGCATTTAAATTAATTTGAGCTTATAATGAAAGGATTTTACTAAATAATGAAGTTGATTGAAATGGATGAATAGTAATGAAGAAATATGTAATTTGGGTATGATTTATGACTTGGTATAAATTTAATTTGGAGGCTGATAGGCAAAGGGAAAGCCATATAATTTTCAATTCCATGAGTTGGTTTGCTAACATAAGTTTGTTTAGTAGTTTTAATAGCCTTATTTAGCTACAATTTTACCAACAATAGTCATGATAATTTTTGTACAGCATGACTCTACTACCTAGTTATCATAATTTTTTTGATTATGCAATACTTTCTTTGTGACCGTGATATTTTCTTGGAATTATAGTTGAATAGTACTAAAATATAATTTTGAAAGTAACTTTATTTTTTTTTGTGTTAACTATATGTCACATTGAAACTTGAAGTTGTGACAATTTCAATACTAATTATTCATTACAAATAAAAAATCTCATAATACCAAGTAATTTTTACTCATGAAAAACTTTTTTGCTGCAATGTTTTACTCTAGAGAGTAGCATCCTCAGTAAAAATATTTTTTGTTATCATGACCTTATATTCCAAATAGTAAATGTCTTAGCCGTGATATTCATATGGTCATGACTTTGTTCACTATAAAGTTTATTTATCGTTTGAAACATTTTTCCTAGCATGACTATTAATTCGAGAAATTATCTCAAACATAGCATTTTTGTTGCCATAACTTTGTGTTTTAGAGAAGAATTACTTCATTTATTATATTTTTTATTGCAATGCCTTTTATGCTCTAGAGAAGATTTGAAGAAATGATAGAGTCATAACTTCAACCTAAAGTTGAAACTTCTAGCTTAAAAAGCAACATAGTAGTTAAATGGATACCCAAGAGATAAAAAGGGGGACTTCAAGTTTTTTCCAAAACATAGAGGGGGATTCAAAATTTGAGACTAGGAACATGTAAAACCCTATGCAGTGCAAATTTCAATCTCTACTTAGGAACAAATTCAAGATGAAATTGAGCCAGGATTGGTTTACATGTTCCTAGTCTCAAATTTTTCGAGATGAACCATAAAATATATCACATCAATTTTCTCAATATCAAGCTTAATCATGATCTAGGTTTAGTTTACAATATTTTTATATGATGACTATAGTTGTATAAAATTTTGTTGTGGTACTATTATATTTTGATTGTTAATGGATATATATATTATTTAGAATAGAGATTTTGGGTTCTACTTAAATATATATTTGAACATGTCATTCTTGGTAGATAGTAATAGATAAGTCATGAGACACACTCACAAGGTTTGCCTCAAAATAATTGACATCTTTTCTACTCTTATCTCTTGCGATAAATCTTTGGGTGAAAATTTTAATTTTATATAAGTTTAATTAATACAAGTATAATGCTCATGAAGTTGAAGGCATACATAAATTTATAACTAATCAATTGTGTATATTCTAGAAAAATTAACTTTAAGATGATATGTAGGTTATGTAAAACATTTAATGTAGAAATTTCATGGTAGTATTTAAGTCATATGCTGGTCATTGAGAATAATGGCATATAATTTATGTGACATATGTATATGGAGGTGTTTTATAAGATGGTGACAATCATATGAATCACTTTTTTTTATATGATTTTCATATGTGAAATCATTAGGAAGGTATATGTTAATTATCATGAATATGATACTTAGAAAGCCAAAAGTATAAATACCATTATTACTAGAATCGCATCTTTTATCATATTAAAGATCACAGAAAAAAAATACATATTTGAAAAAGTCATCAAGTGTTGATGTACTACCTAAAAGGAGTAGATATGTAAATAAATCATATAAGAAACAAGTATGACTTCATTGGTAAAATACTGAAGACTTAATTATAAGGAGACCATCCTTGGTAGTGAAAGTATAATATTAATTACTATCTTATATGTCAATAAGCATAGTGTCAAATCAGCATATATCTATCTTCATCCAAAAATCAAATGTAACTTTGCCACAATAATATAAAAATTTCATTTAACATAAGGAAGTAAGTAGGTCATAGAGTCTATGTATTTTTCTAGACTCTAGGTTATCTATTCAACTTGAGTAGTTATTAGTTTATTATTGGTTGATCAAATTGCTCATATAATCTCTTTGGAATAGATATTTAGATTTACAACATCTTTACTACTTGTATTATCGATATACTTATCGACCTCTATTAGAAAAAATTATTCGTCCAATGATCTTATGGGACAATGTCACAGATAATCAATTTGAAAATTATAGCAAAGTCTTAACACCAAGTCATAGTGTACATTAAACAATTCACTTACATTTTAACTCAATCCAAAAATTATGACAAACATACGCTCCATCTCAATCCTTAACTTACACTTTAATTCAATCAAAAAATAATGATTTTCTTAGATTTAAGTAATTCAAAAAATGTTGAGTCGTGATGATATTAATAAAAAGATTTTTAATAAAAAAATTGTATTAAATACCATGTCACTTTCCTCATATCATTTATCAACTTCTTTTATGCAAGAAGACCAATACAAAAGGCTAAATATGATAAGGTAGCACACATATTTATTTTTACATATTTTATTCCATCTTATGTCTATTAGTGATCTTTTTATTATTTTTTGAGAGGAAAATTAATCTTGAGCAAAACTTTTCCAATTTGATGTGTAGATTAGAATTCTATCCAACTCACTAAAAATTATTATTTTTTTCAAATGGTTTGTATTATCCACAACAAAACACACTTATAGGTTTATCATATATTTTTTCATCAGTAATCTTAAAGCTATTTAGATTAATGATTTATGTTTGGATTTTCAGATACTTCTTCTAAAGTTTCTACATGTAAACTGAAGTCATAACCCTATTATATGGAGACATGACTAGACTAAAACAAGAAGATCTGCTGAGGAGTCAAACCATATTCTATAGAGTCGTGACCGGAATAAAATTGAAAGATCTTTTGAGGAGTTGTGCCCTATTTCATAGAATCATGATTAAACTAACGTTGAAATAATTATTTGAGTTCAGAGTCACCATCTAAATCTTATAGTAGCAACATTAATGGAGTCATAACCTATTTTGCATGGTTGTAATTGGAGAGTAAACTTTAGAGTTGAAACTCACAATATAAAATAATGGCTCAACTTATATTGTAACATCATTATTATCACAATATGTTTTATGTTATAAAGATTGATAATTTAAGGATTCAAATAACAAATTCTAATCTAAGGTCATGAAATGAATGAAACCATGACATATTAAATATTATCATGACTTGAACTTAAGTTTAATAAGTTTTTAAGTTACAATTTTAAGACCTTTAAATGTAATCAACACAAGACAATGGAGATAGTGAGTGTGTGAAAATATGAAAGAGAGCAAGAATAGCTTAGGTACAACATACAATGTGAAAGAAATTTCCTCTCCTCTTCTCTCTTAGTGCATGTGTACTTCTTCTATGAAAGTTATGTTGTGGTTGATTTACCTCTTTGGAAATCCTAAACTCAAATCATCATCTTGATTTTTGGTATTTTAGATAGATTATATAAGGTACTACTTAGAACCTATCATTTGGTATAGAAGAATTGTGATGATTGAGATTCCTGAAATTAAATATTAGAGATCATCCTCTATACCTCTAGATTCTAACATTTAGTATTGTAAACAACATTAAAAATTCTTGTATATTAATATTTGGTATTAAAGATATTTTATTTGGTGCATGTAAATCCTAACATTTGATATTATAGCAAGGTTCAATGTGTGGATTAGATAATGACAAATTCAAAACTATCTAAAGTTGAGGATCAAAAATTTTTAAGGAATTATGTCAAGTTATGGAAGATTTGAAGGCAATAGAGAGTGATTAGAAATTAAAAATATTATCTATAATTACTATTAAATGGGACAAGGTAGATCAAAAGCTATGAGAATTGATATGACTATATTTGGTAAGAGAGGTCTTGGAGAATATTTTTAGCAAGAGATGCATAAAGGACATGCAAAAGAAGCTAGAGATGATCATCAACCAGCTATCATCTGTTGGTTGGGAGATTAGTAAAGATGATAAATTTGCTATCCTCCTCTATTTACTTCCTAATTTATGAGATAATCTTATTATTATTATTATTATTATTATTATTATTATTGGTAGTGGTACAATAAGATTATTATATGAGATAATAGTATGAAAAGATACTCTAAGGATATACTATTTGTGAGGAGAAGGATTAAAGACCAAAAGATCGAACTAGTCTAGAAGCAAGTCCAAGTCAAGAGGAAGATCAAAGAGTGAATAAATAAAAGTTGAAATACTATAAGTTGGTAAACCTGGGTATTTTAAGAAAGGCTACCTAAAACTAGAAAGATTACAGATTCAAATCAGGACATCATTATCATTAGTCAAGATTTAGTAGAAAGTTGGCTTTCTATTTAAGGAGCTATATAATAGTAAAGACTTATATATTTCAGAGGCTTGTATTTATAACAAACAATGGGCTCCACTCGGTGTCAAGACCTGGGTGGTCTCTTAGTGTTAACTAATTTCTCAACCCCCTCATCGAGTATATAAATATTATACTTTTTGCCCATTAAGGCACAAGGTTTTACACATTCCCTGCATGTCGCATTCCTTAGGATTTGAACTTGAGACCTCTAGTCTATATCATTCCAAATCTTAGCACCTGAGTACCAGATGACCTACCTAGCTCAACTAGCATTCTTATGCTAGGATGTGGAATTATATAAACTAGAGGTTTAGAGTTTTAATTCTAAAAAATGTGACATGTGAAACATGTGTTAAACCAAACACTTTAAGGGGAAAATTTATATGTAACAACATGAGCCCTAGTCGATCTCAATCCCCAGGTGGTCTCACAAATATTAATCAGTTGCCCGACCCCTCATTGGAGAAATTGGTATAATCTACTTTACCTATTATAGTGCATGAATTTACACATGCACTGCATGTTGAATCCCATATGATTTGAACTCAAGGACTCTAGTATATATAGTTTCAAATTCTAGCACGTGGGTATTAGTTGACCTGCCCCGCTCAACTAGAACTCAGGTGCTAGAATTTAAAAGTATATAGACTAGAGGGATCGAGATTAAATCTTATTGAGATGTAACATGTAGTGAATGTATAGAATTTTATGCATTAATAGGCAAAGAGGATAATATTGATAAGCTTAGTGAGGATTGGACAAATAGTTAACACTCAAGGACTGAATAGGGACTGAGATCAAGTGGGCCCAAAATTTTGTTATATTATTTCTCATTTGATGAGAACATAGTTTATTGACATATACTCAAGATATGATATGATTCCTAATCAGAACTGGTTTAGTCACTATGAGCCTCATAAAGAAGGAGACGTGACTATAAAAAAAGACTCAATATTTAAGATAGTTGGCCATGAGAATGTGAAGGTAAAGATGCATGATGTAACTTTCCAATTTATTTTAGGAGCCATGCATATTACATACATAATTAGAATTCTAATATATATATATAAGTGTGATGATAGATGTTGGTGTAAGTTTTGTGATAATAAATCTTCAAACATGTTTCAGGAAGTAAAGATGATTGCTCATGGAGAAATGTGTGGAAGCATGTACAAGCTACTAGGAAGCATTATCAAGACTAAAGTTGTATCCTTTTTTTTGAGAAGGAATTTGTGGAGAATAATAGACTCTAGTTATGACATGGAAATATAATTTTCTGATTGAGTTCAATGTTGTAATGTGGAGACATATAGTTGTTACCCAGTCTAGAGTTGATACAGAAAATATGATATCGTGACATAAAATAATATGTGGCATCAGAGACTTGAACATATTAGTGAGAAAACTTTGGCATCTATATTTCAAATAGGATAATACAAGGACTACTAAATTATAAAGAAGCCCTCTAGCCATGTGAGAACTATATGTATGGAAAGTAAAAGTCGATGATGTTCAAATCTTCTGCCACAAAATCAATGGTTGTGCTAGATTTGAAACGCAATGATTTCTTTGGAGAAATACCAAAGTTATCACTTGGGAGATTAAGATATTACATGTCATTCACTGATAATTTTCTTAGTCATGTATTGTCGTACTTCATTTAGAAATATTCTAAGGTGTCGGAGAAGTTCAAAAATTTTTAAGTGCTAAAGGAAACTCAATTCAATAAGAAGATGAAGATTCTACATATTGATAATAAGATTTAATATTTTCTAGTCGATCAATTCTATGTTGAGCAACATATTTCTAGGTAGAACACAATCACAATGATATCACAACAGAATAGAGTAGTAGAAAGGTTGAATAGAATATTGATGGAAATGGAAAGGTAAATGAAGAGTTTGGCATATTTGCAGCTGAAGTTTTTGGTTGAATTAGTTGCCATAGTATGCTACCTAAAGAACTACACTCCTATATCTATAGTGAAGGATGAAACACACTTTAGAGTGTTGATGAGAGGAATTTGGATATAGTCCACTATTGTCACTTTGTTATTATACTTAATTTTATGATTAGGTACATCTCAAAAACTAGTTGGGCAAAAGATTCTTCTCTAATATCATTTTAAGTAAATGAGTTATATAAGTAATAAATTGGATATTTAGTTAAGATATCAATCTCATATGAATTATACATATAATTAGATAAGTCAATGATAATTAATAGCTATTCTAGTAGGTATGATAAATAGGATTAAGTCAAATCCTAGATTCTAGGGATGATTCATATTTTTATTTGTGTTAAAATTCACAAATAGCCTTGTTATGATTATGCTCAATCATAGAATGAAGGCTAGATAATTATAGAATGATAAATTGCTCTATTAGCATATAAGGTGGTTATCAACTATTGAGTTCTTCCCAATGATGGTCCCCTCATACTTGTTCTCTCGATACTTTATCACCGAGACAACACATCATCCTTACTCAAAGATTATTCATAAATCATTACCTTTTAGGCAACTTGTTAAATACCTTAATGATTGTTTCGAATATACATTCTTATTTTTCAACCTCTAGTATCTTTCTTGATAAGAATTTATATGGCAATAAAAGTATTTATACTTTTAGCTTTGGTAATGTTATGCTCGCATAGTTAATATGTGCTTTCCTTTGTGGTTTACTAATGATATCTATATGACCAAATACTTTATACTTTTAGCTTTGGTAGGACTATGATCATAATATTTTATTTATAATCCAACATCAATTAAGGTCAGTTCATCTAAGGCATACATAATAAATTAGTATATAAAAAAATTCATGTTTTTAGCTTTGTAAGAATCATACTTGCAATGATTAAATATGCCAAAATTTTAGATTTTGCTTGTATGGGTTTACCTTGTACATCATGGTCAAAATGATTGTCACGTTTTACTACCATATATATAAGTATGAAACATGGCTTACTTATCAACATCCACCACTCTAATATGAACTCATTAATAACTAAAACCCTAGTCTTAGTTCTATTTAAGTATCAAATCATTCATAACCAAATAATATCATAACAAAATATTATATTAAAGTATTAAACATAGCATCAATCATAATAAATATACTATATTATCCCTAGATTTTTTTAGCCTAAATTTGGGATGAATAACATATGAGACAAGTGAAATTTTATCTTATATAAAATTGGATGCCCAATATTAGCCCTCAAGAGAATCTTGACTTCAAAAATTAAACTATTAAAACATTATAAATTTTACTTTGATTTTCCCTAGGTGCATGTCGGAATGGATATCCATCTCCTAGAGTTTATTCTTATCCTTTATAGCACTCTAGTTGCTCAAAGATTGTCCTAAAAATGGAATTGTGAAGTTTTTTGAGTCATCTTTGTCAATTATCTCATAGATCTATCATGGATTCTAAGGGGGTTTTCTTATATACTCAAGCATTTGGTGTGGATTTTTTTATTGCGAAGCCATGGTATTACTTTTATGGTTCTATAATACAAAGTTGTGACACAAGCTATGAGCCATGACCGTGCCCTCTTTTTTTGGTTGATGATTATAATGTTGGGAAAAGTCACAATGGCTCAATAGGTTATATAACATGAAATCATGTTACTATTTTGTATTATAGAAATTTTTTCACTTTTTGTGGAGGAATAACTTACATACAATACACTTTTAATAATGAATACAATCATGAAACACAAAGGTAATAATTGCCTAACTTATCAAGCCTAACAATCCCTTGACAAAAACTTGGAAATGGCTAGTATAAGAATATATGGTATTCTTATAAGCTTCCATAGTTTTCTAATCTTGAGGTATGCTGTATAGTAGCTTCAGGTTCGCTTAGTAGCTCTTTGATTTGCAGAATTTTCATTTTGAGCTCCCATTCATGATTTCAATGCTCTATAAAATTAACAAATTCTAATGAGTCCAATTGAACATCTATCTTGGATAATTTGTGTTATGCATAGTTTTAATGATTGCTAATATGTTTCTTTTGTTAAATACTAAACAAAATAAGTAGCTAGTAAAATACATGTATTTAGTGAAATTAACTTGATGTTTTCATGATAAATAATTTCATCAAAAATCAAATTAGTCTATTTATGATACAAGATGTTTCAAACTTCATGCATTATAGCATAGGACATTGAGTCTTACCCTTCATTGAAGTTTCTTTTTTGTTAGTATCTTTGAAGCTTAACATTAAGCCCATTTATATCTAATACCATCTAGATAGAGGTGAAAATTGGCCAATTTATCTGAAAAGTGATGATAACAACTAGTTTGAAACATATTCTATCATAATATAATCACAAGCGCTCAATCATTATAGCATAGAGAATGTTTTACTTTTTATTTGTGACTTTTTAGACTTAGTAATTTTTTATCGAATATTTTGATAAAATCAAAAGTCAACTTAGCATTTAATTCTAGTATATCAACTAATACAGTGACATTTATTAGAGGTATTTAATATTCATAAATGAATACCAAAAAAAAAAAAATCAAATGGTGATGATGCTACCAAAAGTTTTATATGAATACTTTATAAAATAGAAGTAAATGCTAAAAATAATTATTTAAAGAGTTCCTAGTCACATAAGTATGCACGACGCCCTAGTAACAAAATGTATGTAATGGATGGTAGTTAGGGTGAGAGAAATTGGTTGCTAATTACAAAGAAAAAGAACACCTCACATATACACACTTAATTTTTTGAAGTAAAAACTAAGTTCAACGAAACATTTTAAATTCTTGCGGAAGAGCATTTAATATTTTTTATTGTGAGTTCTAATGTCTCCAAGAATACATTTGGTAGTTACCATTAGTTGAATTAAGTAATATTTATTTCTCACATTCCATGCAAAATTTATTAACATGAATATTTTAATATTTTAGTGTGAGCAATGATATTTGATTACAATTGTTTTAGTATTAATCTATTGGTATCAAGCTCCCATATTAATCTCTTGATTACAATTGTAAAATTTATTTCTCACATTCCATAAGCTCTCTCTTGATCAGACTGATCCCTAAGAGCAATTAAAGTAAAAATAACAATTTATTTTTTCAACTCCTAAACTTCCTCTTAATATGTTTGATCGCTAGGAGCAGCTGGAATACAAAAGATAGCCAAAGAAATTCTTATAATAATATTTTTTGTCTTAGAATAAGTACTTGAGAAATCCAGATCGATTATCATTTATCCTCAATCTCCTTGAAGTACGGGGTAAATGGGATACAATTGTATGCCTCTTCCAAGTTGTTCTAATTATCCTCCAACTACCATGTGACTGTTTGAAATTAAGTGAGAACTATTTTCCTGTAGAAAATGGATCGTCCACACAAAGATATCCTTTTTTATATAACTTAGAATCAGTGCTTGCGATCTAAACTATCCCTAACTTAGATAAAATACATTTACATGGAATATACTCTTTTTCCCTTCGCTATAGTCAACAATCATTTGACTTATTTCCATTGGTCGTCCTTGAATTATCCAACTGACTTATACTATCTAACATCCTAATAAATAATAGGTTCATGTGAATATATATATATATATATATATATATATATATATAATATGTAAGACATATTTCAAAATCAATTGGTGTTTCATGTTTGTATCTAGACCAACAACAATGATACCAAATACCTAATTCTACATTTACCCATTTTGACTATTCTATAGACTTTGTGCTTATACATTACAAACCAATCAGGATTCTAAGTGATATGCAATGTGCCTGTCGAAACTACTGCTCAATAACTCTTCTGACAAACTTTATTAGATATTCCAACACTATTCAAAAATATAATATTTCACTCCAAGACAAACATATCACCTTCTTTCCTAGCACTATCTCTCTTCCTACACACCACATGGAGCTTCTAGCCTTCTACCACATAAGGCAATCTTTTTTGAAGTATCCTACTTGGTAACAAAAGTAACACCTCAACACGAGCCTACACATGGACTCCCACATAGAAGAAGACTTTTTTTCTAATAACTGATGTGGGTCTAATAATAGTCATACTTCTCCTTTCATTTTCCTTAGAAATGAGGGTACTAGGAAAAGTATTTTTTTTCATCCATCTTACAATCTTGTTAATAAGACTATCAATAATGGTTATCATAGTATGAAAATTAATCAGGGCTAAAGTACTCAAAGAAATAATAAGCATCGCCTAGTTTTCAAAAAGAAATATAAGAAGCAAGGATACATGTAGTTCATTATCAAATATCATTTTCATGAATGTCATCTAGTTAATCACAATTTAGAAACTACTAATGTGAGTAAATATGTAACTCTCATCATGATATTTCATGTTAACTAAACATAGGATTATTATGTGTTATTCTTCAATGTATTTTTCGCATAAATCTACTTGAACTTTTTCACAATTCATTCCACATTTGTAATTGTGGAGATGTGGTGGAAAGTAGTTTTTCTAACTCATTTTCGTATTGTTGGAAATTTTGCTTGCAAGGTTTGTGATTTTATAGATTTATAAGAAGAAAAAGAAGAAGAAATAACAAATGATATATATCTACAACCATGACAATATACAAAACCACGGCACAAACACAAACCACGGCAGAAAACACAAAATAATGTGGTTCACCAGTCGTTCAACATGACTAGCTACAACCACTAGAAAAAAATTTATGCATTTACAGATTATAACCAAAATCAGAATGTTCTTACAGTAAGTGCAGTAATTGGAAAGAAAATCACAAAAAGAGAGAGCAGAGAAAAATAGTCCGACAGAAGAGAATTTATAAAGCATAAAAAAAGTAAACAAAAAAACATATTTATATATAACAATTTCTCGGTTTAATTAACCAAAGAGGGTCGGATCAATCGAACGGGTCACGCTTTGCTCCAAAATTTTCTTCGGCCCACTGACTGATGAGCGGGACCCCATTGTTGTACTATTGCTGCATTCCCATCATCTTAATATTTTTTTTCTTGCACTTACATGAAAATATTAAAATAAAAACATATTTGGTTATACAAAACAGATAATTAAAGCAAACTATATATACAACACGTATCATGGTAGATACCAACCTTATAGTGCAAATATGTTCACTATTTGTCACTCATGTTTTTTTTTTATTTTGGTTCACTAACAACCTAGTCATTTAGATCCCAAATCATGAAAGGATTCATCATGTTAATTTTCCATGTTGGATAGTTGGACAATTCCATCTTATTTAGATCAAGTGAATTATTTATTTTCTTTTTCCATTAAAAAAAACAACTCAATAATTACAATATCAAAAAAATATCAAACTACTTTTCAAATTAATTAATCTGCTCTAATACCACTTGTTGAGGGAAAAATGAGAGGGAGCCAAAAAACCAGTGCAGGTTCCAAAACTATTTTTCATACCCATAAATATGTTTATTAATTTTTCTTTCATTATTTTAGATTTTCTAAAATCTATCCCTTTAAATCATTATTGAAATATGATGAAATCATATATTTTTTATGTTTCAAATATAATTTCTATCCCTTTTATATTAAAATTATCTTTTAATTTTAAATTAAAACCATGACTTTTCCAATTTTAACATAAATTAAAATCTTATTTGATTTTTTAATTTTCAAAAACACACAAAAATCAAAAAAACAATCTTGCTATATTTTTATTTCTTTTAAATTAAAAAAAAAACTAAATTTCTAATCACACAAAAAATATACATATTCAATCTGAAAATATAAATTTAATTGATAGAAAAGTCTAACAATCCACACCACAACCAAATAAATACCAAGTCTAATTATAATCCACAAAAAGAAAGTTGTAAATTATAACAAAAGACACTTGATGATTCGGGGTTTTAGTTGTTTCTAGCATTAATTTTGAGTAATATAGAATAACACACCCATTGTTCAAACCTTAATTATTTTTTACACGAACCTCTACTTGTACTATCACATGAACCCTCCATATGAACCACGCATTGGGTCAGCCCGAATTGGGTGAATTGGTTTATTTATTTTGTTTAATTTTTTTTTGAAAACATAAAGTATGGTAGACTAAATACATGGGATAAAATCCTATGTTTTTAAAAAAAAACAAAAAAAAATACAAAAAAAAAAACAAAAAAAAAATACAAAAAAATACAAAAAAAAAATACAAAAAAAAACAAAAAAAAAGTTTTTTTTAACCTTTATGAAAATGGGAAAAATCTCGAGGCACATGTGATGCCATCTTAGATCGGGGAATGATTTCATCCAATCAATAAAAATACACAGAACTTATGTTTTTTTAAGGAGAAAAGCACGTGTGAAAAAAAACCAATGATGTCTTGCATTTTATTTTCAAGAAAAATGGGCTGGTGTGGTAAAAGGTTTTTGGGTAGATTTTTGATAAGTTATAGTTTCTACCATTTTTCATTTATGGTTCTCACTCTCTCTTTCTCTCTATCTTGCACATATATATTTATGTATTTTTTATTTAAATTACAATATGTGTGCATTTTTGTGATTTATTTTGTATGCATTGTGTACATATTATATATATAATCTTAACATATTTATAATTTCAATGTATGTGGTGTGGATACTACTAGTTTCTACTTTTTACGTGTAGGAGTATATGTCGTAAGGGATTGAAGATTGGACAATTTTGAAGAAATAAAGCCATAGATAGAATCTCCTCTTTTGTCCAGAAATAACTTTGCTATCACATTATTGATTCCGAGCTATAAATCTGATGAACCGGTGGTATCACCTAAAGAATAACATAGAAAGAGATCCAAAATATTCACTCCAAAATCCCATATTTACATATTTGTATTGGATTTTTGATCTCTAGGATTTTATATCTTTATGGTCTTCTAATACATATTAAGAAGTTTTTAGCATTTATTATTCGATTTAGTATTGTTATTACTCGAACTTCATTTTCATTAGATATATTTTTTGGACTTTTTATATTGAGATTTTTATTTTTAAATTTGGGTTGTTAATTATATTCTTCCATTATTAAATCAACCATTATTCCCGGTACTTTGTAGTTTCAAATAAACCATGATCCAATTGTTGTATCCCAGTAATTGATTTTAGAGCGAGGTTCTGATTCCACCCAAAAGGTGGTAACCAAAATTCTATTGAAGATAACATTCACCATTGATAATGTGATGGTATTTAGTTTATTTGTTATCATTATTTTATTATTCAATTATTCTGATATCAATATAGTGATTTTGGACATATTTCAAAATATTTTTATTGAGGTTGATTACTTGTGGCCAATATTATTCTTTATTATTATGGAGGATCACTCTATACTAAAAAAGTTAACAAGGACCATTTATTTTATTTGTAAAAATAAAATGAATGACTACCTATATGTATGAGTTAGTAAGGAAGAAAGAAAAACATGAAAAGTTTAGTGAAGAAGAATGAGAAAACATACTTGCTATGGATATCTCAACAATTTGGTAATGGATAAATAGTGATACTTATCAACATATCGTTGAAGAAATGGAAAAAGATAAACAAATGGGAGAATCTAGAATAGATTTTTAAAATGAACACATTAAGAAATAAAATGTCGATCACATCTAATGTCTAGTTAACCTGAAGTTCATTAGATGGTAATCTAATGTCTATGCACATTAATATCTTTCGAAGATTGGTGAATTAGCTCTCATCTATGAAAATGGTCCTAGAAAATGAGCTATTAGTTTGTCTAATATTGAGCTCACTTGTAGAAAGCTAAGATAACTTTGTGGTTTCCTTGAGCATATCACCACCTAATGGTATTATGTCAATGCACACTATCTCAAATAATATATTATCCAAAGAAGCAATGAGAAATGAGGAGAGTTTATTATAAATTTTTCATTTCTGATAAACGTGGAGGAGTACAATGAGGCACATTTAGTCTGATGGAAGAACTCATTCTTCCAAATGCAGGTTGTAAAGTAGAAAAGTAGTCACATGTTGCCACTATAATAAGTTGGGACACATTAAAAAAAAATTTATCTTCTATGAAAACTGCAACAATAGTGCATGAGAGGAGAGAGACTCATGGGAAAGGGTAATGTCATCTTAGAAGGTGACTTGATATTGGTTAACAATGATAATTCCACTAATATTATATCTCAGATGGGTGAATAGTTTATTGACTCAAGAACATCATTTCATATCGTCTCACGCATCGACATCTTTACTACCTACACACATGATAATTATAGCTAAGTAAATATAGGTAATTATGGTACATCACATATTTTAGATATAAAAGATATTTATCAATAGATGCAGACAATACATCAACTAGTATTGAAAGATATTTGGTATGTACCAGATATTCATATGAACTTGATGTCTGTTGGCATGCTGGATGACATAAGATATATTAGTCATTTTGGTAATGGCTGGTAGAAGTTGGTCAAGGGTGCATTAGTCATTACAGAAAGTGTAATTACGGTACATCACATATTTTAGGTATAGAAAATATTTATCAATTGTTGTAGACAAGATATCAGCTAGTATTGAGAGATATTCGGTATGTACTAGATATTCATATGAACTTGATGTCTGTTGGCATGTTGGATGACATAGGATATATTAGTCAATTTGGTAATGGCTGGTGGAAGCTGATCAAGGGTGCATTAGGCATTGCAAGGGGTAAGAAGGTGATTACTTTATATGTTATTCAGACAAGAGTGCCTAGAGATCAAAAAAATATTTTTTATAATAAGAGCAAACATTGATCTTTAACATAGAAGACTTGGTCACATGAGTGAGAAGGGCCATTAGCTTCTAGCTAAAAGGAATATCTTTTTGTTTGACTAGTGATCTTCTCTTCATGAGTGTATGGGCTACATCCCTAGAAAAATTTATAGATCACCTTTCCATTCTCATCTACCCTCGAAGAGATCGAATATTCTCGATCTAATTTATACAAATGTCAGCTCTATGTAAAGTAGAACACCCTGTAGGGCTCTTTATTTTGTCATATTCTTTGATGATTACTCAAGGAAGGTGTAGGCATATACACTGAAACTAAAAGATTAGTTTTTTTTATCTTTCAAGATTTTCATGCTAGAGTAGAAAAAGATTTGTAGGAAATTAATATCTATACATTCTGATAATGGAGGAAATATAAAGGTTAGTTTGACAACTATTGTGGATGTTATGGTATTAGACATGAAAAGACATCAGCCAAGATGCTACAATCAAATGACAATGCTGAGAGGATGAACCTGACTATTGAGAAGATGATTTAGTGCCTTTCACATGCACATCTTCCCAAGAAAATTTGGGAAGAAACTATGCATATGGATGTTGATATAATCAACATGTGCCCTAATGCTGCCTTGGATGGAAATATTCTCAATAAAATCTAGATCAAAAAAGATATCTCATATGATTATTTATAAGATTTTGGCTACAGAGCCTTCGTTCACATTCCAAAAGATGAATGATCTAAACCCAATGATATTGCACATCCATGTATCTTTATTGGCTATGGGCACAAGGAGTTTTGGGTATATATTGGGGGACCCAATATCCAAGACAACTTATTTGAAGCTGAGATGTAACATTTTTAGAGGACCAATTTATAGATGGTAGTCATATGAGTAGAGATGAGAGCGATACCATAGAGATTCCTATTTGCACAATTTCAATGTCATTACCTTCTAGAAATTAGTCTGATCAAGGAGGAAGAATTGAGTCGCTACCTAATAAATTTGGTAGGACCCAGTTGTTCATTATGATACATCTCAATCTTAATTGAGAAGATCATCTAGGTCTCACAAGATACTCTCTAGACTCTAAGATTACATATTACTTATGGATGCAGCCAAGCCCGAGACATTTTAAGAGACCATTATTTATAAGAATAATTATGAATGAATTTGGGCTATCCAGAATGAGATGGAGCCTCAGCATATCAACCAGACATTTGATCTGGTATCCTTACCAAAAGAGAAGTGAGCTTCGAAAATTAGATGGCTCTTTAGACTAAAACCTAGTGATAATGACTTTCAACCAAGATACAAAGCTTAGTTAGTAATCAAATGGTTTAGGCAAAAGAAAGAAATTAATTTTGATGAGATATTTTCTCCGGTAGTGAAATTGTCTTATATTCTAGTAGTTCTGAGTTTTTCTATAGCTTGAACTTAGAAATTGATCAACTTAATGTGAAGATAGCATTTCTTCATGGTGACCTTCATGAGACACTCTGCATGGATCAACATTAGGAATTCATTGTAGAAAGGAATGAAGGTCTTGTTTTCAAATTGAACAAGAGCTTGTTTGATCTCTCCTATATAGTGGTACAAGAAATTTTATTCATTCATTAAGTCTCATGAATTTCAACATATACCTTACAATCACTATGTATTTTTTAGTCGCCAATTTGGAGATGATAGACTAACTATTATTGTATGTTGATGATATTTTGATTATTAGCCATAATTAAGCACTAATTGATATGCTTAAGGGGGAGTAGGAAAAATTTTTTCTATGAAAGAATTAGCCCAATCAAGTAGATTAAAGGGATAAGTGTCATCCAGGATAGACCTTCAAGATATATCTGGTTATCTTAAGAATGATACATCGATAAAGTTTTTGAGATATTTTTAATAAATGAGCCTATGCTAGTCTTAACTCTCTTTGATAAATATTTTAAGTTGAGTATCAAGCATAATTTCAAGATAGATGTGAAAAGGAAAGAAATGAGTCATGTCTCCCTATATCTCATCAATTGTTATTCTTAATTATGCTATGGTCCACACTAGAATGAATATAACACATGCTATCGGTATTGTAGGTTATTTTCTCTTGAACCCAAGAATATATCAATAGGCTATAATGAAATCTATCTTGAAGTACCCACTGGAGGCTTCTCAAACATCTTTGTGCTTGGGCAGGTTAAAACCAATGCTTCTCAAATATACTGATTCTGATATGGATGGTGATTTGAATTCATATAGTTCCACCCTAGGTTATCTTATAATCTTTGGAGGGAAAGTTATATCTTGGAAATCCAAGCTACAAAAGTGGGTAGCACTATCTAGCACTAAAGTTAAGTTTATTATAACTTTTGAATATTGCAAAGAAACTGTATGGATAAAAAGGTTTCTTATAGATTTGGATATGTGAAAACATACATATATTGTCCAATGTGACAGTCAAAGTGCTATACATCTCTCTAAGAATTTGACCTCCACACTAGCTCAAAGCATATTAATGTACGGTATTACTAGATAAGAGATATATTAGATGAAAAGGCAATTATACATGAAAAAGTACACAAATAAAAATTGTGCTGATATATTCACAATATTATTATCAACAATAAAATTTAATGTCATAAAGTTATGTGCTAGCATGTATCTCCCCACCTAAGATAGAGGGAGAGATTTGTTGGGTCTACCCGAGTTTTGTAGACCAATTTGTTTATTTTGTTTGTTTTATTTTTTTTAAAGCATGGAGTATGCTAGACCAAATACATGGGATAAAATCTCATGGTTTGTTTATAAAAAAAAACAACAAAATAAGTTTTTTTTTATTTTGATAAAATAGAATCTTATTTTCACAAAGATGTCACATCACATGGGTTGCCCTCTCGAATGGGGAAGTGTCCCCATCTGATCCTTAAAAGAACAAAGAACATTTTTTTTGAGGAGAAAACTTGCATGAAAAAAAACTAGAGGTTTCTTCCATTTCTTTCCCAAAGAATGGGTTGGTGTTGTAGAATGATTTTGGATAGATTTTAGTTGAGTTATAGTTTCTACCACTTTTCATTTCTATTTCTCTCTATCTCTCTCTCTCTCTCTCTCTCCTCCACATGTTGATTTTAATATTGCAAATTATTTATTTGTGTATTTGTATTAAAATTGTAATATGTGTGCATTGAGATGATTTATTTTCTATGTATTGTGTGTGCAGATTATATATATAATACAACATATTTAAAATTATAGTGTGTGTAGTGTGGACATTGATGGTTTTTGCATTTTGTGTGTAGTAGTATATGTCATACAATTTTAATGTTTGGACAATTTTGAAGAATTAAAAGCTGCAGATAAAATCTCATTTCGGTTCAAATATAGCTATGTTATCATGTTGTTGATTACGAACTATAAATCAGATGAATTAATCTTATCACCTAAAGAATAATGTAGAAAGAAATCTAGAGTATTTACCTCAAAATTTTAGATTTACATATTTGTACTAGATTTTTGATTTCTAGAGATTTATATCATAAAAAACATATTTTGGTTACTTGAACTTCATTTTCATTGGATGTATTTTTTGGACTTTTTGTATTGAGGGTTTTTCTTAATTTTAAGTTGTTAATTATTTGTTTATGTTGTTTAATAAATCATTATTCCTAGTATTTTGTGATTTTAAATAGGCCATGATCCAATCATTATACCCAAATCCTACCACACATCCTCCGCACATTCATTATACAAACAAATGATCCATGAGAAGAACAACAAGGGAAGGTAAAACTTAGGGAAAACCTTATGGGATGCAAAAACCTTCCTTTTTGATTGATTAATCTTTCCAGAAATAGTCTAGTGGATTACAAAAGATATTGCAAATATACCTTATGTCATCACACAAAATCATATAAAAGATTTCAAATAAAATAAAAACATAGGTACAAAGAGATTTTTTTTTCTTGAATAGTGATAACATGAAAAAAAAAATCATTTTAAGTATGAAAAAGACAAAAAAAATGGACTGCCCATTTAATAGACTTGTGAAGAAAAATGGGCACAACGCCATATTTACAAAGAGTTTTGTGATTTTTTTTTTCAAATATAATAAGTTTAGTTTCTAATTATTAAAAATTTATTGGGAAACACCAAAAACAGAATTCTCCCATGATAAAATATGAGGTGGTAGGACCACTTATGAAGAAAAATGGGCACAACGACAACCTCGATTTTCATTCTCAAAAAATGGGTTATCTCATTTTTTTTAAGATAGGCCATATTTTAAATTTTAATACATACATACATACATACATGTATGTGTGTGTGTGTGTGTGTGTGTGTGTGTGTTAAAATTTAAAATATGCCCTATCTTAAAAAAATGAGATAACCCATTTTTTGAGAACGAAAAACGAGGTTGTCGTTGTGCCCATTTTTCTTCACAAGTGGTCCCACCCTATCATATTTTATCAAGGGAGAATTATGTTTTGAGGTGTTTCTCAAGAAATGTTTGATAATTATAAACTAAACTTTTGATATTTGTAAAAAAAAATCACAAAACTATAAATAAATAAATAATAAGGGCACTCGAATTCGTAAGTCCTAAACTATCCTCGCCCCTCTCCTAGCCCCTCACACTCACCCTCGCCCATCCCCCTCGCCCATCCCCCTCGCCCATCCCCCTCGCCCATCCCCATCGCCCATCCCCATCGCATATCCCTCTCGCCCCTCGCCCATCCCTCTCGCCCCTTGCCCTCGTCCATCCCCCTCGCCCCTTGCCATCCACTAAGGAGCTCCTCGAGCTCCATTGTAGAACTCGACGTGGAGCTCTAGTGAGCTCCACTCAAGCTCTAGTGAGCTCGACGAGCTCCTTCATGGAGCTCACTGGAGCTCCATCGAGCTCCACAAAGGAGCTCACTAGAGCTCCTCGAGGTCCATCATGGAGCTCGACCGAACACCACGAGCTCGATAGAGCTCGACGGAGCTATAGGAGCTCCAGCATACTCCACGAAGGAGCTCATTGGAGCTCCGCGTCTAGCTCGCTGAAGCTCGATGGAGCTCCACGAATGAGCTCATGGAGACATGCGGAGGGAGAGGGGGTGGGAAGAGATGGGCGAGAAATGAGGGCAGAAGGGCGAGGGGAGATGGGCAAGGAAAAGGGTGAGGGGTAGAAGAGAGGGGTGAGTGTATTTTAGTACTTCTGAATTCGAGTGCCTTATTTTTAATTTATTTATATTTTTGTGATTTTTTTACAAATATCAAAAGTTTAGTTTCTAATTATTAAAAATTTCTGGAGAAACACCCCAAAATATTTATTGTGAGCACCTCATAATAGTCCACTTTAAAATAAATAACAGTGATAATAATTAAATAAAATACACACACACACACACAAAATGTTACACCACAAGTAGTCCAGAACATTATTAAATCTAAACTAAACAAATAATTAAATCAGAGTATTTTACATTCTTTTTTCTCACCCTATATGAATTTTTATGTAGCTATAATGCACAAGCCTTTTTTTACTTACAATTAGCTTTTACAAATTTGCATTTGTAGTTTTTATTTTTAGTAAAATGTATTTTATATCACGCTTACCTTTAGGATATCTTTTGTCTTAAGATAGTTCATTCTCTATATATTACCAATATATAGACCATATTAATCATGTAAAACAAATAAAAAGCCTATGTGAGTGATTTTTCTAAAGGCCAATAAAGTTTATAAGTTCTCATCAAATTTTCACTTCCAATGTATTGTATAGAAATAATGAAACTAAAAAAAGTATGCCAAACTATTTTTTCAATAAATTATGTATAACAATAATTAAATAAATTTTAGAGTTTATTAACATCTATCACATTGCACACTAACAAAAAAAAAAAAAAACAAAATAAACAAAATAAAATAATAAAAATAATAATAATAAAATTTAAAAAAATTTAAAATTAAAAAAATATAAAAATTAAAAAATTTTAAAATTTTTAAAAAATAAAAAACCAAAAAAATTATAAAAAATTAAAAAAATTTAAAAAACTAACAAAATTAAAAAAAATAAAAAAAATTAAAAATTTTAAAAAATTAGAATGTCTTTGAAACTAAGTAAATTTTTGTAAAATAATTATGTCTCTACTAGAACATACAATTAGGTCAATAGTACCAAAAATTATAGTAATATCAAAAGGGGTTAATGTTAAGTTAGAAAATTGAATAAGTGGTAGCATATTCAGCCAGACAAGATCTCTAGTAATTTTGAGCCGAGGTATCAAGCTGGGAGAGGCATCCATGTCTCTGGAGTGGAGTGAGAGATATGGAAAATGTCGAAAACAAGATATTAGCAAAGTGTTTAAAATCATTCCCAAGATTTTTATCGCCTCTTTATTTTTTAAACCTTTCTTGGATATTCGGAATTCAGGTGACTTACCATTAGATTTTTATCTTCACTACATGGGTTAGTATTAATAGTTGAATTAAGATTATTAAAACTCAAATTTTCTTTGCTTCCTTCTCCTATCTTATCCATATAAGTTTTAGTAACTGAACTAACCATATCATAAAGCATATCTGACATTTAAACAACCACAATTCAAAATAATACTTCCAGAACATGAAAACTGAATTTTGTTATTTATGGAATATATTCATTTTGAGATTTAAAGATAAAAATAAGTTGAGAATATATAAAATCAAGTTAGAAGATTTTAAAGTTAAAAATATTGAAAATTATATCTTAGAACCTAAGATGACCAAGCCCAGAAAGCTGGAAGCTAGATCTAGCATTACTGGACCTGAGTAGAAGGCCCGGAAACGGGAAAGAGAGACTCAAATCCCTAGTTTCCCTGTCAACAGCCCACAGGGATGCCACAGGCGGCCGCTGTCGGCCGCTGTCGTGTCTACCATCAGAATGACCGCCAACTGACTGCCACATGATGCTGGCAGTCTAATGAAAACTAGAAACATGGCCTTTATCGCCTGCTCTGCCGCTTTGACTACCACCATTAAGCATTAACTTCGGATTCCATCTAGTTGTGATGCAAGCATGTCAGTATTTTGTAGTCACAAAGGTAGAGGTGTCAACCGGGCCGGGCCAGCCCGGCCCGGCACTGTTCAGCCGTGCCTGGGCCAGCCCGGCCCGGAAAAATTCCGTGCCTGGGCTCGTGTCGTGCACGGGTTTGGCACGAGCCGTGCCGTGCTGTGCCGTGCCTGGCCCGGCACGGTTCGGCCCGCGGCACGGCAAACCGGCACGGCAAACCGGCACGGCAAACCGGCACGGGTTTATCCCGTGCCGGGTGTCCCATGAGCCCGACCCTATGATGCCCCTCCCGCATAAAAAGACCGCAGGTCGGGTCTGATTCGACCCGACCCACGGTCCCCCGTATCCCGAACCGCTCGGTCAGGAATGCCCGAGCGGGTCAGGCAAGGTACAGCACGGCCCGCCCTGCCTGCGGGCCGTGCCGGGCCCAGTTTTTTTAAACCGTGCTGGGCTGGGCATGGCACGGTACAGTAACCGTGTTGTGCCCGGCCCGGTACGAAAGCACGAACGTGCCTTAAAATAACGTGCCAGGCCAGCCCGTTTGACATCTCTACACAAAGGGTGCCTTCTTAAAGTGCAATTTGGGGAATTTATTTCCAACACACACAGACCTGATATCGGCCCGCCGGAGTGTCATCGGAGTTGATCTCTTTAACTTTGTGATTGTTTAAACTTTCCTGCTTACAATGTGTTGTAAATAAAGAGAAAAAAAAACTAAAAGCAACAATGACAAGTGAAAGGATTTTCAGATATAATAATGGTAGAATTATGTTTAGAAGTAATTCCCCAAAAATTTTTAAAAATTAGAAACTAAACTTTAATATTAAAAAAAAATCATAAAATTATAAATAAATTTAAAAAAAAGTACACTCGAATTCGGAAATTAATTTTATATTTGTGTGAAATACCCAACACCATCTTTACGAATTTATATTAATTTAAGACATTTATTCATAATTAAAAAAAATTTATTATTACACACAAATCCCCTTGGTAAAGACCCTAATTATTATAGACATACAAAATTATTTAATATAAATTTAAATTCCTTTACTGAAATCAAACCCAAATCACATCATGATTTATTTTGCCCAACACCATAACATGCAACTCTCCCCGACAAAGCAATACAATTCGTTTTTCCAATAATTATAAAATATTAACAAGCTCATATCACTCTGATAAAAAGAAAATACACCAGTTTGATTAATAGTGATGAATGAAATTTCCTAAGTAACAATAAATAACAATCCAGCACGTAACATTTGATAGACAAGATAAACATTAATATTTCATAATTACATGACAACACAAGTGTTTCCAGTACAATCCCATTCAACCAAGATTTGATAGACAAGATAAACATTAATATTTCATAATTACAAACAAATATTATAAAACAGAACCATGGTGATAATTACGAACCAAAATTTCCAATGCAAAAGCAATTCCTTGGGTTTTCTGGCAGAGGCACACCCTATCGGATTGGGTTAGAAATACTGTTTTCTTCATATCTGTTTCCAACAACACCCAATTAACCAAACATCTGAACAGATAGAAAGGGGGGGGAACACAAAGGTTCAATCTAATTTCAACAACCCAAAAATTGCAGGTTGTGTATTTTGGATCGCTGACTTCGATTTCCATCAGGATTTCAATGAAGGAACAACTATGAACGAGGTGCAGTGTGTCGTGGCATCGACGTGTGCTTGGGTATGTTACAATGTGGTGACACAGATACAACATATACGACCCGAACGTGATGTCAATGGCATGAATGTTGTGGCATGGTGATAGTGTGCCGTGTACGTGCAGTGCAGTGTGTAATGGTGTATGCTTCAGCATGTCTGATGGTGTACGGATGCATGATTATGTGGAAAACAACTATGAATGATGATGTGTGGTACAATGTGAATAATGTGGTATAACAATGTGTGGTACAACGGTGCGATGTAGCATGTTGCATGGTGCATTGTGCTGTGCTGCATGTGTAGCTAACCTACTACGTACGACTGATAGAGTAAAAATCTTAGTTATTACTATGTTAAAGATTGCATAGAAGAACTATACAGAATAATTTGCTATACACTTCACGTGTTAATTCAGTCAAAACAAACTTAAAATCTGATAAAGGAACCACATACAAGACATATTTAATTATTCATTAATTCTCGTTCACTGATTCTCTTGTGACAATCTATCGAGATATGATTATCCTCGATTTTGACCTCTAACACAACTAATAAAATATTATAAGAGTTGAGCAACATTATAATATCCATTCCAAACTACAAAGAAATATGATGAAACATCTCAACTAATAGGACAGAGATTAAATGAGTCCAATGAAAGGTATCTCATACAACTTACCTTAGACATAAAAGGAGTACAAGTCATTCTAGGGGCAGATGTAGAAGATTCTCAATATAGTGCACACATTATAAAAAGAATAAACATGTCAATGAGACCGAGTATTACAAACTATTGAAAAAAATAAACCAGCTACTAGATCCATTCAAGAATCTCCCTCACAGTGATCTTTGCTACAATAAAAATATATAGATCTCATTCTCATATATAGTGAGATACCATGATAGATCCAACAATCCTAAATACTTGATTTTGAATTTCGAATGTTAGAACTCCCAATACCAAATACAATCACTCTTATACCAAATGTTAGATTCGAGATAACCATCACAACTTCCCTCTAATAAGAAATGTTAGGAATCATGATGACAATTAAGGTAAACATAAACTTAACTCTCATAAAAAAAACACACATATTACAACAAACGAATGTATAGCAAAAGCACACACGAAGCAAAGGAAAAAAGGGGAGAAATAAGAAGAGAGGACAGAATAATTTTTTTTTCAGTTTTCATGACTTGAAAATGAGCAATATTCTTTTTACTATAGTGAACGCATTTCATCAACCTCTATTTCATCATTATTTTTTATTTATAAGCATTTATTAGTAAAATAAAAAATATCTAACTTAAATTCTAAGTCAAAATAAAACATAACTTATCATTACTTCATTCATGAAATAATACCAAAGAATATGTTGCAACTTAAATCCTTAATATTTTTGTTGACACCAGTCACAACAACACAAAATACTTCATTTATGTCAAGACACTAAATAAAATGATTATGGCTAGAATCCTTCTAATTTCTATTGGGAATAATAAAAATTATATAACAACTAAATTCATATCGTGATACCACAAAATATGGTAGCGAGTTGAATCTATAATATTTCCTGTTGCAACCACATAAATTATATTATGACTTCATTCTAATTATGACTTCACATAACATGATCAAAGCTCATATTAACACAAAATATGTTGTGACTTGTTCATGTCGTAATTTCATATTCCATAGTCATGAAAATGAATATTTGTTCTAACTTTAGAAGAATGAGTCAAACCTATTATTTTCTTACTTGGAGAATACTTATTCTTCTCCCTAATTGCAGCATTGTATCAGTGGAACTTTTTTGTACCTACAACTATAACCATTATCAAGTAATTAGCGATATTCTTCTTCATGCCAATATTCTCCAGTTGAATTAGTCTTTGGTCAACTTGGTCCGAGTTGAAATGGTACAGGATGTATGCATGCTTTGATTTTGCATTGAAGAGTGAGTTCTTACTAGATAGATGACATCATGACTATCACATCTAAATTTCAAAATCATCTTTTTGAAGCCAAGTTCTATACACGACTTTTATATTCAAATAATTTGTTTATTTGTATGAATAAGATTCATATATTCTACCTCTATGAATAAAATGACAACTACAAATTAACTTTTGTTTATTTAACTCACATAACTATCATAATAACAAAAGATATGCTTGTAGATCTTCAGATATCAACATCTTTATCCAAGTCATCATCAATATATCCACCAAACTCAAACATCCCCTCATTATTATTCCCACCCAACTATAATATATAATCATGAGTACCATTAAGACACTTGATTACATCCCAATGCTTCTTTATTGAATTGGACAAAAATATGCTCAACACTCGCACAACATATAAAATATCAAGTTTGGTACATACTATGACATATATTATGCTACTCAATTTTTAGCTTCATATTAGTCACCATAATAGTTTCCACTAACTTGTAATTAGATATATTATACCTCCAATGTATATCTCCATTTACATTTGATACTCAAGATAATATTTTCTTTTCTTAACACATTTTAGATCACTATGTCAAGTATAACGTTTGCTACCCTTAGATAAATCATATCAAATCTCTCGATAAACAACTTTTTTCACTGAACTAATCAAATCAATATTATTTCCTATTAATAGTATGTTGTCGACATACAAGATTAGAATGATAAGATTACTACCTAATTTCTTAGTGTAGACACAATGACCAACCTCATATTTAATGAGTCCTAGCTACGAAATAAATGAGTCAAATTTGTGTTATCACATTCGTAGATACCATTTCACCCCATACAAAAACTTCTTCAGCTTGCACACTAATCTTTCTTTGCCTTTCATATCGAAACTAGTCAACGACTCCATATAAATATCTTTCTCCAGGTCAGCATAAAAAAATATTATTTTTACATCTACTTCCTTAGCCCCTAGATCACACTTTGTTATAATAGCTAACACAACTTGGATATAGAACATCTTGACTACCAATGAGAAAATTTTATCATAGTCAATGCACACTAGAGAGTATCACTTTACAGCCAACCATACCTTATACAACTCTATCTTTTCATCAGCATTTAATTTTCTATTGAATATTCACGTGCATCCAATTGCATTTCATTCCAAGAGCAATTTTACAAGATCTTGGATATTTCCCTTCTTCAATGACTATAATTCCTCATTAACATGCTCACACTTAATTGACTCTCACACTTTTAACGTACCTCAGATGAATTTTAACCAATATAGACCTCCTCAATACAGGTATTACCTCAACCAACTTTTCATCAAGAACATCAATGTTTAACTATGGCAATTCTTCATCAATCTGTTTACTCAAGTTAGCATCTTCTTGTGCAATGAGTTGCAACATCAATAGAATGATAAGATTACTACTATGGAAATTATTTATCAAGGCTTGACTATGACAACTCTTCATCAAAAACATCAGTGTTTGACTATGTCACAATACCAGAGTTAGCATTTTCTTCAACTTTCCATAATAGTCTTCAAAGTTAAATATCACACCATTTTTCCATTTCACAACATTTGACCCGACTGCAACATCATATTTTTATTTCATGATTAGAATCTATGATTCTTTACGAGCTTGTTCCCCAAGGTCGTATTTATCTATACAATATTAGGATTTTCAGGCATTGACTTCTCAGTAAATTCACCTATATATTCCATGAACACAGAACACATCTCTATGGTAAAAGGTTGTTCTTATCTTCAGATTTCAATGCTTATAGCTCTTGATACTTTCCTTGTAGTTAATAAATTTGTAATTTTCTGATTAAAAGTCTAACTTATAGATATATGTATCACATTCAAATACTTAAAGATGAACTATATTTGACTTCCTCTCACACAACACCTCAAGTGATGTTTAATCCTTCTCTAGAAATATAATAGTATGATTCTTCAAGTAGCATATGATTACAACTGCTTCAACCCAGAATTTTGGCTCTAAACTTGTCTAATTCATCATGCATCTTGTCTTCTCCATCAATGTTTTTTTCAATATTTCTATTACAACATTATGTGGTTGTGTCATCCTAATTGGGTTTTGTCTGTTAATATCCTACGTAACATATAATTGATCAAATGTAAAATATTCAATGTCATTGTTCACGAGAAAAACATTTATCCTCTTCAAGTAGTACAATTCTTCAAATAATATCAGTGACAACTACTTCAGCCCGAAACTTTGGCTTCAAACATGTCAAACTCCTTCATTATCTTCTATATCAATATTTTGTTCCACCTTTCAGCTAATCTATTCTATAGTGGTGTCATCCTGATCATATTCTGCCTAATAATATTCTACTCAACACAGAATTGACCAACTAGAAAATATTCAGAGTCATTATCAATGTGTAGAACTTTTATCCTCTTGATGAATTGATTCACTACCACTGTTTTGAATTCCATAAACTCCTCCAACACCTCAAATTTCTGATGAATGAAATAAACTCATATATACCTATAAAAATATCAAACATATTTATTTTGATCTCTCAAATGTTGTCTCTGATATTTCTTCAAAATAAATTATTATGAATCAAATCCAACACTGTTGTTGATCTAGTAGCAGTGAATTTAAACTTAATCTATTTTTATTTTCCACACAATTAGTCCCTTACAAAGCATGAGGGTATCTATACAATGTGATAATCTTTAAACCATTCTATTCGATAATATAATCATTATACTCTTCTAATTGACGTGTCTAAGTCTATGATGCCACATAATGATTTCATGTTGTAACACTATCTTCAAATCGTGATGCCGAACTCAATCTGAACTCAATCATGACACAAAGTCTCCATGTTCTGATTGAAGTTTATTCTCTATAAATTATGTTTTCTCACTAACAAGTGACTCAACTATAACCATAATTATGATTTCTAGCAGCTTGTATATGCTTCCACACCTTGCTCCATGGGAAAATACCATGCTCCTCATATTATCTTGTAAGGGTTATCATCACAACTAAACTTCACACCAATATTCATCATTACATTCACAGAAATTAGATCTCTACTCAAATGTAAAATATATAAAACTCCCAAAATATGTTTGATTGCTCAATTATGCATCATTACATTTAACTTTTCATTACCAATTATCTTAATTGTTAAGTTATTTTTCATAGTTACATTTTATTCATCATAAGACTCATAATAACAGAACCAACTTTAATGAGAAATCATACGATATGATATGTCTGTGTCGATAAATTAGATATATTTATCAATATGAGCGATACATTTTAAGGAATACTTCCAATTATAGTTCTAGAGAAAAAACTTTAGAAGATTCAAATACTTTATTAATATAAAGAGGCAACTTACTCCAAAAGAGAAATTATCTTTTTATAAAAAAGATATATGATTAATACACTTATATGGATTAAACTTTTAAATTATTTTCTAGTATATATTCATATTGATCAAGGTACTGATATCACTTCTAATGTGAAACCTCAATATATTGTATGTAGTTAGTATAATTAATCATTTCATGACCAAATATAATTATCTTCACTTCTACAACTTATAAAAGAATAAGATAAAACTTAATTATCTAATTATTAGCTAACCAAATATATTATATGTAATTAATATAATTAATGATTTCTTATATTCTCATTGTTATCTTTCAGTGATCACAGACATTTTCGATTAGCCAAGTATTTATATTCGAGCTAGAAATCAATTTACACTGAGTGGAGATATATAATAATTTTTTATACTTTTCTTTGAGATAATTTTATTTTTTAAAAAAGTAAGAAACATAATTCTATTTCAATATATAAAGCATAATCAAAGTTTAGGGTGATTATGATAGTTACTTACGAGATATTTTGGCTTCAACATCTACTTGAGTGGATTAAGTATTCATTTTTTTTCTCTTATTTTTTTGGGTGAAAATCAAGTAACAATATATATATATATATATATCCTCTAATCTAATATTTCATGAATAAATATAATATATAAAAAAAAAAAATTATTTCTTCTTCATTGAGAAAATTCATGATGATAACATAAGTAAAAATTATATTTATATAATAAAGTAGCAATGTGTTATCATCATGAAGAGTTTTAAGATGTCTCAACTTTCTATTTTTTTTCTCTAAATTTAGTATTCTAAACTTATAAGCACCAACTTGACAAGAAATGCTGTATTTTACAGTTGCATACTTTTGTTATTTATTTATTTATTATTATTATAATAAAAATACCAAATATACGAGTTATTTCAATCCATTGGCCCAATATATAAGAGCATTAAGTTATGTTGATTATCATCGAGATTTATGAAAATTTATTGTTATCTTATTTCATATTTTATAGAACTTGTTGCAATTTATTCTTTTATTGCATATATTTCTTTTTATTTCTATATTATGGTTATATACATCCAACTTATTTCTGTTAGCTCAATTCGACTAGCCCCTTATATAAAAGTTGTATTCATTTTGTTTAGAATAATTTTATTTCTATTTATTTCTTATAATTTTTTTTCTATATGATATCAGAGCTAAAATCCCAAGGAACAAACCCTAGAGCATGTAAGTGTGTAAAAACATAAAAAAAATGAGGGCATGTGCACTGTATAAGCATAGTTCACATGGGCAAGCATGCTATCATGCACAACAACATTCACTACCATCGCATACCCATTGTGTGCAATGAAAATCAATACCCACTACGCCAACGTCATAAAGAGAGGTTGACAGTGACACCTATTTTTCAGGCAAAAGCTTTTTTGATAGTAATGGTTTCAGTAGTAGCATTTCAAGTAGAAGTGGTTTTTATTTTCACGACGATAAGCACGGAATATCTTTCCATGTCTTCGAGCAAAAGGTACTCTAATCAGATAAAAAAATTGCTATTTTTTAAAAATTAGGTTTTTTATTTGAGAATTTCTAACTTAGAATTAGGGGAAAATTATAATTTTCCTAATTTTTAGGGTTTCATATTAAAAGTATTTGGGTTTTACCCCAAATTAAGGTTTTGGATTGAAACCCCAAAATTTGGTTTAAAAAATAGATTTATATTTTGATTGTCTCGTGAATTATTTATTATAGAGATATAAATCCTGACAATCAAATTTGAAAATCAAAATTATTCACAATGAAATATAAGTTGCAATTGATGGATATTGATTTCTATAATTCATGAGCATGAAGTAAAGAAATGAGACACACAAAAATATAGTACTAGGAAATTAGGAAATACATATTGTTGCTATGTTGGGAAAGAATCCCAAGTATCCCTCTTCAATAAGGGTTATGAAAAGCCTTTCTAAAATTACCTAGATAGTTTCGATTGTCATTTGGTGTAACTCATTATCTTTTAATATGTATATTTAATCGAGACAAATATTATATTTATTCATGTTCTTTAAATAATATGGAAGACAATGACAATCATTTAAACTATTGGAAATAATATTATTTAGTTTGATTCTTAATTTCTTCCGCATATTTTGCATTTTCATTATTAAGTTATTAGTTTTATTTTTATGAATTATCTTTCTAAGTAACTCAATTTTAATTTTATTTTTGTTTCTCTTGATATTTATTTCCATGATCGAAAGATTCCGAGTAAGACGTTCTTTACGACTGAACAAGGAGGACTATATGTTCTCTCCTATGATATATAATTTTGTGATAAATATTTAAATGAGTTGAATGATTTGCATATTCATTCTCAAATTAGCTACACATTATTAAGTAAGTTAACAATACTTTATCATAGTATTAGAAATATTTTTACCCTATAGTATTTTTATCCTAGAGCATGAGGCATATCACTTACGAAAGCATACCAAAATTTATTATTATAGCTACAAGACTATTATGTGTAAAGACTAATTTAATTTGATATACTAAAATACATAAAGATTTATAAAAATGCAACCATAAAAAACATAAGCATTTGATACCTCATTGTTGATTTCTCATGATAAACACGAATACTTTGTTCATATTAAATCACAAGTATTTTCTATTTTTTTGGCATTTTATAAAATGATAAAATTAATTCGATAAAAATTAATTCACTAAAAAATTAAAAAAATAAATTATTATAATATATGTCAGACATATTCAATACTTATTGTACGTGTTATGAAATTATATACGAAATTTCTTATGCTGTCACACCATAGAATGAGATGACAAAAAAATATATAGATATCTAAATCTAAATGAGACAACTCGGGCACTCCAATTCAATAAGAGTATTCCAAAAATAATTTTGAGATGTTTTAACCACAAACTACCTCACCAACTAGATATTTTCTTTTGTTCTTTTATAATGTGTGCCTATTTAGATCTTGATCCTAGTAAGAGATAGTTTAACATGTCACCTAAAGTCTTTGACAGTATTTATTATGTTCATGATCTCTTCTCATGAAAAAATTAAATGATATCTAAGACTTTCGGATCATCTTATGGAAATAAGACGAGTTGTACCCAGTACCTGATTTCATAAATTTTTTTCATACTATTTCGTATTTATTTTTTTTCTTGTACTCCTTTTGATAGTACTAAAATATTCACACCCCCTTCTAAAATATCATCTCATGCAATATAATATTTTACTATAATGAAAGATATAAATACCCTCCATTATAATGAAAATTACAAACTAATATCATGATTTTTAGAAAAATATGAAATTAATCATAAGTAGGCGTTCAATGTGAAGATAAATTCAAACAAGAAAATAAGTCATCTTAAGATAAAACTAGTAGCGAGCGAGTTCACTCAAATATTTAATATAAATTACTATATTATTTCTTCTCTAGTTGTCAAGATGACATCCATATTAATTCTTATTTTATTGATAGTATTTCATAGATAATATATCAACTAAACATAAAAAAAATTCCTTTACGATGATCTTAAGAAGGAAATATATATATAAAGCAACCAACAAAATTTAAAGCAACACAATTAAATAATTTATAAATTATAAAATATATTGTATATCCCAAGACAATCAATGAAAGCCTAGTGTATGGTGTTTTCTTAGACAATCATTACATTTGGCTTACAAAGATGTATTATAGACTTTTTTTTTATATTCTTAAGAATTTTGATAGCAGAATAATTTTGCTTATTATTTATATGAATGATATTTTAGTTATAAGATATGATGTATTAAAAACCATTTAATTCAAAAAATATCTTGAATTATAATTTCAGATAAATGACAACAAAAAACTCAAATACTTTATTGGGATAGAGATAACTTAATTTAAAAAAATATTGATTTATCTTATAGATGATATGCGCTTGAAACTCTTATAACAGTTATTTTTCAATTGGAATCTAACAAATACTTATATTGATCTAGGTATTAATTTATAATTTGATATTACTTCTTTAGTCGACTCTATAATTTACAAGATAATCATAAAAAAAACAATTATTTGAATATTATCAAATAAGAAATAGTCTACCGTGCCGGGCCGGGCACGGCATGGTTCCTGTACCGTGTCGTGCCCGGCCTGGCACGATTTAAATATAGGCGGGCCCGGCCTGGCCATACAGGCCAGTGCAGAGGCTGACCCGAGCGGCCGAGCCCGAGTCCTGAGATTGAGAGAGACTGAGAGAGAGAGAGGCAGGGGCAGGCACGGGAAGATACCGTGCCGGCGTGCCGTGCCCCGGCACGGGCACGGGCCAGGCACGACACGACACGATACGGCTCGTGCCTAACTCGGGCACGGCACGGGCCCGAGCACGGTTTAAAAATGTGTCGGGCCGGCCCAGGCAGGGCGGGACCGTGCTGTTCCTCGTGCCTGGTCAGCCCGGCCCGGCCCGTTTGACACCTCTAATATAGTCAATATAATCATATAATCAATATAATTAATCACCTATGAGATTCCTTATGATAAGTTTACATAAATACAACTCTTTAAATATTAAGATATGACAAGTATCCAGAAATAAAAATCTCTTTCAACAATCATGAATACTTATAATTAGCCAAATATTTAGATTTAAATTGGCACCAATTTGCACCAAGAGGAGGTATGTAGAGGTGTCAACCGGGCCGGGCCGGCCCGGCACGAAATTTTTCTGTGCCTGGGTCAGGCACGAGCCGTGCCGTGCCGTGCCTGACCCGGCATGGTTCGGCCCGCGGCACGCACACAGACACGGGTTTGTCCCGTGCCGGGTGTCCCGTGAGCCCGACCCCACGATGGCCCCTCCCGCAAAAAAGACCGCGGGTCGGGTCTGATTCGACCCGACCCGCGGTCCCCCCGAATCCCGAACCATATTGACATGCAAGCCCGAGCAGGCCAGGCAAGGCACGGCACGACCCACAGGCACGGCGGGCCGTGCCGGGCCCTGCTATTTTAAACCGTGCCGGGCCAGGCACTGCGGCACGCTCGTGCTCAAAAAATTCGGGCCGGCCCGTTTGACACCCTAGAGGTATGCAACATATTTTTATATTTTTCTTGATAGCAATATTTTTATCCTCCATCCTCCCCATCAAATCCACCTCATACTATCTTTTACCCTATATATAGGCCTTGAGGTCTCGAGGCCTCGAGATCGGAGCAGGTAATGCCCTCATCCTAACCACATGATAGATGATATGGCAAAGATCCTAGAAAAACATATTTGACATCCCTGATGATCAAACTCATATACTCAAAATTAGAGCAATCATTCTATTTTATCGATTGAACTTTCATGTTATTAGTGGTAGCAATCTTATCTCATAAAAAAATAGACAAGTGATAAATTTCAGATCCAATGCAAAATCAAAGTTCAAAAAGATTATAATAATTATTTATGAAATATTATGAGTTAGAAATCTACCCGAGAAGATTAAATATCCAATTTTTTTTCTTATAACTATTTATTATAATAGTTTAACAATGAAACATATCCTTCAATTCAAAATTTCTCCAATAAAGATATACATAAAATTAAACTATTTATTTCTTTGTAAAAAGCTTCATTATGACCTAAATACATAACATATTATTTAGATAATAGAATAACAAACAAACATTTTCAACAATAACTTAAATAAGTCTGTTGAGTTTTTTTTTTTCTCTAAGCTTAAATTTTGGGACCCGAATTAGTTTAAGGAGCATTATATTATATAGTTTTTTTTTTGTTTTTTTTTAATAATATGAATGGGAGCACACATGTAGAATGTCTCAATCTGAGTTGTCTAACATATAAAGGACTCTGCGACTCTTGTATTATTTTGTATTACCATTCTTGTTAAACATAAAACCATATAAACTAAAATAAAATCACTTAATATATAACTTCAATAATAACAAGTGACAACATATATATAAATCAATTATAAATAAAAAAAATAATTGAGACAAATCACATGAATTGTATGCTCCCATCAAAAAGATAACAAAACTAAACATAGAAAAAGGAAAAATAAAAACATCAAACTCTAACACACTCTCTCCAACAAGTGAGTTAAAAGTATAAAACACTAAGATTTAAGAAATAATTGACTACAAATCAGTTTGAACCATAATCAAACAATAGACATGTGCTACAAAATAAAGTTGACAATAATAAAAATAACAATGGGTGAGCAATTTATGGTATTCTCTTGAAAAACATTTGAGGTGATCAAAAAAATACCATAGTTTGCCCAAAAGGAAAAAGATTTAATAAAGTTACCTTGCACATTGTTGTTAAGCCTATGTTTGAGACAATGAGTTTTGCTATTGCTTTAGCACCTCACTGAAAAAGTGATCCATATGCAACTGTTGCAGGTGCATGTAGCTTACCTGGTTTCGTGGAAACAAAAAATGCAGGCTCAAGTCACAAAGTTCACTTTGCAGCCCATGCATAAACGTGTGATTGAGAACCAGCATATTGTTTCCTTGAAGATGAGAGTCTAAGTTCAACATCAATTTTCTGGCTAATACTTGGTTATCCTCCCAACAGTTGAACCCATCAGAATCAGTAACAGAGAAATCATTCTTGCATATACGATAAGAATCACAGAAGTATAATTGAGCCAAAAAAATTGCTCATCCACTCTTCCATCAACTCACAATTTTGATAGGATGTATAAATGTGGAAGCTGAAGTGCTTCTGAGAGAACAAGTTGTCCCATTCATGATTTGATGAAACAAGAACATTCACACAAAAGATTATTACTTATTTGCAGCAAACTAAGGGTTGGCTTGAAAGATACCCATGAGAAGCTTCATTGAGGAATCACACAAATTGAGTATCTAAATCAGCTGAATGGATTCTTCTTTGGACATTTAAGATGGTATGCAGGATTGCATATTGAAAGCCACAATTTGTTTCATCTTGTAATTTATCATTATGCTTAAAGGTGACCATACTAGTTTTATCACAATCAATCCCAAGTAAGTCAACAACTGTTGGGATGCACAAGCAAAAGTAACCATACTAATTGTAGCTAAAATTTTAAAAGGTAAAAACATAAGACGATATACTTTTGTGTTCGTGAGGAGAGGTGTAAGCCTCAAGATATTAAGACGTGAGTTTTTTAAAATCTGAATATATAATTAATTAATATTTTAAAATATATAAAATAAAATAGCATAAATAAAAAAATAAAAAATCAAAGTTTTAAAACATATTTTTGAGACACCTCTTTATTATAAAAATAATTAATAAATAATTTATAAATTATAATATATTAAAAGTAAAATAAAATAGTATAAAATATTTTAATAAATATTTTATAATATATTAAATTTAAAATAAGTATATCATTATAAAATTAAAACTTTATTTTTTCATTAATAAATAATATAGAATATTTTATAATTAATACTATTTATTAATTTTATTATTTTATCAAATTATCAAATTAAAATACTATTTTAAATTTTAATAAATTAAAAAATTAAATTTATTAAATTCTTTAATTTTATTTATTTTTAATTTAATATTTTTTATTAATTTAATATTATTTATTAATTAATAATATTATCAGATTTTAATAAATTTGATAACTTATTAAATAAATTTAGTAATTTTCCTTTGCCGTCGCCCTCTCCCCTCGCCCTCTCTCCTCGTCCTCGCTCCTCTCCCTTGCCCCTCCCCCCTGCTCCAAAAAAATCTCAATGGAGTTTTGTAGAGCTCCAGCGAGCTCCATCATGGATCTTGATGGAGCTCGCTAAACCTGCACGAGCTCCATTGAGCTCAACGGAGCTCCGTCAAGCTCGATATTTTTTTTAACACCTTGAGGCATTTTAAGAATGCCTTACCTTGAGGCGCACGTCAAGGTGTTAAAAAAAAGATTTTTAAAACACTAGTTGCAGCACACACATCATTACCTCAAAATCTGGAGTCCTGATAACTTTCCACAGCTTTGCAGGATCAGAAGTTACTGAGAAAGGAAAATAGTAATAAACCTGGTACTCGGAAAACTCAATTAGCATTTTAGTTAGAGATCTCTCTGCTGACTGAAAATATTTTATTAGTCTCCTTGTCCCCAATAGTAAAACAGCTCCTCCCTTCTAACTCCCTAACAGAAAGAGATCCGATGTCAGCATATGGCAATTGACATGACTGATTGAAATACATCTTGTATGTTAGGAACAACAAACATCATTGGTTGCTCATTAGTAATAAGAACTTCAATCGCATTTCCTTAGATGTCTAGATTGGAAATAACAGTTTTCTTATATTTATCTTCAATTTATTTGAGAGCATCAGGCTTTACTACACTGTGATTAGTGATAATACAGAAATGCAAAAGCTAGAACAAAGTAACAAAAGGTGCAAGTTCCACCAGTTTCCTTTCATCTTCTTTTCACCAACTTCAATAGGGACTGCAACCTCTACAATCACATGATAATCAACATCCTCTTCTTCTTCCAACGAAACGGAAAGTACAATTTTGTTGTATATGAAAGGAAATATATCAAAAAAGCCCTTAAACCTAAATCTTCCCACATATAGCTCATGGGCAATAGGTGACCCTTCCCGCCTCTATATTTTTAATATATTTAATAGGTGAATAAGTAGGATGTCATCACTTTTTAAAAATAAATATTAATTATTTCTATTGAGGTAAATACTTCATTTACATGGTTCTCTTTATATAATTAATAAAGTAATAAGATATTTTAATAATCTAGAAATCATATTTCAAGTCTAACATCAGTATAAAAAATTTTATCTGTTATAATTTTTAGAGATCTATAAGATTTATTGATAAAATTTTCAAAAAAGTGATACAATTAGTCTGAATATTTTCTTCATCGTGTGATTATCATATAACGGATCAGATACTGTTATCCTTGTCATTTCACAAATATAAAAAACAGCATACAATTAACATCAACATTAGAATTTTTAAAGAATTTATTTGCTATCAATAATATTTTAATGTTAGCCAGCATATCCTACATTTGTATTGCATGAAACTATCAAATCTTTCTCAAACTCAATTTAAAATATTCTAAGACTGAGAAAATTTTTTCCACAACAAACAGTACAGTAGGAAGGTAGCCTAGAAATTTAATAAGATCTATTTAGATTGTGTATCTATTGAAAAACTAAACAATTATCAAATTAAATATTTCTTCCAACAATTGTAAACTGGTTCAACAAACTTGATTTGTGGACAAAGACCCATAAAAACAACACTCCCTTAGCCCAATTAATATTTTTGTTCCAATTCAAGAACTAATGTATAACTTAGTATATCTTAATTTAACTAATGTTTAACTTAGTATATCTTAATTTAATTAATGTTTAACTTAATTTAAAAAGTATCAAATCTGAAACCAGGTTTTAAAATAAGGTTAGAACCAAAGAATGTACTCACCCCAATTGAATTATATTACTACCGAATTAAAGTTTTAAAATCCTAATTTACTGTTGACAAATTTAAAACACTAATTTTTGAAATTTCTAAATTTTTTATCTCGAATTAGAGTTTTGTATGCTATCAAATTGGTGTTAACATATTTGAATTACCATTACTGATTGGAGAAGTAGAACAATACCCCTTGGCCTAATTGGAAGGGAAGAGCAGGGATTTTGATTTGTTTCAAATTTTTTAGAAATGTCAATGAAATCCAATGATAATTAAAGGCATGCCTAGGATTTTGGAAAGCCAAATTCTTCACACGTCACACACATTATGCATGTGATAGAGTATGCACCAAAATTGCTCATACATAACACAAGATGGTGCGCAACCAGGGTTTTGGCATACTCAATGGGCATGGAACAGATTTTTTTTTTTTTTTTTTTTGTTTCTAATTTCTAATTTCTGTCATACACAGTGAATGTGCAATGTGAGGTTGGTGCACTTTGACTGTGACCTTTCCCTCTAGGATTTACAACCCTGATTCACAAACACACACACATATACACACCCCTACAATCTTATTTCTTAGGATATGACTTTGATACTATGTTAAACATAAAATCATATTAACTAGAATAAAATCACACTCATGACTCAATATAACTTGAAATTAAGTTAACACAACTTGAAATAACACAATACAACTTCACTCAACTCCAATACTAACATAATATATACAAGTCACTTTTATAGTAAGTAAAGTGATTGAAACAACTCACATGAATTGATTGCTCCCATCAAAAAGAAAATAAAACTAAAAACAATAAAAAAATAAAGAGAGTAAACATTAAACTCTTAACAATTCCATTGAGTGTGTTTTTAATCACATAAAATGAAAAAAAAAAAAGTAAAGAGGAAGTTTTAAATTTTTGGCATAGATTTTACCAAAAAATGAAAAAAAAAATATTTATGTAAATTATAAACAATAATCTATACAAATAATAAAATAACTAAATTTCTCTTAAGACTTATTTCTACTAGATTATAATATATTTAAATATTATAATCTTGTAATTTTTCTGATATGATAAGAAAGCTCTAGTATATTATTTTAATTGATATGACTCACAATTAAGAATTAAAATATGCTTCAGACAAGAATAAAATATTATCAATTTAGTAAATGATGAGTGACTAAAATGAGAATATACGACAAATAATTCAACACACGAACACCAATTAGAAAAACATACCACCATAAAAGAGAATACATATATAATCCATAATAGACAATCACAGAGAAAGGTTTTATCAATTTTCTGACCTTGTAAATAAAAATAAGTAAATGAGAATAATAAAAATAAAATTAAAATTTAATTACTTTCAAAGATAACTTGTGTAAAGAAAACTAACATGACAACAAAGATAAATAAAATATCTATAAAAAATAAGTAATAAAATTGAATAATATCATACTTAATAACTTTTAAAAGAGTATCATTGATTATAATAAGATTTAATAAACAAACAAAGAAAATAATAACACAAAAAACAATTAAATATAATATGAATATTAACTCCAAAGTCAATAAGCCTAAAAATATGAAATAAAAAATTGAGTCACCATAATTAAAATAACTAAAAGTCAAAAAAAAAAACTAATTGTTACCCCATTCTCATGCAGCGTGTATACTGAATTGAGATTCTCCTATTTATACCTTTGTGATGATAACTATCTTCTCAACTACTAGCAAGTATAAGGGAAGATATTCCCTCTCATATAAATAGAATTGTTCAGTAAAGCAACTCTAGTCTAATGAGAAACTACCATTATCCAAAATGTAGCTACTAAATCATAAAAATCATTAAATAATAAATAAAAAAACATCATGTTCAAAAATCTCTCCAACAATCACACTCTCTCAATAGCCTAAATCTCAACTGAAAAAAACCTCCAAGAACTATGTAGTTAACCAAATAAATTTTCTAAAATAAGTAAAAATCTACTTAAACTCTTTGATCCTCTCCAATCTCAGTCCAAGAAACTAAACAAATACATCATAAAATTGTGTCGTCTGAGACAAATATAAAAGTATTAAAAACTTGCATAAAATCTTGCATGTTATCCATGGATTTAAAAATTGAAATCAATTATATCTTGATAAATTATTAAACACGGCCAAAAAACAAGAATTTGTCTATAATAATTTTATTTTTATCTAATTGTTAGGTGATTCATAAGTTAGGTGGTCAAACAATCCGTGACCAAAGGATCATGTCCCAACTTCTATTGCTCATTAAGAGTAATTCTAGTTTTTAAGCTTCCATAGTATAATAATCAAAATTTTAATCTCTCTCATACTGAATCAAAAAAAAAAACCAAATACCAACTAAATTATGTGGAAACCAAAATCCTATTGTAGTATGCTTCTACCCATAGATTTGTGCCTGCTTGAAGCCCTAGTATGGACACACCCATGGGGGCTTCATCACAATACAACACACATAGTTTCCTGAAAACAGCAAACAAGACACAGCACACATGGTTGCCTGAAAACAGCAAACAAGACCCAGCACACATGGTTGCCTGAAAACAGCAAACAAGACACAGCACACATGGTTGCCTGAAAACAGCAAACAAGACACAACACACACCCAAAACCATGACACTAAACAATGTACACACTGTACGGCCACAATTTCAACACCACATCGAATAAGGTGTCAGCACAATGGCCTTCAATGTTTATCGCACACAATGGATGTGCAACAGTGAAACAGAATGTCAAACAATGATTGTGTGCCTCCGCTCATGGGATTGTTCTGCACAACCGTGCACTATTGCATGTTATGCCATGTACAACAAATGTGCTATGTACATGCTCTCCTTCTACCAACTTTAAGGTTTGCACATCAAAGATTTTATCTCTGATACCATATTGAAATGTTAAGCTAAAACTGTAAGTGAAATATCAAAAACTCAGCAGAGCTTCATACAAGTAGTGATCTTATATAATGGGCAATGGATTGGGCACCCCACAAATTGGGCTCCAATCAATTATTAAAAAAAAAAAAACAAAAAATTAACTACTAAACTGTAACACACATTTAATCTTCATATATCCAATTAATAAAAATGAATTTAGATTAATGCATTTTGTATCAACAATGAAATAGTCACATTGGTAAGTGTGGTACATTCATTGATATTTTATAATTTTCTGGTTTATTACAGATTGCTGACAAAAAAAATAAAAACATACCATTCTACAATGTTCATCAGATCACATCCTTGAATTGAATCATGACAATCAAAATCCAAGTACAAATGCATACATTTAGTAGATACATCTGGTTGTGAAACCTGAGTATGATATCTCTGGGAGCTTGGAAAATCAGAACATGATGTGAATGCATCTCCAAAAGTAGAAACATCATCAGCTTTAAATGGGCAGCCACTTTTAATTTGGAAAGATACTGATCCAATTTCTGCATTTGTGGATAGCAATCCTCGTAAAGATGATGGAGAATGAGAACTGCAACACTCGATGTGAGGAGTAGTGACTGATCCAAAAACTTCAGAATTGAATACAGCAATATGATCAGTCTTATGTTCTATATAAGAATTTGCAGATTGAAAAGATAATATAATGCTTCGCATTGGGTCCTGTGCAGCATGAAGATCAGAAGTCAGAGCTTGAATTTCATCACCACATATATGGTAGAGCCACTTTCCAGTCATTACTTGTTGCTGTTGAACTGAAGGTAGTAATTCAATGGACTTATCCTGTGTAAATGACCATTTATTCAAATAACAAATTCTATTCTTTTCTAGGCATCAAATGCATAGAAACACACGCCATAATTAAAAACTCTAAAATATAATACGTAATAAATATAATATATATGGGGTGTCCATATATTATGGGCTTTTTGAATTGAAGAAGACCATAAATTAGGTATTCTCATCCATAATTCAATAAATTATAAATAAATAAAAATTATAAACCAAAACACTCTTCTTCAAGCTAGTACTTAAAGATCTATAATTTACAACTTTGAGAGAAAAAAGGAAAGTTGATATATATCTCATTATATGATTATCATAGTGAAACATAATGAGAATAAAAAATACTTAATCTCCTCAAAAATATATCTGAAATAAAATATCTCAGATATAACTACCATCATCACCCAAATTTTATCAATATATTAGATCTCAAAATAATTATTTCTATAATTTTTTAAAAGACTAAATTGACTCAAACAAAAATATAAAAAATTATAGTGGACCTCCTCTCAGTTTACGCTGATACCCAAATCAAATCTATCGTACAAATATTTGAAGTGACATAAATATCGTTGACCACTAAGGCAAAATCCATCAGTTGGTTAGATTATGCCTAGGCAACATTTAAAAAATATACATGTACAAAATAAACTTTTTCTATAAATAGATTAAACATATATATATATATATATATATTCTTCTCAAAGAGAGTCAAATGTCTTGTATTTTTTTATAATTTTATTCGTACTATTATCTTTAATTCGCAAAGAGAGTCAAATGTATTGTAAGTATTATATTTTTTTAAATATTCCTATTTGATCATCAATGAAATTTGGTGAACAACAAAGTTGTGTTATTTGTTATTTAATTTTGTAGGATATGTGTATACTACGCTATTTTATTTATTTTGCAATTTTACATTTATATAATTGAATTATAAAGAAATAATAGGATATTTTCATTCTACTCCTACATCCACTCTATCAGACAACATGTATCCTATTAAATTTAATAAAAATAAAATGAATGTTTTAAAAAATCTTGATTTAGATAATAATAATTCAAACAAAAAGTTCAAAACTAGCTTACCTCCTAATAGTAGGTCTCCCCATCCACATTATAGATACTGTAAAAATATATAATTATCAATTAATGATGAAATTGAATATCAAATAAGATATGCCAAATAAAATACTAAAAATATGATGCATTAAAAGATATGTAAACTCAACTTAGTCATAACATAATTGAATTTAAATATACTTTATGTTTAAAGATTTAATTTATTCATTACAAAAAATTTACAAGAAAAAAAAATAGATAGAATGATTATTAGTATATCTTTCACTTAAATTTGTAAAAATTCTTAAACTAATATATTATATGCAAAAATATTTTAACTTGTGTATATCATATGATCCCTACAATGATGTGTAGAATTAATATAAAAAAATTAAAATTTGATAAATATTTAATAATTCAAGATCTTAAAATACATAATTGAGTGCTATCAATAATATTCTTTATATAGTCTACCCATAATAAGATGCAATATACATAAGTTACCATCTATGATTTTTATTTTAATTAAAAACTACCAAAAAAATTTTAAGATTTCATGAGATATTATATTTTTATAATCATTGTCATATATGATTATTTGACGATCAACTTTAATGAAGGATAACATGCAATATAAAATAAAATTATTATAGTTTTATTATTATTTAATGTTGTTATGTATTTTTTATAGAAGTACCTAACCAATGAGATCGCCCAATTTTTTTTGCCTACTATATGTATGTTTCTCATATTGAGTGTTATTATGTTTTTATGTTGTATTATTTTCTAGATGGTATCAAAGTGAAGTTTGAAATCATAAAAAGAGTGTACATATAAAATATACTGTATAGTACATATATACGTGGTGTTTGAAAAATATTTATTTCTATGCACAATAGGGCATGGAGGTAGACAAAACATGAGAAATAGTGTGCATAGGTATTACGTTGGCAAGCACATGTGCACAAAAATGCATGGTGGTGAGCACAAAACACACAGTGAAGTGCACAAACACGCAATAGGCACACACAGGCACATATAATACACAATAGTGCACGAGGACACACATGAATCACACATAATGAAGCATTTGAGCTGAGAAGAGCAAGGAAGCACGGACACGGCTCCCTACAGCCGTGTCCGATACGCCACGTGGCGTATCGGATGGTTGCGTCGGCGCCGTATCCACGTCTATAGTGCCCGACGTCCGACGACGTCGGTGGCCAGCGTTGGCCACTGGCAGGGGGCGGGCGCGATTTGAGGGGAGAGGCAGGGGCGGGCGTGTTCGAGGGGAAAGGCAGGGGCGGGCGTGTTCGAGGGGAGAGGCAGCGTCCCATTTTATAATTATTCATAATTATTCTGTTAATTTACTCTATGTATAATATTTTTTCAGATAATTAAATTCTAATTTTATCTTTGTTTTTATTAATTTTTATTTGCAGGATTGAGATATTCTCATGAAAACTTTATTTGTAATTGAGCAAGATAAATTGTATATTCTCTCTTCAATTGCAAAATCTCTTCCTAAATATTTGAGTGTTTTATATTCATTGTGTATTCTCATCTTGGTCACCAATCATTGGCTACGTTGAAAATACATTAATATAATCATAATGATATTTTGACCCTATCATACACATCAACCTAGTTTGAGCAAGAAATCACTTAATTTGATACAATCAAATATATGAGGACCTAGCATATATACGAATAGAAAAAAATTTAGATATTTGATTATTTTTTGTTAATTATTACTCAAGATATATATAGATATATCTCTTTCCAAATAAATTATAAGTTTTTTTCTAATTTTCATATTTTTCACAAAATTATATAAACTCATTCGATAAAAATATATAAAAATTGATAATACATTATAATATGTATCAAACTAATTTAGTACTTTTTATATAGATCATAAAATATATGAGTACGAATATTTTATTTCTTGACTATTATTTATTTTTAACGAGCTAGAAATAGTATGAATCTAGATGTACATGAATCTATTACCCTCCCTACTTTACTTGCCCTACATGGATCATCAGTCAATAGAGAGTTACTCATCGGCTATATCTAAGTATGTTGGTACTTAGTATGATATTATTCTCATGAGCCATTATGCCTACTAAGAAATTTAAATCACATAGAATCTAGAGAAAATGAGATTTTATAAGATCTCATTGAGACCTACATGATGCACACTCAGACAATAGTAATGATAGTCATTCCTTTGTCCAAATGCTATTCCTACCAGAATAACAACTAACTCAACTCATGCACATGATAGTACTAGTATAATTGATATTAAATAAAAATCTAATATGAGCATCTCATAAGACACAAGATATGAGTCTCTCTGAGAAGAGGAGATAAAGATTGGGAGACATGATCTCAGCCTAAATAGATATATTAAATAGACATCCACAATTTTTCCTATTTAAGTCACTGGTCACGTGAGTTAAATCAATTCAAAGGATCACCATTAACCTTTCAAATACCTAATTGAAGGAACTAAAGATGCATTTTACCCAATATACTACACTATAGCAATGTCAAACATGCCATGTCAGGCCACCGAGCTATATCATCACAATATCATGGAAGAATTTCATGGCCAAACATGATGGCTCACATTCCTCAACCGGGCATATTGGGTCAGACCTAATAAAAATATCAAATAAGTTGTATCTTGCTAGCAAAACTCATTTTTTAGGTCCAGTTTGACCACTGTGTCGTGAATGCTTTCTAGCATGAGCAATGTCATGCTGGTATGGCTCTAAAAATTAGCTGCATGACACGGCCTGTTGGCCCGTCATTTGTTATGGTCATGCTGAGTCATGCCAAGCTGGGTCATGTCAAGCCAAGTTAGGCCTAAACAGACTAGTCTGGATCAAATCCAAGCTAGTTGGGGTTAAATCCAGGCAATCCTAATTCATTCTAGGCTAGCTTGGTTCATTACAAACTAGCCTGGATCGAGTCTAGGCTAGTTTGGGCCAAGTCCAAGCTAGCTTAGAGTGCAATGACCGTACGACACTGACTGCTATCTTTAAGTTTAAAATAAAAATTAAATTTTTTAAAATAAAGATATTAAAAATAAAAAATATTAAAAATAAAAATATAAAAAATAAAATTTTTAAAAACAAAAAATTAAAAAAAATATTTAAAATAATATGTTAAAAATAAAATATACACTATAAATTAAAATGAATAGTTATTGGAATTCAATAAAAAATATATAAATGTTTCGCTTTTGCAATTTTGATTTAATGACAATATTATACCACAAATAAAAATAATTTATAAAAGCATAGCACAACACTTGACTATAAACATCAATCAACAACATCAACACACATGTCAATCATCTAATATCCTTGATATTTTTATATCTATTAGTATAGTTTATTGTGTCATGCCTAATTCTAAAACTAGTGATAACCTCAATATTCTTGATGTCTCATTCAATTTATGTGATTCATTATCCACTAATAATTCTTTCAGTTGATCTTAAAGACTCATCCGTGAATCTTTATAGTTTTTTAAGCATTATATTACTTTTATGATGTCTGATAGTAGTTTCAATCTCACATCTAAAATAATATTCATAATCACAGAAAAAGTAAATAAATATTTTAATATATTTTATATTAATTTTATCTTAACTATATAATACATATAGTAAGTTACAAAATAAATAGGGAATAGAAAATCAATATTTTAAATACTTGATTTTCATCATAATAGTCATGATACTAAAATCAGGATATCATTTATACTTGTTAAATATGTTACTAATGTTACACATGTAATGAGAATGTATATAAATAAATACATGTTTATTGTATCATTAAAAATCTTAAGAATTCCAAAAATAAAATTAATATCTTAATCTAACTCAGTAATAATAAATTTGATATTTTTACTATTAACATAGTTGAATATCAAATATTGATAATTAACACATAAATTCGAAATCAAATAGATATAATGACAATGATGTTTGATATTCATATGAAATTTTTCTTTTTTAGACTCATTGACAAATAAAAAGTATAAAACTATTATTATTTATAATGTGTATTAAAGTATTTTAATAAATTTCTTATACTTTCTAATATAGAAAAAAATATTTTTATTTTCACTTGCACTATTAAGTTAATTATGTGATATATATATATCTATCATCAAAAATATCAGCTACAGAAACATCTCTAATAATTCTAACAAATATATTAATTATGATATTATTATTTAAAATATTATCAAATATAATATTATAAATTTTATTTTTAATATTATATTCCCTAAATATTTTTGTCAAACATTCATATATAACAGGGTCATCCAGAAAATTAATTTTATTATCACTTTACTGATCACCCTATGAATTTTATAATAATCAAACTAGAAATATATTTGTATAATATTAATTAGTTTACGTTCCTCCAAAAATTTAACCAAAAGACTCATATTAATAATCAATTATATTATGTATTCTCTATTAAATTCATTGTAATAAATAATAAATTTAATGAATATTAATTTTATTCACCTTTAATGTCTTCAGCTCTAAGTTGAAATTTCTTAGGATCCAATGCACTATATTTTTGATATATTAATCAGCATATATCTTAATGTGATCAATACTACTAATACTCCTACTAGTATATATATTTTTTATAATATATACACTATATTGAATCTTCTTTGATATCTCTAATATTTTTATTTTTAATGATGTTAAAATATATACACATAACTGATATTTGCCTATTTTTAAGATTTTTAAACATGAGGATAGAGATCATAAAAAAAATCTAGTTTTGATTTCTAACTTTTTGATCGAGTTATCATTATTATTTATATATAGGCTTAATTCAATTTCATCATTTTCACTAACTATAATTTTTTAATATATAAATTTAGACTAGAAGTAGGAGGAGAACAATGTTTATTAATTATTTATATATTTTTTTTAATTTATTTATTTATCTAAAAAGTATTAAATAAAATAAAATAAAATAAAATAATTTCAACACAAACTATTTTACCTTTATGAATCTAACAAACACTTTAGAAGACTTTATCTCATTTTTTTCACTTTTGGAAGTTATAGCTCACATCAAACTAACTTTGGTGCTTTGCCAAATTAAAATTACGAATGTAATTAACAAATTGAGCATATATCTATGTCAATATCAAAATCATAAGAAGAGATGAGAAAAAAAAGATTTCAAATAAATTATAAATGATAAAATATTTCAATATATTATTTACAAGAAAAAATAATAAAAAAATATTTTTTTATTTTTTAAAACTTAGCAAATTTTTTTAAATGTAGAAATCCAACAATTGTCAGAGTGATGCAATAGAGCCGCCGGTTTTAAAATTACTTTTTTTTAAGGCCAAGCCAACAAGACAACAGCGAACAATATAATGTCATGTCAATGATAGAAACAAAAAGAGAAAAGCAATCATTTTAAAATGACTATCTTTTGAAAATTATGGACATGCCACAATTCATTCCACCATTCCATGCACGTAGACTATACTTAACATGGCATGAGGCACAACCTTGGTTGGCATAATATGATTCATGTATTGGGTCCGCATGGGCTTGGTCGAGGTACAATTTTAAACCATGTTGGGTAGGGGAGATCAATTTTCATACTCATACTCATGCGACCCAACCCAGTTGACACCTTTAATTGGATATATCTCAACTAAAATTTTACTTGCAGATCAATTTTCATACAAATGATTTGAGATGTATTTATTACTTTCTAAGTATTAAAGTCACATATTCAAAAGATATAATTTATTTTTATCTGATAAAATAAGTTTTAGATATTTTATCTAATTTTGAGATGATTTACATACATATCCACTCACCACTTAATCTAAGTTTAGATTTAGTGGTGAGTGGATCGGTATGAGCTGCCCCAATATTTTACTAATAATCAGATCACATAACACTTATAATTATAATTTATTTATTTATTATTTTATTATTTTATTATTTTATTATATTATTATTTTATTATATTATTATTTTATTTTATTTTTATAATGAGAATACTAAATATATGAGCTTGTATGATATATATTTTTTTATTATGTATTATATTATTTTTTTGCATTAATTTATAACATGATATCAGTGCGAGGTTATAAACTCTAAAGAGAGAAATTATGTACTATTCCAACGCAATACACATAAATGTGTGTGCAATAATACACTCACGCACTGATTGAAGGAGAAAGGCACGCAACATCGTGCATTACCTAACTTTCATCACACCTCCAAAACAATGTATGCGATGGACATGGATGTCGATGACAAAAAATAATGCCAAATCACAAGCAATACCTCAAGCAATAGGTACACATGGTGTTCAGACACTAACCTGGGGCTGTTTTATATAAAGACCATAACAAAAAAATTGGACTTCAAAACCTTTATTTTATCAGGGCTATTGGGCTTGAATTTCATGATGAAATTAGACATTGCACCAAAACCCTAATATTTCAAGGCTAGATTTTGGGAATTTCCCCATATTAGGGTTATTTTTAGGAAACTCTAAATTTAATTTTTTTTTTCATTTAGAGTAGAACTGAGACTTTAGGAATTTAAAAATTTTAATTTTAGAAGAAAAATTAAAATTAGAAAATTATAATTTATGATATGCTGCTAATATACAGAGAGAATTTATTATAATGTACATATTATAAAAATAATAATGACACATGAAAAGTTGTTAGGCATTATTTCCGAAGATAATGTCGAGAGCTTTATACAAACTAGGAGAGATAGACTGGTTAATAAAACTATCCAAAAATTCTCACATAATTTATCTATCATTAAACTTAATAAAGAGAAATATATAAAATTTATCTTTTATACAATAATAAAGTTTTCTTATCTTTTAGGTATCAATAGTTATTTTACATGTAATCTCATTTCAGATATCTAGATTATCGATATATGAGTTAACACTCATTTTATCAATAATCATACCTTGTTTGTTTTTTTTTTTTTTTGAACTAAAAATATTATTATAATCAATAACAAATATTCAAAAGTCATTGAATATAGTAGTATCCCAACTTGACTTTTTGTAATTTTACCAGGTCTTACTTATTCTAATTGTCTTGTTAGCTTACTTATTATATATTATGTTCACATACAATTCAATTCTAATTTTATTTTTATTTCTACTCATGATTATTTGCTTAATTAGGTAACTCTGCGAAAAATTCCATTTAGAATTGAGCATAATATATTTTATGATATTAATTTCATGATAAAATCTTATACTTGATATATAAGTGTATTTGACCATTTACTTGTGTATTCTCAATTCGATTACTCATCACTAACTAAATTGAGAATACGTTAGTCTATTCTTTCATAATATTTTAATCTTAGAATGTGAAGTAAGTCATTTAAAAATATTTACCACTTCTTATCATACACACCAGTTAGGCTTGAGCAGAGACTCATTTGATTTGTGATACACTCATATGTAATATAAGGACCTAATAAAAATACAACCAATATGAAAATTAAATATTTGATCACTTTTATTGATGACTACTAGAAATATACATGAATATATCTTTTCAAGATATCATCAATTCCACAATAACAAAGACAACTAACATGGGCATCGACACCACATTGTGCAATACCTACTACCTAGTGGCACAGTGCAATGATAGTGACCACGATCCATGCCCAACCTACTAGTGGACATTGGACTAGGCCTACCAACTACCATTGGGTAGTGGCCAATGGGCACTACGACTACATTGGCCACTAGCCAATTGCACTATCATGCCAATTCTAGACTAACTTAATATAACCCAGCATGCCCAATTAAGGAAGACAGGTCATTGTGCCTTGTAGGGCTGACCTTCCATGATATTGTTTTGGCACAGCATGGCTAAGGTATCCAATCTATGTCGTGTCCTACATGGTGGCCACGAATGGCCCACCAAACCTTAGGTCATACCAGCCCAGCATGTTTGTCATTTCTTCTCGAGGATTACAAGAGATACAATGCAGTTCGATCTTGCTAGACACAACATGACATCATCCAGAATAAAGCTTGGATCAAACTTATACGGACCCATGGAAGAAATTATGTCATGCTGGACCAAAGATGCATGGGTTTCATGCAGTGCCAAGCACGGCCCAGATGCATATCAAACCAAAATAAATTTTGCTAAGACCAAAGTTTAAAAAAATTAACCATTTTCAAATGATTGCTTATCATTTCATCAGTGATAATAACACGGCTACACGACAACACATGTAATTGTCATGTCTGTCTTAGTTTAAAAAAAAATAGATATGTTTTAGCCGTCAAACTAAATCCTACGTCTCCAAGACAAAAATTCAATGACTTTTTAAATAATGCCTGAAAAAATTAAAAAAGAAATTCAAAAATATATATTTTTTAACAAAAAAAAAAATTATTAATAACAAATTGATATATTTTATTTTTCATAATTTATTTTTAATCTCATTTCATCTCTTTTTCCTGACTCTAAAATTAGAATAGTATATGACAATGCTCATTTTTTTTTATTTTACTTTATAATTTAAATTTGATAGAGCATCATAATAAAACATCCAAAATGTTTGTTGCACACATAAAGTTATAGAACACATTACTTTGAAATTATTTTATTTTATTTAATACTTATTAAATAAATTAATAAATCAATAAAAACAACTAAAACATTTTTTTAAAAAAATATTACTCTCTTCTTACATTTAGTCATGTCTCATACATTTAAAAATTACAAATAATATAAATTATAAAAATTAAATTATACATAGGCATAGATAATAATTACAATCATTCCAAAAGATCAGATACTGATACTAATTTTTTCTTAAGATTTCCCCTTATATGCCTAAAAAATCTAAAAATATAAAAATTGTAAGGACATACTTTAACATTATTAAAAATAAAAATACTAGTGATATCGAAGATAATTCTACATAATATATATATAAGTACTAATAAAATTGATCAACTTAAAGATATGTCAATTAATATACCAAAAAATATAATACACTAAACCCCAAGCAAATTCAATTTAATGATGAAATCTTTAAAATTAAATCAATTTTAAATTCATTGATCTTGTTTATTTACCTTAATAAATTTGGAGAGAAAAATATAATAAATTTAACTAATATTATTAGTCTTCCAAGTAAATTTGTAAAGGATCCTAAATTATATTATATTATGTAAACATAGTTCTAATATTGATATCATAAAATACCTAGATAGACTAATATGAATGAGATAAAATATTTTCAAATTAAAAAAATAATTAATAATTAAACTAACTTAGGAATATAATAAAATAGTCTTTATGATATAAAACATCTGGACTAGTCATAAAAATACTTTATTCGTATTCCTCAACACCTCTTATGTTAATTCTAAGTAAAACAAAATAAAAAAATTTTAGAATTTCTTGAGATTCTCCAACTACATTACATATCTACTATATTTGAGTATCTGACGAGAATCTTTAAGAAATAAGATATTACAAAAAATTAATAATATAGTCAATAACACTTCAAATAACGATATCACGATTAACATATTTATCAGAACGATTGAAAATGAGTCAATAACTAATATTTTTTATGTTATGTTTATATATACTTTATTAGCTTTATAATACAAGTAAAAATAAACATAATTTTTTTCGTATTAAAAAAAATATGAAATTTACTAAAATATCTTTAAGTATCTAACAGACTAAAAATTTTACACTCAATATTTATCAGCGAGCCTAAAAAAATTTCAAACAAAAAGTAGACATTAGAATTATATCTACCTTATGTTAGATTTATGTGTTGACTACTAACACATTGTATCTGACTATATCAATAATAAAAATTACGAACTTATTATTGATGACACAAACTAAATAATAAAAATTTTATTTTTGAAATTTCTAAAAATTTTTTATGATACGATTAACATATATTTATTTGCGTACACTCCCACCATATGTATTATACTCGGATATATATACAATATTAATAGTATGATTAACAAATATAAAGGACAACCTGATTTTAGTGTCATGCCTATTGAGATGAAAATTAAATATTTAAAATATTGATCCTCTATTTTATCTCTTTATTACATGACTACATATATTGATCCTAAGATTAAAGTGAAAAGAATAGAAAATATAGTAATATATATATATATATATATATATATATATATATATATATATGCATGAACCAAGCAAATAAACCATATGATAAAATTTATGAATAATTATATAATACATTTAAGTATCATGTTACTAATTACAATTATTTTAATGAGCCTCCATTTATAAATATTAATATCATATCTAAAGACTATTATGTCATTTAGTTAACTAAAAATAAATAATGATGTAATCTATCGAATAGGAGCAAATTATATCAATAGTTATGACAAATGAGTCAAAAATATAATAAAATATATATCTAATTATATTAATAAATCATAAAAATTAAGAGATAAAATTTATGAATAATTCAAAAATTTATTTAAATATTATAAAAATAAATATGTTAGTTTTATCAAGTCTCCGAATATAGAGATTGATACAATAGTCATAAATTATCATTTTTCAAATCAATTAACTAGGGATAAACAATATGACAATTTTTTGAATAGGTATATACTATGGAGATACTTAATTATAAATTATTACTTTATCTTTTCTAGAGTAATGTGAAAAACTTAGATATATTGAATTAATAAAAATTATATGAATTCATATTTCACGTACCATTTAAAATTATACATGATATATTGATTATTCATGTCCTCCAGTATTTGGTGTAATATTAAAGTCTATTTTATTCTATGAATATAAATATTATTTCAAATTAAAAAAATAAGACTATAACCAAATAATATAATAATTCTATCATGTTTAAAAGATTAAGAAAATATATAAAAGAATTTTCAAGATCAAGTACAAATGTTACAACTAGATGTGGATAATGATTTCATGATTCAACTTAGAATTGTGAATTTCAAAAATATAATGAGTATCATGCAACAATCATTCATCACTTGATAGGTTTAATATTTATAATATTTTCATTTTTTTGTATTCTGATAGAATAAGTTGTCAATTTGTATTTTAAATTAAAGAATTTTTTTAACATAAATTTTATTTATTTCATGAATTTAATTTTCATATTTTTATTATTAATCAATTTTATATATATATATATATAATACATGCATGCTGCAGTGCACTACCATACTGCCGTCTGCAGTGCAGCCAACACCTGAATCCACCGCCCAAAGGTAACAGGCTGCCAGCCCACATGCCACATAAACCTGCTGGCTGTAGGCAGAGGCTGCTGCAGTGGCTTGTGGGTCTGCTTGCTATGCTGCAGGCATGGTGCAAGCCAGGACACCTTAGCCCATGGCCCCTGGAGTGCAGAACCTGGGACGGTGGACTAGCCATGCACCCTGGGTCCTAGCCAGGGAAAGCCTGGCTCACCTATACCCAGGCAAGATGTAGCTGCACTGCACAGCACCCAAGCCAGACTGGGTTAAATGCATGATAGGCCAGGTATGATTTGAGCCCACGGGCCAGTTCTTACTAGTTTGTTCTGAAATTACCCGACCCATCAGAGTATCAATGACCTGGTTGAAACCGAGCCAATGTGTTGTGCCGAACCATACTTAATTTCGGCCAACATGCACAGCACAGCATGGCAGTAAAACTGTGTCAGGCCCTGCACAGCACGGTGGCCCAGATAGGCCACCCAAAACCAGGCTGTGTCAGCACAACTCAGCTTGTTTGTCACTTATAGGGTTTGACACAACTAAAATTTGGTGTGCCTGAGATTTGGTGTGTCTGATGTCTCATGATGTCTGCTGCTCATTTCTTATTTTTTCCTTATGAATATGTTGTGTCTACAGTGCACATACATTCACTAATACACTTGTGTACAAATGTGCCCTATACTATTACAACACATGCTTTTCTTTCTATAAAATCCTATGATTTGTTTTTTCTACATAGGATTAGCTTATGATACTAATTAAAAAAATCAAATCATAAAATCATTTAAAACGCCACTTGACAAAAAAAAATATAAATGAGAGCCCTTAAATAAAGGTAATTAAAGTGGGATAACTCATATATTACATGTTCTCATTCATAATGTAATCATATGGAAAAAATAAAATAAACAAAAAAAACTATAAACTACAATAATTTTAAAAGATTATAATTTTTAAACTTTTTTATTATAATTATAAACATTATTATTAAAATCATATGATTCGCAATTCGATTCACGATTCGATTCACTATTCAGAAGGCAAACGATCTGACTCTTTAAAAGAAGTAAAAATATGAATGAATCAAAAACTGAACCGCTAAATCGAGAATCAATTTACATGAATTGATTTAATACCGATTTTCAATGGACCAATATCCTCAAAAAATCACCAAAAAAAAAACTAAAATGCCAAAAAAAATTATAAACTATAAACATTAGTTAATATAAAAAAAATAATTTCAACCTTTGGTATTACAAATTAAATGCAAAAAAAAAACAATAAAATATCAAAAAAATTTAAAAAAATAAAAACTAAAAAATCAAAACAAAGATTACTAAATGTAGGAAATAAAAATTAATTTACGTGAAAGAATCATAAAAAAATCGATTTACGATTTAATTCAATTCAATTCGATTCTCAATTTACTAATCAAACATTATGATTCTCGATTTACTCTTTAAACATTCTGATTCTCGATTCACTAATCAAACAAAATGATTCTCAATTTACTAATCAAATATTCTGATTCTCGATTCAAATCTCGATTTAACAACTATGATTATAAGTTTAAAATTTTTATCATACAATTTTTTCTATTTTTTATGTAAATTAAAATTTTTCATAATTAATAATTTTAATAATGTAATGTTTATATAAATTATAAAATTACTATTAATTAGTATATGATTACACAAATACAAATATCTTTGATCTATTACGAGCTTTGAAGTTAAATAAGTTTTGTGAAAAATAATATTGGGAAGACTATAAACTATGAAATCATTATATTGCAAGCATATGTTGAAAGTCATGTCTTGATACGATGGTAAGTACTTTTATACAAAAATAGTAGATTTTAAGTTCAAAATTCATCAAACACAATCTCGTTGACTTTCAAAGATAAATTTGCCATATATTAATCTCTCTCAGGCATCATGATACACTACCTTGTGCATTTGATACGACATCCATAAGATTACCATTGACATCCCTTTTGATGAAAGGCCTTGATCATTAATTATAATTCGATCCAAACCAGGTTGCACCCAGGGCTGTTGTAGGGTTGCAGCTACTAGGGTTAATCCTAGCAATTGTCTTCTTAAGGACAAAATGCCTAGTCAATAGGAAGGCCAAGTCTGGCCAATTTATTAAATTAACACTGAAAGCAAGAATACCTGTGCCAGATAAAAGGGCAAGGCCAGGCCATCCACAAAACCAAATCAGGCTTGAACAATACTCAGATTAATTTCTCTGCTAGGCTGACAAGATCACTCAATCTAAAATAAGTAAACTTACGACAAGTTCTGATCTCCAGTGGCAAGCTGGCTGAATTTGAATAACTTTTTCATTGTTCATATGCTTTGAAACATAATCCTGCTCCAAACTCTGAAGCTTACGATCAATTTCATAAGCCTCGGCATATTGGTATCTCTGTAAGAATCAAAAAGTGCATTCCACAAGTATTGGGTAAATAAACTGTTGAATAAATTAAAAAAAAAACAGTTGAAGAGTTTAATTCAATGTAAACTAACAATGAGTGGCTTCAATAAATAAGAAAAATTCACAAATCAAGATATATCTTATAAAAAATATTACAGGATTTACTTATTTTGAGTATTTGTAAGCTTTACAACGGAGCTTCAGAATATTAAAGGCAACAGAAATAATTAAAATTAACATTCCATCATTTTACAAGGCCACAATCCTGATTAGTTGGTATATGAAACACCTTATATTATTGGTGTTTAATGCATCTTCACATGTATTATATGGTGTGCTGTGTGCATACTTACCCCCTTCAACACTAACAGAAAAGAAGCAATGATGAAAGATTGATAAAATAAGACATATATTATACTTTGCATCTGTATTAGTTGAAAGAAGGAAGGAAACATACATGACAGATAATGATTATTTATACATCAGAGACCACAGCAAGAAAAGTAGAATTGAATGAACAAAAATAACTCTCCAACCAACTCCAACCAGTTTGGGACTAAAACACAATGGTGAATATCAATGTTTAAATAATTTTTTAATCACATTACTACTTATATCCCAAGGGGTATTAACATTCAGAATCATTAAAGAAATAATTTTTTAATAATTGCACTTTTCAGCTGAATCAATTAAATATATGTATGAAAAAACATAGAAAATACATTCAACATCTCTTACACTCTCAAATCAATAATTTACATATTGCTACATATATTGCATGGGGTATAGTCATTAAGGTGCAAGAACAGATTTAGTTATCACTTTGTGCGAAAAAACAAGTAGATGATGAAACAATCATACTACTATAGTGTGCAAATATGTATCTTAGATTGAATCATTGAAAAAAAATATATTCTCAAAAAATATTATACCTGGACTAGTAATGATCTTTCGTACAAATGATGAGTAACACTTATACCCCTTCTGAGTACTAAATTACATAAGAAAGTAATACTTAATAGCACGTGTAATCATCTCTTCTCTACCAAGAGAGAAATCATAAACAAAATAAATATAATTATTAGGTATGTTATGATAGCAAGCATTAGATCCTAAGTGGAAGGGATCTCCACGGAAATCTTAATTGACTGTCACATCCAATGTCTTTAATACAAAGAAATAACTTGAGGTTTTCAATGTAACAATACACCAACAACAAACTAAGAATCATTGAAAGGATTTCATGACATTGTTTTAAGGTGTCAAAAAATGAGAGAATCAATATTTCATAGAAGAAACACTCTCTCATACAAAAAAGAGTGAGAGAACAATAAAAAAGAACATCCAGAATAAAAGGAGAATGTTTCACTTACTATTTATGTTTTATGGTAAAGCATTCATTTCATGCCCAATGTTAATTTACAAATCTTTATATAGTAAAGTAAAAATTTTTGTATACTTGTTATAAGTTACTACCAGACGTAACATGTTGCAACCCTAGAAACTATGTCATGACTCAAACTCTTAAGTCACCAATCACAATAACATAAAATAAGTCAAGACTTCAATGGTATTGCGATACGACAAAATAGAGTTGCAACATCATAACCTATATTATAGCTTGAGTTGAGTTGCAACAACACAATTCTATGTTGCGACTCCAAAGCATATATTGTAGCTTTAAATGAGTTATAATTTTATAATACATGTCGCGACTCCAAAGCATAGTTTCCAGACAAACATACAAATTATATTGTAATTCTGTTCTATGTTAAAACTCATAACTTTAGCATGTATTCCAACTTTAGTCCAATCATAAGTGCAAAAAACAGAGTGACAACTTCACAACACAACCAATAATTTTAATAGAAGTATAAGTCAATCTTAACATTTCCCAACTTAACGAATATTTCTTATTCATTTCAGTCTCAACTTTACACCAATGAAACTTGTTTGTAATCATTTGTCAAATAATTTAGAATATTCTTCTTCATATCAATTTTCTCTAATTGAATTATCATCTGATCAACTTACTTTCAGATGTAATAGTATTAAACTAAGAAACATGGATACATCACTATACAACCGTGTCCACATGTACATGTGGACACGATACGAACACGCGTCGAATACGTGTTCGATATGTCACATGTCATATCGTTGACCAATCCATGTTCGATATGCCACGTGACATATCAAATAGATGTGTCGACCACGTATTCGACATGTTAGTTACGTATCCGACACATTGGAAATAATAGGATAATTATAAAATCAACGTCAACTCCAACAACTCAAGTAGTCGATGATGCTGATGACACTGAGTGGCCGACGATGCCGATTGCGGGTGGATTTCAAAAAGGTAACATACGGGGTGTCTTTGCTTCAGGATTGCGAAGCAAGAAACATGGGGGGTTTTAAATCCATTATTTAATTTTTAATTATGAATATTTGTTTAATAAATATGCAAAATATAATAAAAAAATAATTTTGAAGTATGTAATATAATTTATTTTGATTTAATATGTATGCTTTTAAGTATTTCTTATATTTGTGTTTGAATATTTGTAAAAAAAATATTTGAGTATTTTTTTGTTTATCTATATTACTTTTTAAAGATAATATTTGTATTTATTTTTTTATACTGTTATATCCTAGTTGTATCTATATCTTAGTTTTTTGAAATTTACCGTATCCTTGTATCATGTCATGTCGTATCCACGTGTCCGTATCCATGTCATGCTTCTTAGGTATTAAAATATCAATGTGTTTTATTCTTGAATGGAATACTAAATTCCTTGCTAGTTGGATAGCACTCTGATTGTCGTATTTGAGCCTCAAATCCTTCTACTCGAACCCCAGCACACAGTATTTATATCCAAATAACTTTCTTACTCGCATAATTAAGTATCATATACTCTACCAACATTGATGAAAGTGAAATAATAGCTTTTCTTTTACTGATCTAACTCACGTAACCACCTAATCAACAACAAATTCATAGACCTATAATACAAAATAAAGAATACCACGAATATACTTGAGTAATCTGTTGATAGCACTCTAATACTTATTTCTCGAATTAGCATTGAATATAAACCTATTCAACTCTCCCATAACATATGAAATATTAGGTTTAATAAATATCATGGTATACATTATGTTCTCAACTACAATGACATACAGAATGAGGGTCACCTAAAGGTATCAAGTGGGTTAGACAGTCAGGGCACTACACGTGACACAACCCAAAATAAGGGCCCATTTAATTATAGCATTGACCTAGAATGAGGGTCATCTATTGGGTCAGATAGCCAGTACTGAAAAAATTAAGTGATGAAAAATAAGTGTTGAAAAATTAAGACTTAATTTTATAAGGATTGAATTTATATTGAAACATATTTGATAAATTATTTTTAATTGAATACTGAATATAAATATATTGCTTGATAATTATAAATATTGAATGATGAAAATGATATATTATTTATCATTATTATTATTATACTACATATTATTCAAAATAAATAAAATTTTTAATGAAATTTTATTTTCACCGTAATTATTAATTATTAAAAAAAATAAAATTCCTAAAAACAAATCCATTAATAAATTATAAATCCAAAAAAAATAAAAATATTTAAAAAATAACTAATAAAATCTAAACTCTTTAAAACTATCCAAATTTTTAATATAAAAATAAAAATTAATAAACAACAAGTTGATTTGTTATTTCTTTACTTAAATTAATCATGAAAGATAGTTAGAATAAGATTTGTGGTGACGGAGAAATGAGGATGAGAAGATAGATTCACAAACTGAACTGTAGTGTGAATGAAAAAACAAAAAAAATAAAAAAAAAAATAATAATAATTTTAAAAAAAAAATTATTAAAAATTTTCAGACTTCAACATTAAGTATGTCTCTACCTACTTAAAATTTCAATGAATTTTCACTTAAAATTTTAAATTTTTAGCTCTCAATATTTTTTTATCAAATGCACTTAAATTTTAAACAATTGAAAATTTTAATTTTCAATGGATGAAAATTTTAAGTGCGTTATCAAACAGCCTCTAAGTGTGTCATGCCGGGATGATCCAGAACTATAACTAGATCATGCAGACCCGTGGCATAGTTCAAGTCATGCCAAGCATGGCATGCATCCCAAGCACGTAGGCATGACATGTGGCATGGTTTCATGCCGACACAACTGATTATAAAAAAATCAGTTGTGCGAGCCAACAAAGACAATGACAGGACAATGCCCAATAATGTCATGTCAAAAAAAAAAATAAAAAAAAAATTATCAAACTACTTTCAATAGTTTTCAAGTATAAATTCGATGAATGTCAAATTTTCACCTTGTTTTAAATTGAAAATAATTAAAAATATATATATTTTACATTCAAAAGAATTTCTATAAATATCTACATTTATATTTTAGTTTTTCACAGTCAATCTTTAAACTCTACTCTTCTATACTCTCGTTATAATAATAAAATATTGTATCATGTTTTGAATTTTTTTATAAATTAGTTATTCATTATAATTTCTATTTTACAAAACAAAATACTATTAGTATCCTAATATTTTGTAATGAGCATCATCTAAGTGTGAGAATAAAATTTTAAGAGATGAGAAAGAAAACAATATTTTTTAAATTTTTTATTTTTAATTATTAATTTATTTATATATCTAAAAATTATTAAAATAAAAAAATATTGTCAATGCAATATGTACATTAACTTTATATGGTGACTAGATTTTTTTTATCTCCACCACATATTCTCATATCTGAAAATCACAGCTCATCACCAAAATAACACCAAATCTCTACAGTTATAATTTAAAAAATTAAATAAATACTTATGGCACTAGATGAGATAATATGGTAATATGAGAGGCACGATATAAGAGAAGAAGATGGATAATTACAAATAAGATAAAAAATATATATTAATATACTATATATATATATATATATATATATAGTATTAAGATACTTTTTTTTATATTTTTAAGGCAAAAATCTAATAAGCATCAATTTTGGTCATTCGGTCATTAGATGTAATTCAACAAATATAACAAATAAGAAAAAAATATTTTTTTAATTTAGGCAATAAGACAATGATAGGCAATAATGTTCGCAAAAAATAACCATTTTAAAATGATAATTTTTTAAAATTTGATTGTGCCACATTTTGTGCCTACATGCCCAACACGTGGGTCGTGCCACATTTCGTGCCTACGTGCCCAACACATAGGTCGTGCCACATTTCGTGCCTACGTGCCCAACATGTAGGTCGTGCCACATTTCCTGCCTACATGCCCAACACGTGGGTCGTGCCACATTTCGTATCTGCATGCCTAGCACATGGGTCATGCCTAGCACGACATGAGACCTATGCATTCTCGACACGTCAAAGCACAAATAATGTTGACTTCGATCTAGACACGATTATGGATCATGTCATGTCAAGCCTTGCATTATTAACCAGGCCACTCAGCCCAATTGACACCTCTAGTCTCTGGCTTTAGTATGGAATAATTTAATTAGATACAATCAAATATATGAAAACTTAGTAGAAATGCGACTAAGAATAAATTTAGGTATCTGAACACTTTTATTAATAACTACACAAAATATATATGAACATATATTTTTTCATAAATAATCACATATTTTTTTTATCAAATTTTTATAAAATGATAATCATTTTAATAAAAAAATAAAAAAATTAAATTATGATAATGTATTAAAATATATGTCAAATTAAATTAGTATTTATTATATATATTATAAGATTATATACTAAGCTTCTTATGTTAGTATGCCCCAACTAAATATAATTACTAAAAAAAAAAAGATATCTAATTAAAACAGCTCAAACACTCATACTTAGAAAAAAATATTCCAAAATATTTTTAAAAAGATAGGGTTATAAATTCAAACTACCTCATCAATCAAATATTCTCTTCTTTTTTTTCTTAACATATATCTTTTTAGATTCAACATCTTGAAGATAGTCCATTTAGTTTTTCTCGCGGAATTTTTGGATATATTTGTCTTGTCATAGAGCAATCTCTAGGAAAAGACAAATTGATATCCAGGATCTTAAAAATATTTATTTGTTAGATAATCAAGTAACCTAAAAAGGATACAAATATATTTTTGACAGAGACTAATAAAATTTTAGTGAATATTGATATCTTTTTATTATGAATAATTTTTCATTGAGTCAAATAAGAAAATGAATCAAACTATCGCATATGAATTTATTATACTTCATCACTTACCAACAACCTTGCATAGACCACAACATAAAGAATTACCAATTGGCTACATATGAGCATTTGGTACACATTGAGTTGGTAATTTGGAGACCTAACCACTCAAGACTTAGGGTCTATACTAGGAGAGAGAGAGAGTGAGAGACATACTCAGACTGCTTAAATGAGAGATGAGCCTACCTAGGATAAAGATGAACCTACAGCTAATCACTCTAATTTTAACATTCCAATTACTCTTCGGAAGAAATAGATGAGTTGTACTCAACACTTAATTTCACAAGTTTGATCATACTCTCACTTAGCACAATCTTTTATTAGTTTTATTACACCTTTTAACAATATAATGATGCTCAAATCCATTTCTAAGATATTATCTCAACAAGAATAATATGGAAATATGATAGAGATACATATTCTTTACTCTAATAAGACTTATAAACTAATACCATGACTTTTAAAAAAATCTATTGTTAATTATAAGTGAATGCTCAAGTGAACACAAATCCAAATGGATAGATAAATGATCTTAAGATGATACTTGTAGTGAGGGGATTCGCTCAGACATTTAATATAGACAACCATGACACTCTCTCTAGTGGTCAACATAGTTTCAATACAGATTTAATTTCTCTTATAGCATCTCACTTTTGAAGAATACATCAACTAAATATAAAAATACATTTTATTATGATAAGCTTGAGAAAAAAGTATATATAAAGCAATAATCTGGGCTTCAAACAAGAGAGTCAAATATGATATGCATATTACAAAAAATATTAAATAGCCTAAAACAATCACATAGAACCTGATTTATAAGATTTTCTCAATAATTATGTAAAGTCTGATTTATGAGATTTTCATAGGCAATCATCATATTTAGGATACACAAATATGTCTGACTTTTTTTATTTTTCCAAAGAAATCATAATGACAATGATTTAACAAGAATCTACATAGATAATATTTTAAATATATGAAATGATAAATTGAAGATCACTCAAATTACGAAATACCTTCAAGCATAATTTTAGAAATAAAACTTTGAAGATTCAAATACTTTCTTAATATACAGGCAACTTGTACTATGAAGAATATCAACTAATCACTAGAGATATACACTTGATATTTTTGCAGATATTAATCTTTTGAATTATACTCTAGCAAATACTCATATTGATCTAAATCTAACTTCACTTTGGATACAACTATTTAGTTGATGCTACTACTTATAGGATAATCAAATGAAAGATTAATTATATGATCATAATCAAACCAAATATAATATACACAATTAATATAATTAATTATTACTTAAATTTTATTCGATAGGTTCATCTTGATACAACTCTTTAAATACTGAAATAAGTAAAAAAAACTCTATGAATCATGATATCTTTCAGAGATCATAAACACTTCTAGTTGATTGGGATTCAAATATGAGTTGGGTACCAACATGCTGTGTTGCACGGATACGGTTTGGAAGCGCCGTGTCCGCGTGTCCGACACCTGGACACGCGGACACGGGTCGGACACGCGTCGGATACGTGTCCGATACGCCACGTGGCGTATCGGACACGAATCCGTATGAGATACGCCACGTGGCGTATCGGATACGCGTCGGAGACGTATCCGACGAGTTTTCCGGAAACAGTCATTTACCTCCCGACGCGTCTTTACCTACCAACGCGTTGAGGAGCACACCGCCAACAGTGAAGAGCACGCCGCCGAGCCGCCGACTATACCTAAGGTAAGGATTTAAATGTGTATCGGAAGGGGGAGAGTTCGAAAATCAAAAATCGGGAGGTGGAGAGTTCGAAAATCAAAAATCGGGAGGGGGAGAGTTCGAAAATCGAAAATCGGGAGGGGGGTTCGGTGGGGGGGTTTCGGGAGGGATTTTCGGGAGGGAGGGGGGAGGGGTTTTCGGGAGGGGGGGAAAGTTTCTGTACGGGGGAGGGGGAGGGGGAGGGTGTTAGAGGTTTAATTTTATTTTAAATTATTTTAAAAAACAGAATTTTAAATTATTTTAAAATACTGTATTTTAAATTATTTTAAAAAATGGTATTTAAAATATATGTTAGAGTTAGAAGCTGTAATGGGAGGGGGCAGGAGTTAGAGGGCTTAAATATATTTTTTTTATATTTTAATTATTATTGTTTGTTTAATATATATACAAAATATAATAAATAAATAATTTATTTTAATTTTAAATACATAATTTTAAGAATAATAATAAATATGCAATATTAAAATATGAAATATTTAAATATGAATACTCTTGTTAGTATGTATTATGTAATATTTAGTAATATATAATATGTAAGTATAATAATTTTTGTTATATAATTTATTTTAAATAAATTATTGTTTTATGAAAATAATAAAAATATAATGAAAAATGTAATAAATTATTGATGGAGAAAAAAAAATAAGATTAAATTAATTTTGAATTAATATAAATTATTTAAAATGCATAATTTTTTTTCATGCAGAATTATATAATAAAATGAGTTGTAATTTTGAGCCTTCAAGTAATCAAGAAATTATTCAAGATGTTGATAATATTTATATTTAATTTTTTTTTCATGTCGTGTCCTAGCCGTATCCGTATCCTAGTTTTTTGAAATTTGTCGTGTCCCCGTATCCTGCCGTGTCGTATCCGCGTGTCCGTATCCGTGTCCGTGCAATATAGCCAACATGCACTGAGATAAGATTTAAGATGATATTTTGTACATTTCTTTATAACAAATTTATCTCATTAAAAAGTAAGAGACGAATTATTTTAAGATTCAGTACAAACTCAAAATTTAAAATAATTGTGATAATTACTTGTGAGATACTTTGAATGTATTATCTATTCAAGGAAATTGAGCATACACTCTCTTTTCCTATTTCCTTTAAATGTGATAGTACGACAAAAAGGTATATAGCCTCCAAAAAGATATTTCATAAGTTGATGAAACACACAGTGATGAATTGCTTATTCCTAAAAAAGAATATTTAAGATGTAATAATTATTATAATATATATTTAGACTGTGGGACAACCCAAAAATACCTTCACGAAGATCTTGAAAAAGCTTCAACATACCTAGAGGCGTCAAAAGGGGCGGACATGGCTGGCCCGGCCCAAATTTTTTGAGCACGAGCACGCCGCCGGACCGGGCCAGGCACGGTTTAAAATAGTCGGGCCCAGCACGGCCCGTAGGCACGGTGGGCCGTGCCGTGCCTTGTCGGGCCCGCTCGAGCTTGCATGTCCGTACGGGTCAGGATTCGGGGGACCACGGGTCGGGTCGAATCAGACCCGACCTGCAGTCTTTTTTGCGGGAGGGGTTATAATGAGGTCGGGCTCATGGGACACCCGGCACGGGACAAACCCGTGCCGGTGTGCCATGCCACGGGTCGAGCCGTGCCTGGTCAGGCACGGCACAACTCGTGCCTGACCAGGGCACAGCACGAGCCAGGGCACGGAATTTTTCCGTGCCGGGCCGGCCCAGACACTGCTGAACCATGCCGTGCCTCGTGCCGGGCCGGGCCGGCCCGGTTGACACCTCTAAACATACCTTTCATTATTTCAAGCTTGGTGCCGTGGATTTATATGTATCAACTCGGTAAGAGGTATTACAATATGTTTTTTTTTATTTTTTATTTTTGATTAGAGTACCCAGCATATGTGTTGTCTCAATTATTTTTGTCCATTATATAAATATATTTAATATATGAATTTCATAGTATGATTACATTTATGATTTTTTATGTTATATTATTCTAATAATATATTTCCTTTAAACTTTTTTATAACACTTTTACCAAAGAAAAATATGTGATTTATTTCAAGTAAATATCTATTTATCTTTTATACGATTCTATTTTGTTCGTGCTAAGTCAAATTAAAATATCTTGAGTATGAAGTCATGATCAATACAACAAGTACTACAAATGTTCGATATATACTTTAATAAATTGCCACTCATATTTTTTTTATATTTTTATTAAACTAAATTTATATTTTTTATTAAAATATTGAGAAATAAAAAAAACATGTAATCTAAAGCAAAAAAAAAAAAAGAATCAATCAAATAAAGTGCATAAAATTATTAACAAATATAATAAAACACTTAAATCTGATCTGAGTATCATCTATATTAATTCTAAATATATCAGAATATATCAAATGAAATGAGTCTTTGCTCACATAACTCTAAGATGGATAAAAAACTCTATTATATTTTCATGATAAAACTCCTCAGACTTTAGAATTATGATTCTTATAAAGTAAAATCTAATATGCTCAAATATTCAGCTTGACTCCTTGTTTCTTTTAGGAAACTCGATTATTTCTTTTTTATATTTAAGTTATTCTCAATTAACTTGTTTGTCTTCTTTCAATGAGTTATATTTTTAAGAATTTTAATTTTTTTTTTATTTTTTCTTCTTCTAATAGTTATTTACATAATCAAAATACAATGAGAAATATGTCTCCCCTTCTACTATAATATTTTATGATAAGGATTTAAATATATTAGACTCTTTACTTATTCATTTTCAATTTATTATCACATTATGAACCAATTTGAGAATAGTATACTCAAATTTTAAGCATATTTTTATATTAACATATGAGACAACAATTAAGAAAACATACTAGAATTTATTATGCAATCAATCAAATTGATATGAGTAAAAATTCATTCAATATGATACTCTCAAATATATGATGACTTAGTAGAGATGCAACTAGAGAAAGTTATTTGTATTTCTTTATTTTTATTAATGATTTCTCGTGGTGTACGTGAATATTTTTTTTGTATTAGATTATAGATATTCCATATATTTTCAAATATTTCATAAAATAATAAAAATTAATTTAATAAAAATATTAAGAAAATAATAATTAATAATATATCCAAATATATATTAGATAAATTCAATATTTATTATGTAAATCACGAGGTCATATATTAGTCTGCATATTTCATCCCATTCACACAAAATAAAATTGCTTTAAAAAATATTTAATTAAGATAATTAGGATACTCATAATTTCAAGTGTTCTAAATAATTTATGATATGTAATTTTAACAAAAAAATATTTTATCAATCAATTTTCATCTTTTATCATTTCTTTGTATGTGCCCCTCCATATGATACATCCTAAAAAATTTGTTTAGTTTACTTTCTCCAAAAAATATTTTATCAATCAGCTTCCATCTTTTATCATTTCTTTGTATGTGCCCCATCATATGATACATCCTAAAAATTTGTTTTGTTTTCTTTCCAAAATTTTTTGAAGTATATATTTTATCCATTATTTTTTCTAACGACAATATAAATTAGTACTCGGAATCTTGAAAAATATCCTCCTTAAATACTCTAATACTAAATTTGGATACAAATATTTTTTTATTAGAAACAAATAATTTTAACAAATGTTGACATTATCATTTTTAAGCACAAGTTTTTTTTAGTAAGTATAATATTTGAACATCTTGTTATTGCATCATCTATCTATAAGACCACATTATGATACATGAAAACTGTTAGACCACATTATGATACATGAAAACTGTTAGACCACATTGTGATACATGAAACTATTAGACCACACTATGATTAAAAAAGTGAGAAATATGTTTTAGTGCACAAAACATAAAATATTTATATTTTGTTACACCAAACTTTTCATAATTAAAAAAAAGTACAATATATTCTAAAATAATGGTTTGTTACACCAAACTTTTTATAATTAAAAATAATATATTATATTCTTAATATAATAAAATTTTGGTGCAATAAAATTTATTAACTCATTTTCGCCTTCTAAAATTTGGAAAAAAAAATAAAAATAATTTTTATTTGGTTGGCCTATGTTGGAAACCATGAAAGTAGTTAATCCTATTGCATTAGCAATGTGAGATTCGAACCCACGTACTCTAATAACCAAAACAGAGCAAACCACTCGATCAAGCATATATTATCGAGTGTCAAGTAAACTGGTATACTTATATATATGAACTTACATATATAAATATACATAAATATATATAGATATAAAAACATATATATATATATATATATATATATATATCCAAAAAACAAAAATTAGAGTTTCCAACCTTAATTAAGAAGTATATCAAAAGGACTATAACACAGGCACTCTCGCATGATGGACTATATTATGAATGACATGTTATAGTGGGTGCACTAAGACACGATGCAATTACTGCCTCAACTATCAAAGTTCCAATAATGTTTTATTCCCATTGAGGCAATGTAATGCGCATTGATGCACAATGAACATTGTGGGTGTGCAATGACAATGCTAGCAACACACAGTGATATGTACTTTCCTCCAATTTTTGTGTGTATGCACTATAGCATGGACATATACATATATTGTACTAGTACAACACATGTATATTCTCTCTCTAGGATTTGAAATCCCACAGGCCCTAGAATTTTTTTCTGATAACATTTTAAATTTTAGGCCACAAAATAAAAAAGATAAAAAAAAGATTAAAAAAAAATATAATTCAAAGAAAAAAATGAAAAAAAAATAAGTAACAATGAAAAAAATAAAAATGAAATCATACACAATAAATAAAACTCATACAAATAATACACTTATATAATGCATAAATCATTTACAGACAACCCACAAGTTAAATGCTTTCATTCACATAATAATAATAATAATAATAATAATAATAAAATTAAAAATTACAACTGATATTGATATCAAATTACTTGTTTATATGACAGTTTTTAGATATAAGCATAGTGAGACTATTGGTTCTTACATCATAAAATAATAGTTTGAGATTTATTTATGCCCAGATATTTATTAAATACTTCACTTAATTTGCAGATTGGATATAGCTTCATGAAAATATAAATGGATTATTACCACAATGATTTGATAATTTTTATTTGACATAATAATCAATTTGATAATATTCACTATTTTTATTCCTCATACAAACGTCATAAAATTAGGATGCAAAAAGAATCCTAATAAATATATACTAATTAAATTAGACTAACTTATATGTTTAGTGTTACATTGTGGTGTAAAAATCAAAGAACTCTTGTTTGACAGAAAAAAAAATATAATAATATTCTTTATCTTAATTTCCTAAGAGATTAATATTTAATACCACAAACTCATATTTTAAGTAAGAATTAGCTTTCTAATTTCATTGAGATTCATCAGTAGGTGATTTCAACAACCACAATTATTTCTAGACCAAGTGAAGTGAGGATGATTAGTCACATTACTTCAACACTTTACTACTCAAAGTTGTTAAAAGTAAACCATATCACAAAGAAACTCGTGCAAACACTATAAAATTAAGGTATAAAAAAACATCATAAATACATAACAATTGGATTGGGACATCACACATGTTGAATATCCTCATCCATAAAATGAGAAAGACAATAAAAACAAAACACAAAATATAACAACCAAAATTCATAATACTCCCCTATCAAACTAGTGTGTAAAAATTATGAATAACAAATTTGAAGAAAAAAAAGATCAATTGAAGATTCACTAAGACCTTCGTGAAAATATTTACTATTCATCTGTAGTAAAAACATATATTATAATAATAGTTTCATTCTGAATCATTTCTTTGAGAAAAAATAATTCATCTCAATATGTTTTACTCACTCATGGAAAACCATATTAGATATAATATATTTCAATATATGACTCTCACAGTAAAAAATATAAAAAAGAGTAAATGAATACTCAATCACTTAAAGAAGCTATTGGATCCAAGATATATTATAAGTAATTATCATCATCATAAACTCTATCTCAATGCTACATCTTAAGACCACCATCTATTTCTTACTTTTCTATATGTGTTTGTACCCAGTACATAATGCTCAAAGAATGGGAGAAATTATGTCTAATGAGTCTCGAACTCGAGATCTACTCCCCTTGGACGAATACACTTGTAATTACAATAAGACAACCTCCAACAGATATATACATATATATAATATATAATACAATAATTTCCAATATGAATAATCATCTATATACTATTTATGTTACAAATATATTTAATTATAAAATTATTATAAATTTTGGTGTGTTAGTATTGTAAAAGTGTACATCTCTTATCTTTCTTCGAGTCAAAATTATCTAAAAGAAAAATATAAAACTTTATAGTTGTTCTCTTCTCGATCCAAACCCTAGGGTTTCCTAGAGTGAAAAAAGAAAGCATGCACAATAACAATACAGTGCATATGTGTGCAAGTTTAACAGTTCATGTGTTCATTGTAGATGCAAGAATAGCAAGCACGCAATACAGCAACATTGCACTCAGTATAATTTTACTGCACACACACATTGCACTAACACGGCACTCACATTACACCAACATTGCACCCACAGTGCACCAACACTGCACCCATTGTAGATTTTGACTGCACCAGTCACACACATGGCGCACCCATTATGCACGCATGCTGCACCAGCCATAAATACAGCATGCCCACTGCACATCCTTTTTGATACTGTCTCACACACATGGGGAACCTATTGTGCATTGTTGACATCGACACATTAGGCATTGATGTCTGCCACACATGGTGGGAAAGCAACGTGTAATGCATATCCCTCAATTTTGTCATGCCTCACATGAATCACTGTATTGTTGCTGTGCACGCCCCTCTAGCAAACCCTAGGGTTTGTTTTCTCTATTTATGGTTTCGTTCTGATACCATATAAAAAATCATGATGATAAACAAAGGAACTCAGATAGAAAACACAATAATGAAAGTATACAAGTAGAAGCCATTAAATAGAAGCTATTCGCGAAAAGCTGCCCACATATTGGATGCTGCCATCCATAATGTAATCAAGCAACAAATAAAATAAAAAACATATTATAAACTGTAACAAAAAATATAACATTATTTTCTTTCTTATAATATTATGTACATGATCAGTAGACTTTAAGGATGATTGCCCAAGGGGTTGAGCATCATGGCTGTACATATTTTTTTCAACCTTTCAATGTCCCAGAAAATACCTTGATACTATTGATCATTTGATCATTTATTATCAACTTAGTCATTATTAATTAGCTAAACTATACGTGTTCAATGGAACATGACAGACTGACACATCCCATTTTTTATAATCATTCTTGGGTCATCATGTCTGGGTCTGGAAAGCATTGGCGTGGCCCATTTCAAAGTCAAACAATATTGGCCTGACATGACATGTTGGCATACTAGCCAACATCAATCGAGTCAGATAGTTAAGGTCAGGTTAGCACCACAAGCACAAGCATGACTCGTGTTTGAGCAAGTGGCCCGTGGGTGGCCTCCTATGCGAACTTAGTCTAGCAATCTTGACTAGGCCACCCTATGCAAGTGGCCCATGGCATAGCACCATGTGGCCCTGTTCCATGCATCATGGTGCCCAATGACTCATGGTTCATGCGTTGTGGCCACCATTTGTCAATGAGCTATAGGTTGTGGCCGTCATTTGTCAATGGGCACCTTTAGTCATGACAAATAGGAAATTTACAATTCAATTTCATATTTTTCTCCAAAGTAATCTTAACTCTTAAAAAAATATTAAGACAATTATTATAACGACTGGTGCAAAGATCAAGTATAAAACAAATAATATTATCACTTAATTCTAGAAAATGATTTAAATCTTATTTCTTTAAAAAATAATAGATAGACACCTGTGATAACATCTGTCACAAAGATCAAGTATAAAATAAATGATATCATCACTTATTAGTTATTTTGGATTAGACACATTTTTAGGATCTCAAATTTTCCATCTTTCATCCTAATTTTTTTTATTATGACAACCAAGATACAAAAAAAGAAATCATCACAAATTATCAAAATATATAGAAATTCCCAACCTGACCTTTCGCAAATTATCAAAATATATAGAAATTTCTTTATTTTGAAGAAATAGAAAAGGAAGATATTTATTTATTGTAAGAGAACAATGGTATGAAAAAAAAAATCATCACAAGAAAAGGCCACGAAAGATTTGTGGTTGTCTTTTTAGCCAGGAAGTTGATGGTTAGGGCATGGGTGGATTTTAAAATTCAACCTGTAAAGAATTATTACTTTGATTCGCTTGGTGAACAAGATGATGTGGCCTATCACAATCTGTATAGAGGAAGGTAAAAAGCTAGCTTTTTTCTTGTTCTTTGGAATCTTTAGTTTATGATTTTTGAGCTTGTACATGTTCTTTACCAACTTAGAAAAGAACCAGTTTAAAGAAAACAGAAGACCCAGAGCCAATAATTTCTAACAATATCGCTGGTTCATCTTCATCATGAGTAGGAAGTAATTCCGGTATACTTGATTGGGGGTGGAAAAGAATAAATTTTCCATTAGGAGGGGTAGTTCTATCAGCGACAAACACTTGAAATGGCAGCTTTTTACGAGATAATGAAACATTTAGCATCGACATGCAGTTTTTTGACTGCAATTTTATGTGTATGAATATGAACCATTATACATTAGAATCTGTATAATGTGACAGGTGATGAATATGGTGGTCCTTTGAGGCCAGAATATAGAGGAAGCCTATTGTGCTGCTATTATCATACATAATGCAAGTTGAAAGAAGACTTTGAGCAAGTAAGAGCATGTACTTGAGATATGTTGTGTAGTGGGTTATTTGGGATAGTTCTATAGTGCATGTAAAGGTGTTTACATTTGGTGTTATTGATATTGGGAAGAGGCTTAGTGGTTCAATGGGATTGGGTCATGAGAATGATCGTCATATGCCATTCAGTGTTGGATCTTACAATTTAAAAAAAAAACACCCTTACATGATGGATCTGTTTTATTAGGCTATTGCAGAACAAAACTATCTTGGTGGGCCATGGTTTGCATGATGAAATGCAAGCAAGCCATCCAGAAAATTATTAGACAGCTTTTGGCATTGACTTATGGGTTCAACTATCAATGAAACAAATATTGAAAATTGTTACAAATTGACGAGAAAAATAAAAACAAACTGAAAAATCGTTTAACACAACTTCAAATAATACAATTCAAATTTCATTACAACTATTTATAACTGAATAGGAAAAACACATATAAAACGTCTTATATAAGGGACAAAATGATTGGTGTTGTCCAAATGAGTTGGGTACTTCCATCAAACAGAAATCAAAATTAAAATAAGAAAACTAAAAATATAAATGAGGAAATAAAAATATATAATTTCAATAAACCCTGAAACTAGCACCTGAAAAAATACTAAAATCAAAGAATAAAAAAATCACAAATTAGTTTTAAGCATACCAAACTATAAACTTTTTTTTTTAATAAAAAAAATTTAAAAATAAAAAAATTATAAAAAATAATAAAAATTATAAAAAAATAAAAAAATAAAAAAAATAAAAAAAATGAAAAAAATAAAAAAAAAATAAATAATAAAACTATAAACTTGTGAATAGAGTAACTAAGAAAACTAGTAGTAATTGGAGCAATAAGTGTAGTCATCTTATGGTATTCTTTGAAAAAAGTTGGGTGATTTAGAGAATATCATAGGCTAGCCAAATGAAAATGGCTATTGATATATTATACCACAATCTATATATACACTACCCAGATTGTATAATGTGTGCATTCTTCATAGCCCATTTGTTTGATATTTAAGAATCTTCTCAAAAGAGCCACTAAAATATGAGTTCATAATTCCTCTAAAAGTAAAATCCTAACATAGAGATTGAATTAATTCATACATGCCTTAAGACTGCCTTAAATTCTTTCAACAACCATGAGTCACAACAATATTAAAGAATTAAATAGAAATAATTAGAACAAATTTAATTTTTTTCACCTGTAAGAGTAATTTCAAAAATTAGACAGCCTCAATTAACAATAAAATTAAATTTCAAATTCGCATCAAGTTCAAATGTAAGATTCCTTTTACATATATTATCAACTTTGTTAAAATAGTTATGATCTTCCGTGGAATTAACAATTATGTTTCCCAATTCAATATAGTTGGGGTCTTTCATCTATGTATAAACCACCAATTGAGCATCTCCTATTAGGTTGTAAGTATAGAGTACCTCAACTTAATCCTCAACTTAATGAGTAAGTGATGAATCTTTCTTCATGTATGAAAAAAGTTTTGCATATGAAAGATGTAGATATGCATTTCAATGTAATAAAGACTATAGCTTCATTTCACATAGAATGAGTAATATTATAATAACACAAATATTTAAAAATCCCACTAATAATTTCTGAGCAGTAGGTTCATCACTTCAGTTATATGATCTTTTTAATACATTCAACAATAAAACAAATTAAATATCATCACTTCTAGAATGACAAAATAGACTTTATGAAAGAAAAAGCTTTTGTCAAAATTTCTAGGAACATACTAGATATATCAATTACGATTTCAAATGATGATATTTTTAGAGTGCATATTTTCTTTATCGTGTCATTATTACATAGTAGGTTAGGCACTTTTATCCTTATTATTTCACATATATAAACAATATATATTTTAATATCAACATTAATATAATTCAAAAGTTTAATTGTTATAAACATTATATTAACTAAAACAAGCATATTTTACATTAAAATTAAATGAATTTGCTCAATTTTTATTAAACTCTATCCAATATATTCAAGAAAATGAAATATTTTTTTCATAGTATGGTAGAGTAGCAGAATAAATAACAGCTTGAATAACTTGATATTTAATTTGGGCATAATTTCACTTCACCAAAAAACTTCTAGAATGAAAAAAAAATTAGAATCTACTCAAATAAAAAATTAAGGTGTTTTAATTTAAAATTTAATTTAAACATGAGATCTAATTAGGGGCCTATCATTAAGGTTTTTCAAATTTTGTCACTATAATTAAATTTAATTCCTTCAAATCAGGGTTTTGAAGGGCCCATTTTAATGCATCCAAATTTAAAATCCTAGTTTATATGAATTTCTGCAATTTTCCACCCAGAATTAGAGTTTGTTGTTGAAACATAAACTTTTTTATAAAAAATAATAATTTTGACTTTTAAAAATTCAAATTTAAAGACTTGGTCTAAGTTAATAATTTTGAATTTTAAAAATTCATAATTAAAGACTTGGTCTAAATTAGTTGAATTTTGAATTAGTTTAAAGTAGTTGAGATTTTAGTGGTCTCTTGTAATCTATAAATAGTTCTATTGTATTTGTATTTGATATATTCTATTTTTAAGTGTTTGAAGCATTTTTTAAGTGTTCATTTTAAGAAAATTTTGTTATTTTCTTTTTTCTTTATCTTCTTTCATCTTTTTTCCAACAAAATAATATCAGAGATGATGGTAAATAACGATATGATTCCCTTCCAAGTCTCAGTGCTCCACAAGAGTAACTATGACAACTGGAACATTAAGTTGAAGACCCTCATTGGATCACAAGATATGTGAGACATAATAGAGAAAGACCATGAAGAACTGGAGAATGAAGATGTCATATCTCAAGCTCAAAATGATAGTTTGAGAGACTCAAGAAAGAGAAAAAGAATGCTCTCTATCTAATCTATGAATGATTAGATGAATATGTTTTTGAGAAAATCTCAGAAGCAAAGACGGTGAAAAAAACATGAGAGAAGCTTCAAACCTTATATAAGGGTACAGATTTGGTTAAGAATGCGCATCTTCAAGCATTAAGAGCTAAGTTTGAAGCATTAAATATGAAAGGAGGAGAGTCTACTTCTCTAGAGTCTTAACAGTGATAAATCAATTAAAAATAAATAATAAAATATTAAATGATGTAAGAATAATGAAAAAAATTATTCGATCGATAGATTCAAAATTCGATCATATTGTCACTATTATTGAAGAAAATAAAGACTTGCAAGCCAAGAGAATGGAGTAGTTGATGGGTTCCTTGCAAGTCTATGAAGAAAAGAGGAAGAAGAAAGAATGGATCGTAAAGTAATTACTCAAAATTCAGATTGATAATGATAAGAATGATAGAAAGCAACACGGAAAAGATCGTAGTCGAGGAGGCCATTGACGTGGACGTAGCCGTAGACAAAGTTGGAGGTCTTATGATAATGACAACAAGATCCAAAGAGAAGAAAACTCAACAAGAGGTTATGGGAGAGACAACTACAGATCAAGATATGATAAGTCACATATCAAATATTACAACTATAAAAGGTTTGACCATTATGCCTTAGAATGTAAAACTCCAAATAATAAAAGAGTTAAAAAAAATATTAATTATGTGAAAGAAAAAAGTCATGACAGTGAAATCTTGCAGCTGGCTTATAAGGACAAAGCAAAAAGTAAAGATAACTCATGGTACCTTGATTTTGATACAATGAATCATATGTATGTAAAAAGAAGCATGTTCATAGAGTTTGATGAATCAGTAAATGAGAATGTGATTTTTAAAAATAAATCAAATGTAGCAGTAAAAGGTAAAGGTAACATTCTCGTCTGATTAAAGAACGGAAGTCATCAATTTATTTCCAATACTTATTATGTACCGAACATGAAAAATAAAATTTGAATATATGACAACTCTTAGAGAAAGATTATGATATTTATCTAAAAGATAATAATCTTTCAATAAGAGATAAAAAAAATAATTTAATTGCTAAAGTACCAAAGTCAATAAAAGAATATTTATACTTGACATTCAAAATGATCTTGCAAAGTATCTCAAGACATGTTACAAAGACACAACTTGGCGTTGACAATTTCAATTTGGACATCTTCACTTCGAAAGATTGAAATTACTCTCTAAAAAACAAATAATAAGAGGGCTACCAGTCATTAATCATCCTAATCAAATATGTAAATGATGTCTACTTGGAAATCAATTCAAAAAGTACTTTTCAAAGGAATCAAGCTCAAGAGCTCGAAAGCCACTTGAACTTATGCATACGGATATTTGTGGTCCAATCAAGTCAAGCTCACTTGATAAGAGCAACTATTTTCTTCTCTTTATCGATGATTTTTCAAGAAAAACTTGGGTATATCTCTTAAAAAAAAATTAGAGCTATTTGAAAAATTTAAAAAGTTCAAGGCCCTTATTGAGAAGAAAAGTGAGCTTCTAATCAAATCCATGAGATCATATCGTGAAAGAGAATTTATATCGAATATATTTCAAAAATATTATAAGATCATGAAATTCAAAGACCTCTCACAATTCCGAGATCCCTCCATAAAATGAAGTAGCAGAAAAGAAGAATAAAACTATCTTTGACATGGTGTGGATTATGCTTAAAAGCAAGAAGCTACCAAAAGAATTATAGGCGAAAACAATTGCATGTGCAGTGTATCTATCGAATTGATCTCCAATAAGAAGCGTATGAAGAAAAATACCACAATAAGCTTGGAATGGAATGAAACCAAATATTTCCTATCTAAAAGTTTTCAGAGGCATAGCTCATGTGCATGTCCCTAATGAGCAAAGAAACAAGTTGATTGATAAAAGTCAGAAATATATCTTCATTGGTTATGATGAAAACTCTAAAGACTAGAAGCTTTATAATCCTGATACTGAAAAGATAGTCATTAGTCGATATATCATATTCGATAAAGAAAAAGAATGGGATTAGGGACAACAAAATGAAGACTAAATTTCTTCCCTTATGTTGAGAAAGATAATGTAGAACATCTAATGCTAGAACAAGCAAAAGATGAGCCTACTACCCTATTAATTTTACCAGCTGAAAATATTCAAGAAGAAAGCTCAAGTGAAATAATTTCATGTTTCAAAAGCATACAAAAAATATATGAGGTAACAAAAAATCAAAAAAAATATTACTCTCTTTTGTCTCTTTGTCTGTTATGAACATGTAAACTTTCAAAAAACAATAGAAAACAAGAATTCGAAACAAACAATGAATGAAGAAATAAAGACAATCAAGAAGAATGATACATAAGAATTAATTTCACTTCCTTAAGGACACAATGCAATTGGTGGGAAATAAATGTATATTAAAATATCAAATGAAAAGTCAAAAGATACAAGACAAGATTAGTGGTGAAAAGTTACAATCAAAGAGTCGGTATCAATTATGATAAGATATTTGCTCCAGTTGCTCGATTAGAAACTATTAGAATTTTTATTTCTTTGGCAGCTCAAAATAATTAGAGGATACAACAAATATATGTTAAATCTATCTTCCTAAATAGAATCATTGAAGACGAAGTCTATTTTGAGCAACCGCAATGGTATGAAATAAAAGAAGATAAAATCTTAAAATTGAAAAAGGCATTGTATGTATTAAAGCAAGCTTCAAGAGCTTGGAATGCTCGAATTGACAAATAACTTCAAAGAAAAAATTTCATCAAGCATCCATATGAGCATGCAATCAATATTAAAATTGAAAATGATAATATTCTTATTATATGCTTGTATGTAGATAACTTAATCTTCATAGGTAGTAATCCAAACATGTTTGACAAGTTCAAGAAAGTAATGACGAATGAGTTCGAGATGACTAATATTGGACTTATGTCTTACTACCTTGGTATTGAAGTTAAATAAGAAGAAAAGGGAATCCTAATCACACAAGAAAGTTATGCTAAATATATACTTAAGAAGTTTAAGATGATTAACTCTAATCCAGTTAGTACGCCGATAGAGTGTGGAATCAAATTATCCAAGCATGAGGAAGAAAGTAATACAGATATCACTCTCTACAATGCTTGGTGTAAAGTCTACGCAACCTAACATGTACAAGACCTGATATTCTTTATGCGGCTAGAGTCATTAGTAAATACATGAAGAATCCAACAACTCATTGCAAGACAGCAAAGAAAATTCTTTGCTATATTAAAGATACTACCGACTTAGGCTTGTATTATTCTGTTTGTGATAATTTCAAGCTTGCTGGGTATAACGATAGTAATTGGAGTAAAGACATAAATGATCGCAATAGTACCATTGATTTTGTATTTTATATGAGAGCCATTACCTGTATTTGGGTATCAAAGAAGCAGCTGATTATCACTTTTTCCACATGTAAAGTAAAGTATGTGGTAGATATCTCTTGTGTATGTCATGCAATCTGGCTTCAAAATCTATTAAAAGAGTTAGTAATTTTGAATTTTAAAAATTCAAAGTTAAAGATTTGGTCTAAGTTAATTGAATTTTGAATTAATCTAAAGTAATTGAGATTTTAGTGAGCTCTTGTAACATATAAATAGCCCTATTATATTTGTATTTGATATATTTTATTCTTAAGTGTTTGAAGCATTTTTTATGTGTTCATTTTAAAAAAGTTTTGTTATTTTCTTTTTTTTCTATATTCTTTCATCTTCTTTCATCTTCTTTCTAACATTTGTATGGTCTAATTTTATTTTTCCTGAATTTTATGCAATACTACGTAATATAAAAGTGAAAAAAAAAAATACAACGATGATGAATTGATTGCATCGACACAGTGACCAATGAAACACAAAAGCTATTTTTATTTGTTTTTGTTTTTCTACCTTATGTTTTCTTTATTGTTACATGTTGTGGGTATGCAAAAGTAGAGTGGCGCACAATAGAAGCAACCAACCTTCTAGGGTTTACAACCATAAATTACACACATGTTTCCCTAGAATCTTGTTCTTTAAAGTAAGACTCTGATACCATGTTACAAATTAATGTAAAAAATAAAATAAATTACTAAATAATAATTTAACACAACTTAAAATATTACAGAACAAACTTCATTACGACTACTTATAATTGAATATGAAATATACAAATAAAATCATCTTATATGAAATGAAAAGTAAAAAATATCAAACTTAAAATAGGCTCTTAAGTAAAATTAGGATAAAATAGAAAAGCATGTTATGGAAAAGAGTTTGAACAAGTAGGAGGGCAATATACAACATAAGAATGTAGCATTGTAACAATTTGTTGAGCATAGTTTACAAAGAGTTTGTTTCGGATTCATGAATGGGATCACCAAAATTCAACCAATCCAAGGATAGTCCCTATGTTGCTTGTGCAATCACCACAGCCATTTCTACTATTAATAAAAATTGTAAATCTAAAATTAGTGAGTATGAAAAACATAGGGGCAAGGAAATACAAATGGTCAAGAAGAAAAATTCAAAATTTTTATGCAATGATAAACAATAATAAGCGTAGAGTTGTCAAACGGGTCGGGCCGTGCACAGTTTAAAAACGTGCCGGGCCGGCCCAGGCACGGCCAAACCGTATCGTGCCTCGTGTCGGGTCGGGCCGGCCCGGCCCGTTTGACACCTCTAAATAGGCAACTTCACTTGACTTAAAATTGCTTGTGCTGCTGATAGAGGAGAAAGAAAGCTGAAAACTAAAGCCAAGTAATAAGACATAGAGACAACAGAGTCACCCAAGATAAGTGCAAGAGCAACTATTACATCTTTACTTCCATTTGAGAACAATGAATAGAAGATTAACTTCATGTTTGTTGACAAGCCTTGATACTAGAGTCACCAATTAGGCATTTCATGTGTATCTCTATAATTGTATAATTGTGTGCATGTATATGTGTGAGTGTGTGAGTGTGTGAGTGTGTGTGAGTGAGTGAGTGTGTGTGTGAGTGTGTGTGTGTGTGTATGTTAGTCCTCCACATGTATGAGTTATGTTTGCAATGTCAATCCCAAGCTCGGATAAAAAATGAAGGTTCTGTCAGAATGACAATCGACCTTGATAAACTTGTCAGCAATTTAATATAAATCCTAAATTATTGATATATGGTAATGAAGAAAAATCATCAACTTTCAGCAATGTGATGTTACATTGTCTAAATATAGTGGCTTGAAAAGTACTATTGTTATGTCGTTCAATCATAATGCCAAATATAAAGACAAGTTAATAGGTTTATGATTTGTTCTTAATACATTGGGTCATTGAATGGTAAGAGAATAGAATTATATAACAGCCTAAAGTAAAAAAATATTAATACAGAATATCTATAAAAGATTAATTAGAATATTAAAAAATAAAAAAAACAATGATTATAAAATTTGGTATATAAAAAAAGAGACAAATATGTATTATATTGCAATAATTATGAATAAAAACTTAAAAAATAAGGTTGTAAATTTTAAAATAAAAAACTATGATAGACTTATAACAATCAAATTATTAGTACACGAAGATATTCTAAATATAATTAATATTTATGCTCAAAAAATATGATATGGTGAAAAAATAAATACCATTTTTAAATAGATAGATTAATATAAAGTTTATTAAGGAAAAAAAAATTAAATATACATGTACTAGTAAATAATATGAACAATGAAAGATATTATGAAGAATAAAAGTTTGAAGAAAAAAAATAGAAAGAGATGAGCAATTTTAGATTTTTTTAACTTATAATTCTTACTATATTAATAACTACTTTAAATAGAGAAAAAAAAATTCAGTGATCAACAAAAATGATTCTAATATAAATCAAATAAATTTTTTTCTCATTAGGATAGAGAACAAAATATTATGCAAAGAATATAAAATGATACTATGTAAAAGCATAATTATTCTACATAGATAGTTATTATGAATCTATCTTAGATAATACAATCATATGAATAATTGAAATAAGTATATGATAATAAAATATTAAACTTTAAATCCCAAAAAATACAAGGATTTTCAGGAAAAAACTAGATGAGGAAGCTAAATACTCTTTGGACGAAAATGCAAATATTATGTGAACTACAGTGAATAGTTATTTAAAAAAAATATCTAAAAAAATGTAGGGATACCTAAGATAAATATTTACTAAAACAGGAAAACCTAATGTTGGAAACTTGAGATACAACATTAATTAAAGAAAAAACAAATTTATTTTAAAAAAATACAGAAGAGCAAGAATGAAAACATAATTTTATAAAGAATTAAAAAATTATATAAATGAGTACTAATTGAAACTAAGTTTATGATATATGATGAATTACATAATGAGCTACAGAGTAAAAAAAAATTAATATTTTTAAGCTGGTTAAAATGAGAATGACAAAAAATTAAGACATACATATAAGATGCAATGCCAAAGAAAACAATCAAGTTGCAATAAAAAATTAATAAGTCAAAGAGAAATTAATAAAAATATTTTCATTATCATTTAAACAAGTTCACGAATTCAAATTAGAATAATTAGTATGATAAAGAACAAAATAATTATATATATATATATATAACTAAGATAAGACTCTTAGAGGTTAGTAAAGCCCTCAAGAAGATGTAGGAAAAAAACACTAGGGCCCAATGCTATCCCATTTGAAAATTCTATGTTGCACGGACACGGATACGGACACGGAAATACGACACAGCAGGATATGAAGACACGACAAATTCTAAAAAACTAGGATACGGATACGACTAGGATACGTCATGATAAAAAAAATAAAATTAAAAATAAAAATTATTAATTATAAATATTAGGTATTTTAAAATAATTTAAAATTCTGTATTTTTAAATAATTAAAAATTCTGTATTTTAAAATAATTTAAAATTCTGTATTTTAAAATAATGTAAAAAAAATCAAACCCTCTAACACCCCCCCCCCACCACCCTCCCTTTACAGTTTCGATTTTCGAACTCTTCCCTCTCCCGATACAGATTCTAAAACCCCACATTCCCTTTATAGAATTAGGTTACCTTAGGTATTGTTGGCACCTCGGCGGTGTGCTCCTCCCCTCCCCGTTTGACGCAATGACAATTGACAACTATTTCTCGCAATCGGCTTGTCGGCAACTCACTGTCGGCGGTGTGCTCCTCAATTTGTTGGAGATGTAGGAGTAATAGTTAATATATAGTATATTTCCGACGCGTTAGAATCGTAAAAATGCGTCAGTTGGTAAACGACGCATCTGTTATTAACGACGACTGTTTCCGAACAATGCGTCGGATATGTCTCTGACGCATTTCCGACCCGTGTCACCGTGTCCACGTGTCCAACACGTGGACACGGCGACACGGGTCGGACACGGCAGTTCCTAGGCATATCCGTGCAACATAGTGGAAATTCATGGATGAGTAGATTAAAAACACTAAGCCCTCAACAAGATAATTTATAATGTCGTCAGCTAGGATGTTTAACACTATCATTAAGATTAAAAATAGTTGGATGAATAGATAAAAAATATTATATTTTTTATTTATAAAAATAAAGATATTCAAAAATATAATAACTAATGAAATTAGATGTGTCAAACGGGCCGGCCAGGACGGCCCGGCCAGACCCGGCTCTGCCCAGCTTTAAACTGCCCAACCGAGCTACCATGCAGGGCCAGGCACCACGTGGTATAGTAACCGTGTCGTGGCTGGCCCGGCATGGACCCTCAGCCCAAAAACCATCAGGTTTGACCCAGTTCGGATCAGACAAACCCTAATTTTTTTAAAAAAATTAGGGTTTAGGCGGCACGTCGCCGTGCATCTTTACCTTTTCGAGGCTCGGCATGTCTCGCATGTAGGGTATCAGCTCGTATTGATTACGTTTAGTGCATGGTCACGTATCCTGTACCGGCACGACGGGCCGGGACATGACACTGTAGCATGTTATGCCATGCACGGGCACAGCACTGTAGGATGACGTGCCAAGGCCGGGCCGGCCCGTTTGGCACCTCTATTCAAATTAGAATATTTTTTATTATATTTGTATATATTAATTTTCATACATATTAATTTGTTTATTTGCAGTTTTAATTTTTAAATAATTCAAATTTAAACTTTACACGCGCACACACACACACACACACATATATATATAATTAGAATAATATAGAAAATAAGAATTTACAGTCAGGGCCCCTACCACTAGGGCAGGCTACCCTAGACTAACCTAGACAGTAGTCCCTAGGGATCGGGAGAGATGGGCTGGCCGCTAGCTTGGCTTTGGCTGTTGACTACTTGCTACTGCCAGTAGGTAGTATGTCACACCACCACTCTATGTGATAGTAGCCTACTGGACTGAGCAGTATGCCAAAGGCAGTAGCCTACTGGACTAAACAGTAAGCCAGGGGCAGTAGCCAACTAGACTGAGCAGTATGCCGAAGGCAGTAGCCTACTGGACTGAGCAGTACGCCAAAGGCAGTAACCTGCTCGATTGAGCAGTATGCCAAAGGCAGTAGCCTATTGGACTGAACAATATGCCAAGGAAGTAGACTACTGGACCGAGCAGTACGCAAGTAGATAGTAGCCAATGCCAGAGGCTCACTGGGCCACTGGATGACTGGCAAGGACCTATCCTAGTCACAGGCAGACCGCTGATGTCAGGCCACTATTCCATGCCAACCTGAGCTAGCCATGGGCATGGCCAGGCATGAAATCATGCCTGGCCCGGTCACGATGGAAGCGAGTCGGGTCCAGCCCGATCCTGCACATCCCTGGCACAGCCTATTTCCCCTGCAGGCCAAAAGGTAGTGCCAATTATTGTGCCTCACTTCAATGCCACTATGCTGCCACGGCACAGCCAGGGTGCCTATACCACATTGTGTCCAAAAAGACACTGTGGCCCAGTCAAGCCAAAAAAATGCAAGTCAGGCCGCCACAGCATGGCCCAATGGACACTTTCAAATCTGAGTCTAAAATAAAAGCACATTTAAAATAAACAATGACAACTAAAAAATAATAATTTATTTATTATTGTCTTAGAGATGAATTATATTATTCATTTCTAGTAAATATAAGTATCATAGTGGATACATTTTATTAATATCTCTGAATGACCTTTGTTATGTAAACTATTGATCTCTCATGGTTTGTCTCATGGTCTATCTCTCTCAATATCATGTAAGCTCTTGATCTCTTTGCTATAAATAATATTTAATAGATTTCTCTGGTAAGACCAATCCTTCTACAGTATATACATTGAATTGAGATTCTTTGTTATTTATCTATGTTGTGATAATCTCTCTCCATATATCAAGAAAAAAATCATGTAACACATCAATAATACAGTAGTCTCAAAAATAGGCACAAGTCCATGAGACAAACTCTCCACAAGGTTTTTTCTAGCAACCTAGAGTGAACATTAAGCATGCACAGCAAATTCCACTACATATATAATATATATCACACATCACATATGTCGCACGTCACATTGGTCACATTTCACAGTTGTCATATCTATCGCATGTCACATCTTATACAAACTTTGCACATGTTTTCCATCGCACATCCCCTTCGTGCACACACTCATTCATGCTACTGCACACACCAATGCACATTATCATTTTACATACACACATATATGTTCATGTAACATTTGCAAATGCACACATACACTACACATGTACCACATATTCTTCTTCTTTTCTCTCTCTCTCTCTAGAGTGAGATAACCCTAGCTCTCATACTATGTTGAAAGTATTACTGTGAAAAATAGAAAATACTTTGAACAAAATAATACCTTCCTTCAACTTAAATTCACACAAGCACAACTTTATAAAATGATCAAAAAAAATTAAGATACTTGATAAATTAGGTGCTCCCATCAAAAAAATAAAGTAAGCATAAATATACAAACTATAATATTTCATTTGATGTCCTTCATAGAAGAAAAATAATAACCGAAATTAACATAGAACCACTATATATAATTCAATAAAAATTAAAGACAAAGATATAAATGTATCAAAGTTTTAAAAAGTACAAATCACACCAAGGTAGAAAAATCTCTTATAGTTTGGATTTGGGCAAAATGCATCATACAAGATACATGCCTAAATGAAATGAAATGAAATGTAACTTATGATGCATATTAATTTTAAAAAATATAATTCAAAATTTAATTCAATCAATAAAAAAATAAAAATTCTAAATATTTAAAAACATTCAATAAAAAAATAATAATGTTATATAAATTTAAATATATAATTAAAAAATTTTAAAAATAAAATTAATTAAAAAAATAAAAAATCAATAATAAACACCTCTTCAATAAGTCGTATGTCTTAGTTAGCAAGATGTTATACTATGAAATAGTTGCACCTTGAGCATAGACACACTTGAATTGCATCTTTTAAAATTATGATATTCACTATGAGCCATATTGATAAGGATTTAGTTCATGTACCAACATATTTGATTCTTGAGATATTTGAAATATTATTTGAGACTTAAATGCATCATAGTAATCATCATAACCATTTTATTTATCAAAGAACATTACTTAATTGTTTATATTAAAATTGATTGATCAAAATGAGATAACTTATTATAAAGCATAGAGATAATTATAAGTAAAGATTGCTAGAATGATACGTACATTGACAAATCCTTAGTAAATATGCATATGTTGGGAGAGTGAAATAGTATTTTGCAGATTCAAGTTTATCAATCAAACCACCAAAGCAGCAATGGCCTCACCACATTGAGGTTGAGATGTCAAATGAGTCGAACAGCCCAAGCACGAGTCACGACCCAGCCCTATCCGATAATGCATGACCCAGCACATCACAATTCAAACCATGCCTCGGGATGGGTCGGGTCACCCCATGGCACGGTTCATGTCGTGCTGGGCCGGCATGAGCCTTGCCTCATGCCGGGTAGGAATGACCCATGTGCCAGTCACATCGAGCAATCAAATATTTTTATTTTAAAAAAATATGACTGCCCCATCATAGGACAATCCATTTTTTATAAAAAAAATTGACCACATGGCCAATTGTAATTAGTCGGCCGATAAGCTGGCCACCCATCGACCATCATGGCCATGCACTCGATCATGCCACGATCAAGTAAAAGCGAAGATACATGAACTGTGCTTCTTCAGAATTCAGCATAATCGAGCATGGTCGTGCACTTGATCATACTCATCATGTCATGTTAGGCTGATAAATAATGCCTGATACAACAGGGAAATTTAACCGTGCCATTCATGGCACTGCACAATGGAATGGCCATGCCTTGAAAAATAAGGCAGCACAACCTGTTTGAAAACTCTACATTGAGTCAGTGACACAACTAGTAGGAGTGTTTTGAAAGAGAGAAAATCAATGATGAACTATTTTTTTTGTAGAAGGATGTGAACCACTAAATAGAAATGTTAAACATTACATCTTGAGTTAAAGAGAATATTTTGAAATTCATAGATTGTATAACAAGCAATCAGATTCACTTATGCTAGATATTTTATGCATACATCTACTAATATTATTATGCTTACTCAAGAAGAGTATATCAAACTTCTCTCTTTGAGCATTGCTAGCTCCATCTAAGACACTCCTATTTCTATTATTTTTTCTTCTCTCTACCTCACTTTGGATTCTTGCATCATAGATTAAAAAATCAATACTTATATCACATGTTATCACAATTCTTTTATTCATTTTGTTGAGAGTTTTGATATTATTATTGCCAATGACTCTATTTATATGAGTCAAAGGGTATGATAATGTCAATGTTGGGTCATTTATATCGACATGCATTTTTTTTGTATTAATTGATATTTCATCATAATTTATTTTTAATCAATTATTTTATTAAGTGATTGAGTTGTGATATTTTTTTTCTAGTATCTATAAACACTATTAATATGCCAAATCAATAATTTTTCTAAAAATTGAGTGACAAACTGTATCTCATTGTTCTTCGCCCAAAGAAGCCCTTCTTAAAGTTTGGTTATCATTGATTCATTAATTATATATATCCTAAGCTAGCCTTATAAAATTAAGGACATTATAAGCATATAGAAACAGACCTATTTTATCTAATTTATTAAAAAAACTAAGGACCTTATACAATGATCATGCATATGACCTTAGATTACCTAAGCTAGCAATATTAGCTGCTTTCTAGATACAACATGTTTCATGCATGTCCCAATCATGTCGGTTTGTAACACGAATCAAACCCAGCCCAACACAAGCCAGCACACACCGTTTATACCACAAGCTAGCGAGCCATGTCAAGCAACCTATGTCTGCTGCCAGGTTGGAATGGCATGGCACATGCTTGAACCCATGTAATGTCACCTATGTCTAGTTCTAGGCCAATATGGCATGAAATGTGCTAGAAACTACAACATGCTTAGCACAGCATGGTAGCCCAGATTGGCCTAAAAAAAATAAATTATACCAACCTACCATATCCCCTTGGACACATCTAATTTTGAGCATCATAACCAAGTATAATTTATTGATTATAAAAAATATTATATAACCTAAAATAATCATTAAGATTCTAATTTTTATGATTTTTACAAAAGTTAAGCTCATTTGAGTTATATAGATATATTATAAATTCTTCTTTGTTTTATTAAAGAAGCCCTAACAACAAGATAATTTTGTAGATTATATATATGAATAATATTCTAATTATGAGAGATAACAAGTTACGAATTATTCAACATAATAAATATTTTCAAATACAATTTCAAACAAATAATATTAAAAGAATTAAATATTTTCTTATTATAAAAATATCATATTCTACAAGTAGTAATATCTTATCACAAATGAGATAAGTATTAGAACATTTATTGAGGTTATGCTTTCGGTTGTTCTTTAATAGATTGTTTATTAATTCATGTACTTGTTTTACATTTGATTCAACTCATTAATTCATTCTATTACTTATAAGATAATCATATGAATATTATCTAACTATGACTAGACTATATATAATATATGTAATTAATATATTTAATAATTTTCTAGATTCTCTTCAACATATTTACATTGACATAATTCTTTATAAATTGAGGTATGTGAAAAAATCTGTTGAACATAAAATCTACTTTAATAATAATAAGCACTCGTAGTTAGTCAAGTAATCAAATTTGAGATGGACAATGATACATACCTTGAAAAGATTTATAACAATATATTATACTTTTCATAGAGATAACTTTGTCAGCTAAAAAAGTAAATGACAAATAATTATTAATATATCTAATATAAAGGTATGGTTCAAAGAGATGACAATAATTATATGTAATATATTTTGGATATAATATTTAGTTGAGGAGATCAAATCTTCATTTTCTTCTTCTATTACTTTTTACTATGATAGTCAGACAACAATAAATATAACTTTCAATCTAATATTTTATAAACTGATAAATCATATAAAGATTGATTATTTCTTTCTCGATAAGAATATGCAAGATATAAGCATTATTACTGCATATATTCATGAAAGACTTAAATAAAACACTAACTTACTCCTATTCTCCAAGCTTTGTGTTATGTACCTTTAAGTATATGTGTCAAACGGGTCTGACGGCCCGAGCACGGCCCATGGCCAAGCCCTATTCAACAGTGCATGGCCCAACATGGCAGGATCCAGAACCGTACCTCAAACCAAGCCACCCCATAGGATGGTTCGTGTCATGCTGGGCCGGCATTAGCCATGCCTCGTGCCTGGCTAGGCATGACCCGTGTGCCTGGCCCAACGACACAATAAACAGAGCAATTTTATTTATTTTTTTTACTTCGACCACCCTATCACGAGGTAGTCTATTTTTTAAAAAATATTCAGCCACATGACCAATTGTAATAGGCTGACCACGGGTAGATTTTTTTTTTCTAGTTTTCCTTTCATCGTCGTATGGCATGGTAGGCACGGCCATGTACTTTGCCGTGTCCAACATGTCGTACCGAGCAGATAGACCGAGTCATCGTGTCATGTCTGGCACGGCACAAGATTTTAACGATGCATTTGTTTCGTGCTGGCATAGTCATTCCAAGAAAAAATGGGTCGTGCCAACATGGTGCGACCCATTTGACACCTCTACCATTAAGCACCAACTTGGGCAGGGGTGTTGTAGCTTACAACTTTAGAATTCATAGTTATTCTATTTCTTTTATTTTCTAGTGCATTTTTTAAAAAAATAGTTAACTTGTGAGCTGCCCCATTTATATTTATTCACTATATAGGAGCATTATTTGTATATTGATAATAATAAATGTGATTATATTTTAATTCCTATTTATGAGACCTAAAATTTAACAACCACTATTAGGTTGATACTCTATGTCGTGGCATCTCATATATGGACTATACATTAACTAGATATAAAAAATACATTTATTCATAGTAATCTCATGGAAGATATATTTATATAGCCTCCATCAAGTTTTATTGTTTATAGGAGCAGAGCACATGCATCATGTTAAAACTATGAAATGCTCTTTATGGGGTTGAAGGAATCTCCAAAGTCATGGTCCAACAAATTCTCTTCCATATTTATCACCTCTAACATTAGAAAATATGTATTGGATTATTCATATTTTTACTAATGTGAGTCAAGAGAAATAGTATGTGATATTACTATTAGTGATATACAAGATAAACAATTGAATAAATCTCAACTATAACTATTCCTACAAACTAAATTTCAAACAAAAAACTAGGGTCATCTTAGATATTTTCAAGATATTGAGATAGAATACTTGAGATGTATAATTTTTTTTTCTTAGAAGATATATATTTTAGATATTTTATCTACAGTTCATATTATAGAATGTGTATTTGTTGACTCACCACTTAATTCGAGTATAAACATATCCACATATATTGATTTTTTATTGATTCTACAAATTACAAGAGAATCCTAAAAAAGATAAAATGTATAATAGTAACAGACCAAATATTACTTATGATATTAGTATAAATAGTTATTTTTGAGATTCGTTCAAACAAACTCATATGTACATGATTCTCATAAATGTGAAGAGGGTTCCAAGAAATAAATTTTCATTCAGAGATTAGGGACATAGTCAAATAGATGTATACTCAATTCTAATTGAATTTTAGCAATTACAAAGTGAACGTCTATTATATAATTTTATATTTTTATTAGAAACAATAATGTCTACTTGAAAAGTAAGAGGTAAAAATAATTATGATATTAACTATTTGTGAATTCTAATAAATTAATCACTACTTGGATGAACTTAACATATCAGCTTAGAAACCAAAAATATTTTACTTTAATATCAATCAAGTGTTCAACAAGCAAATAAAATATAATGAGATAAATTATCGCTTCACTTAAGTGAATATCCATGACAATTCAATAATTAGTACATACATAATTATTAGTGAGTAGATTACAAATATTTTTATGAAAATACTCAAATAATCACTAGTATATTTTTTCTCTTATAAGTTAAGTATTTGTGACATATATATACCAACTTAAAAAATAGTTTGTATTATAGTTTAGTATAGTTTGTATATTTATTTTTTTGTTTTTGTTTATCTTCCTATGTGTTACACTATATGGGAGCATCTAAAGCATGCACTGCTCCAACAATATATATACATGTTTATCTTTCTTTTTTATCGCCTCTCTTTCTCCTGCCACTACCTGAATTACACTGGAACCCTAACAAGTTGCACAACAGCAAGCAACAGCATTAACAACTAAATCTAAATCACGAGGAAATATGAAATATAAATAGTTAATCCCAACCACATGTGAGCTACTTTGGATTAGCCACCTACTAGATGAGATTTATTTTTTTATTCTTGTGATTATTATATAATGTGATAGCAAGTTTAGAGATATGTTAATTTTAAATGTCTTCCATGAAAAGATGAAACACATTGAAATATAATATCCCACCATCAAGAAGAAGATTTGGGACAAAATAGTTTTTATAATTTATGCTCACACTAGAGATCTGATTATGATATTTTAAAAAACTTGAGAACCCAATTTAATTCTCTTAAACTTAGTTTAAATAACATTTATATATCAAATCGAACTTGAAGAGAACTTAAAATTATTATCAATAAATTAGATATTTTTTTAATGTATTCCAACTATATTTTGGTACAACAGGAGTTCCAATAGTATATAAAATGTTTCAATTTTATGCATTATATATATTCATGGTTTATTAGTCTTTTATGAAAAATTAACCATTAGCTTATGATTCTAAATTACTAATGATATTGAGTATTGCTTTAAAAACATCAACTGATCCAAAAAATTAAACATAAAAAAGACAATGAAAAAGTCTGGTGATCTGCAACTATTACAACCAGAGTATTCCAATTAATATATGTATAGATATATATAACTGAACATTTCAACAAACCAAATCACCATCAGCAATATGATTCACCGTCAATAAAAAACACTGCTTGTAATAACCTGAAGATAGAAAACCACTAGAAGACATCCAATAGTTGTTGATGGATCATGAAGAGCACAGTCCAAAAGGCACTTTTTTAAGTACTTCTGCTCATACAAATTCCAAGGCAACTCTATCAACCTATCTACCAAATTTCTTTTGATACAAAGACAACAAATTTCCATCACTAATATCTCTACCCAATCCTCCCATGCCCTACATTTGATATTTAAACCATTGGAAAAATTATCATGTTGTCCACACTGTTTTGTACTTGCAGTCATGTCTCGGATTTTGGTGCAGAGCATTCTCTGATACATAAGAGCTTCACTCAAAAGTCCACACTCAACTCTCGCACGAACACAGGTGACAGCTTCACTGAGGGAGACCATCTGTGAGCAACCATCCTTCCCAGACCAATGGAAGACCATCAAAGATGTTTCAGGAACTTCCCTTTCTAGCAGCACTTGTCCAATCTTTGCGTGAGTTGAAGGACCTGAAATCTCAGGAAGAAGAGAACGGGCTTCCTGAGCAGCACAAGTAATTCAAATAATATTAGGAACGACATGAAAGTAAGATACTAACTAAACACCATCATGCAATTTTTGTTAAATAATATGACCTGAAGAGCTTCATCAGTATGATCATCCAAAAGATAAAAAACTAGTGATTCAAGTAAAGAATGTCTAGCTACAGAGAAAGTAGCAGCAAAATCATTTACAATATATCTCCAGCTTTCCTCAGGAACTGTCCAGTGTCGATCAAAAAAATAATAAAGAAACTGATCTACATGTTAAGTGAACAAAAGAACTTTCACATGTATATAATAATGTCCATGCTATACATATTCAACTGAAAATTGTTGTATAAAAATAAATGTGACTTATGACATTGATCCAATACATTTAGAAATCTAAGTTCAAATATAATACATTTGCCAATATGCTAAAATTATCCCACGTATGTACATGTGAGTGGTGTTAACTCACATGTATTTAAACAAATATTCTAAAATAACTAATTATCTCATATAAATTAAAAATAACTAAAAAATAAATATTTAAACAACCAAATATCTTATTATGTTATCTTAGACCAGATATCTTTTTAGATCTTATATCTATAAGAAAAATTTTCAACTTATTACCTCAAGTATTTGGATATATGTATTTTGTGTTCAATCATTCTCTCAATCATGAGGAAAATGACTAATTAAATAAATAGAAATGTATGATATCAACTATTCTAATACTCGAAAAGAATACACATATTATTCATCTATAACTTTAAAAAATAATTATAAATCTTAATATTATGTTTTTTGAGAAAAAAAATATTAAGTTTCATCTCAAATTATAGACTATTGATGAAAAAAAAATAGTTATAAATATTATTTAATGTTATCGAGTTTTATTTTAGTAATAGTGAAACATCTACTAAAGAGGTTCTTTCACATATATAGACATATATTGGGTCATCACTACTACTTAGCTGAATCTACTATGTTCAACATTCAATAGCACGAGAGGCTTAAGACTCATCATCTTAAATTTATAATAATAGAAACCTACTTAAATTAATCCACTAATTACCCTCTTGCACTACTAGATGATCTTGCATGCAATTTTATTTGCATTTTAGAGGAAAAAAATAAGTTACACTCGGTACAAAATTTTGCAAATGATATCTTATTTAATATTTTCTCCTTACGTATACAAATGTCTAATTTCATATCGCAAAAAGTCATGTTTAAAGAGATTGGTAATAAATCTAGGGGAACCAAAAAAGTGATATTTCATTTTTCAATAAAATTCATTATTGATTGAAAAATAATTTTTGTTATGAAGATTATTCCTCATAGCAGAATAGTTTGACTTAAAATTATTCCTCATATAGCAAAATGTCATGTTTAAAGAGATAGGTGTTAAATCTAGTGAAACCAAGAAAGTGATATTTCATCTTTTAAGAAAGCTTGTTATTGATTGGAAAATAATTTTTTCTATGAAGATTATTCCTCATAGAAAAATAGATTGACTTAAAACTCAATGATGATAGGAAATTTCATATGGGCTTATGAATTTTTTCACTAGGATATGTTTGCATAAATGACAGACATTGTGTGTCATAAAAGATCGTTCCAGAGTTGAAACGCCAAAAGTTTGATTTAAGTATTTTTCAATCATAATTATTTCTTATGGGTTGTATAAGTATAATTTTAATAATTCTCTTATTTATCAAATGAGTTCATTATGAAGAATTATTTTGTTATTGATTTATTTTAATATTATTATTACTGGGGATAACGCAGCTAAAAAAAATTTCTTCATAACAACTTCACATGAAACACCTTGTGAGACTAATATATTTTTTTTACATAAAGATTATATACAATCATCGAGTGATGATTCAATCCCACCAAAAATATGCAATTGACATTGTTATAAAATTTAAATTTTTGGATTGCATATCAACAAATATACTTATTGAACAAGAAGTTGGTCTTACAATCAATACAAACATTTTTTTTAATTTCGACACAAAAATTACAGAAAAACTTAATAATATGATAATTATTAAATCAAATATATCATAAATTATCAATAATGTGTTATTTCTAAATTTTTCAAAATATATTTATATGAACAAAAGTATGTGAATTTTAATATGTAGAAAAATTTGTTAAAATATGATATCCCTTGTAGAAATAATAGAAATATGCAATTAACTAGATTTTCTAATTCTAATAACAAATCTATTATAAGTTTTTGAGCTTTTTAAAAAAATAATTTCTCTTGAAAAAAAAAGACGCATATAATTATTTTATTAATTAAAGAGATACAATCAATAATATGATAATTTAATTGGAAAATGAGCAAGTTGCATAATCATGAAGACACGAGTTCAATTCCCAAGGATGTTGGATATGCAGCCCATGATATTTTTAACTAATTACACACACATATGTAAAATATTGTAGAATAAAATACACTGTAGAAAAAAGAAAAAATGAATCTACAAACAAATCTCACTCATAATATGACATGCTATATATTAACCTATTAATAGGTATAAGGAAACTCATAGGTAGGTTGTTCCCATTATAAACAAAAAAAAAAAAAAAAGTAAAGCTACTAAACAAGATAAAGATTGAAACACTCTCACTTAAACTGATACATAATATTCAGAATATCAAGCTTAAGGCAGAAAAAAAAAACTAATTTTCTTTTTCAAAAACTTTGTAAATATGCCACCTAGCAGAATACAGATATGTTATATGAATATATACTATAATTATGATTTCATTTTTGATCTTATTTTTTTCTTAGATTTGAACTTAAATATTCCATTTTTTAAGTATAACAGCATAGAGTAGAAGGAGAAGAGACTGAAAAATCAATCTCCTTAGGTTGAAGCCTAATCCAAAGAATTTAACTAGTGTACTATGAATCTACACTAGATCTCAATGTTATTGTTTGCCTCTTATTTTTTCTTTAAACAAAATTATTATCAAGAAATATATGATAATCTATAATAGAACTCCTATTTGGGCAAACTAGTGTCAATTAGAAAATGAAGCTTGACTAGATGAAGAAGTCCATGATTACTAAATGAGATACTAAATCCGATAAATTACATCACATCTAACTATGATAATAAATGTATAAAAGTATTCTATAATGAAGAATTTATGAAATAATTTATTACACTTGCTGTATAAATTAAATATGAATTAATAATAGTCAAATAATTATTCTCTCATGATTCTAACGCATCTAGTTGAGTCCATTGAAGGATAAACATTCAATATATAATCTACAGACAAGTCATCTTGAATATCTACTATAGTAATTGTTAAAAGATCTATCTCTGAGAGAGTGTTTAAAATATATCTACTGTATAACAACACAATATAACTATTATTATATGTCACCTCAATGCAAGAAAGCATTTAAGCATCTCAAGATCTTTCATCTGAAATTATCATTGATGATATTCACTGAGTTGGATAATTCTTACATTATAATCTTCCATAATAAAAATATCATTTACATAAATAATCAATAAAAATTAATATATCATATTTACTCCTCTAATAAAATATATAATAATCTACAACACACATGCAAACCAAAATAAGTAATTGTAACTAAAAATCTAGGAAACTAAATAATAAGTAATTGCCTTAGACAATATAAAATCATCTTAAACCTACAAACTACATCTAAAAATTTTCAGTGCTCACAAATTAGATGGTTGCTCCATATATATTTCATCTTCAACATTAGCATTTAATTAAAAACATTCAGATCTAACTGAAGCATTGTTCAATTGTGAAAAATTGTCAGATACATAAATATCTAAACTATGATCATCTTGACTACAAAAAAAATAATTATCTTTATTAACTTCAAAAAACTAAGTGAATTTCTCATAGTAAGTTTCACCTTTAAATGAACTAACTATACCAACAAAACTACTTTTCATAAAAAATATTTACCAACAATCAAAAATAGACATTCCTAAAATCAAGTTATTGATTCCCAAGTTTTATTAGTGTAAAACATATTTATCTTTTCCATCATAATTTTAAATCATCTTTGATAAGATAATATCATAGAGAGCGCCTTGGGTATCGTATTATTAACAAGAAAAATCAAAAAATTAAAATTAAAGAAATTAGCTATAGGATCCTTTGACTTTTTTAGGGCATCTTCTTGGTTTTGAATTAACTACCCAAGTTTTTTTTCTAAAAAACACATGAAAGGCTTAGTGACCATGTCTCCCAACTACCAACTCATTTAGAGTTGAGAACAGGATGGAGCCTGGAGCTACAACATGATCTAGACTGAAAAACTATGAGAAAATATCATTATTTCTATCAAAACTAAAAATGATTTCTTTCATATTAGTTGGATCATATGACAATTAAAATTAAAGAATTATCGAAATGTGATACAAGTTCAAAAACAACTAAAGAGTAATAATATCACTTAATTAGATGCCCAAATAAAACTTTTAGAAAATATGAAAAAATATTAAATTTTGATATAATTTTAAAACCTTGCATAGTCTAGACTCCTCAAAAAATGAGTTATGCTCAAAAATCTAACATCAACATTAACTGGACACTAATACTCTACATATATTAAGAGTACCACATATATAAATTTTGAGTACTGGAACATCAAAGAAAAAAATATTTTTTATTTGTATGTCATATTATCATATCCTAGAATTACATCATAAATAAAAGTACTCACAAATACTTTATGAGGTAGGCTAAATACTTTATTTAGTATATAAAATTTAAAAGTCACATTGTGAGAAAAGACGCATATATATTCAATTGATCAAGTAATTAGCAATTAAAATCATATTCCCTCAACAATATATTAACACACTTTTATCATTAAGAATTATTCTAATAATCTAAATCAAATACTTATTTATCATTCAACCACCTTATTTAATGAGGATTTGCTAGCATAAGAAGTCTAATTGATAATCTCATTGTAAATACAATAAATATGAAAATTATCAGACACGTACTGAAACAAAATATATTTTTTTATAATTTAAATATTTTTATTAAATTAATTTTCAATCATTTTACAAAATAATTAAAAAATAAAATAAATATGTGATCAATTTGAAAAAAAAAATCATGAATAATGATTATAATTATCAATTAAAATAATTAAATATCTTGAATCATCTCAATTAGGAACTCTACTACATATAAAAATATGTGAATAAATAAGGTTCAATAAATTTTTAATCATGTAGATTTATAGGGCATAATAAGAAATTTTGATTAGCTTTTATATTTGACATGTATCACATTTTATTTTAAAAACATCTTTTATTATAAAATCCAAAATTCTCAATTTGATCGGAGATGAATGATAAAATCAATAATTAATAAAATTAGAGGTGTCATGTATCACATACTGATGTCATGTATCACATCAAGCCTTGTCAGCATGGCACAGCCTAAATTTTTTAGGCACAACAAGATGCATCAAATGGGCCTGACCAAGCCAGCATGTATTTAGGTAGCCGAACCAGGTCACTGGGCCATGCCGGACACAGGACAGCATAGTAACCGTGTCGTGTTTGGTCAGGCAAGACTTTATCATAGTCGAGCCGGCACAGCCCATCTGCCAGACTGTGATTAACCAGTGACAAGTCGAGCAGGCACGGGCCAGCTCTGGTCCATCCGAGCCAAGTAGGAGGCTGGGTTTTGCCCTTTGGACTAGGTTCAGGCCTAGCTCGGGTCAATTTGAGAATTTTTAATTATTTTAATACAGAATATTAAAAATATTATAAAATTTAAAATTTAATTATTAATACTTAATTACTTAAATAGTTATTAGTTAATAATATATTGTTAAATTAAAATAAATAATTAATTTTAAAATTTTGATTTTATAAAATTAAATAAAACATAAAATTTATTATAATAAACAACTAAAATTTAAAAACTAACAATATTTAAATTAATAAAACTTAAATATTAATACAAACCAATGCAAATCACAAAAAATATATATTCAAGAATCAAACCTCAAACTCAAAGTAATATGATAAAAAAATAAATAAAGGCAGTGTAAATGAGTAAATCCAAAAAAAAATGAAAAATATCATCGGCAGACAGCATTACTGCATATGATCAATAATGATATAAGATAAGTATCTAACATTAATGTCTCAATTCATCAATCATCATTAATCGTCAAATAATCATTAATATCAATATCACACAGATCATCATCAACAATTAACTCATCCACTTTTATTGTAGTCACGACACGATCCTAGATGTCCAAGCTCGAATCCTCCAATCCTTCATGCATACTAATATCACAATAATATTTGACCAAAATCAGTATCTCCTATCTAAAATGATATTTATTATATCAGAAAAAATATATTCCGATACTACACTTGACACTGAAGAAGTTAGTAGATCCAGTGTCATCTTAAATAGCACATGATAGATGAACTCATATGATTTTCACCACTGTAAAATATCACGATTCTTATTATTGGATTGTGATATGATTAAGCAATAATAAGTATCTAAGTATTGAGACAACACATCCTATTCAACTGTCCACCCCGTCGTTTCCCCCTTGTTACATGAATGAAAAAGTGATCTCTAAAAATGGTATTCAAGTCCACATTCGAAAACTTACTACTACTATCATCATACCTAGTATCATAGTATATAAAGAACTTAGTCAACTTCTCATGAATAAACTTTTCAATTGAGTCTTCCTGATTCATACATGAGGATATATATAGCAAAATATTCTCTATCACTTCCACTTTAACCCTTGCTCCATGCAAGCAACACGAAATTAAAGAGATAGAATTAAAGACCAGTACTTTAAGTACTTGGTTTTTATCTCTACAACCATATCACTAAGTGATGGGTCATCTCAAAACATCCTAGCATACTACAATTATTACATTTGCAATTGAGTGCAATGCAAGTCGTGAGAGTATAAATTGATGAACACATATTTATCGTGTCATAAAAAATCTTCAATAATTTCATAAATAAAATTCATATGGCACAATCAGTTTTGTCAATAATAGATTCGTCACTATTACTATTGACGTAGTCAAATATCATGTGTTTGTATCCAACACATGACTCAAATACAAATTATGTGTAATTCCAACGATATCTTACATCCGATTAGAAATATTTCTTTATACCCACAGACAAAAATAGTCTATCAAACTCCTGTTGTCTATGATACATGTGAAAATATTTTAGTAACATATAGTCTAAAAGGGGGCATACACCTTCATCCCTACTTATACTATCATGGTAATGACGTAACACATACATCTAATGTAAAAAATCTCTTCTAATAATTTATCTCTAATACTACTAACAAAAATTTTAATTGTTACTCCATTATTAGATGTATTATTAATAATTATACTAAATATTTTATTTTATATTTTATAATCTTTAATGATTTTCATCATGCACTCAAATATAATTAGGACATCATATGAAATAAGAATCTCAAAGAATCCTAATATTTTTTATTTAGTATCCATTTAAATTTTATATAGTAATTAGTGAGACAAGCATAAGATGCATCATCGTGACTAATCACATAGTTATGAAATGCACGCCTGAGGCGCGCCTTAAGCTCAAGCGATCCACTCCCGGGAAAAATGTCTCGCTTCAGGGGAGGCACAGCGGGCAAGGAAGCACGGACACAGCACGGATACGTGTCCAATACACCACGTGGTGTATCGTTGATAAATCCATATCCGATACGCCATGTGGCGTATCGGATGGTGGCGTATCGGACGTCCGATGGGTGGCAGAGGGCAGAGGGCAGAGGGTAGGCACGTTTTGAGGTGGGGAGGCAGGGGCGAGCGCAAATTGAGGAGAGAGGCAAGGGGCGGGAGCGAATTAAGGGGGGGAGGCAAGGGACGGGAATGAATTGAGGGGGGGAGGCAGGCAAGCAGGAATTGAGGGGGAGGCAGGCGGGCAGGAATTGAGTGGAAGGCAGGCGGGCGGGAATTGAGAGGAAGGCAGGCGGGTGGAAATTGAGGAATGAGGCAGGCAGACGGGAATTGAAGGGGAAGGCAGGCGAGAAGTAAAATAAAATAAAATATTTTAATAAAATAAAATAAAATATTTTTATTTTATAAAATAAAAAAATATATTTTTATATAATATAAGATAATTTTAAAATATTATTTTATAAAATAAAATAATTATAAATATTATCTTATAAAATAAAATAAAATACAATATTTTTATTTTATAAAATAAAAAAATATTTATTTATTTTATAAACTAAAATATTTTATTTTATTTTATTTTATAAAATATCTAATATTTATAAAAAAATAATTTTTATTTTTAATTTTATTTTTTTTATCATGACGTATCCTAGCCGTATCCGTATCCTAGTTTTTTAGAATTTACTGTGTTCCCGTATCCTGCCGTGTCGTATCCCCGTGTCTGTGTCCGTGTCCGTGCTAAACCAAGCAAAACACAAACACCAACACCAAAACCTAAGTCAAGACCATCTAGCTCTAAACATACACCTACTCTTGCTTTGATTGATGAAGATAAAGAGATACTTTATTCATCGGGAGAGGAAAATAAAGAAGAAGAAGAGTGGAAGATTGATGATGGGAATGATATTGATGAAGACTTTCTTAATTTAGATTTAGATGTAGATATATGAGTGTTTATTTTATTTTAGAACTTTGAATGTTTGTTATTTTGTTTTGAAACTTTGAATGTTTGGATGATGGGAGCACTATTAATATTTGATTTTTATCTTTGATGTTCTTTAGTTTATTATTAGATGAAAATTAAAGACTATATTTAGTAAAATATATAATTTTTATGTGTATTAGGCTCGGTGTACCTCGAATAAAAAAGCTCGCGCCACAAGTGAATCTTGCACCTTAAGGCCCCAAAAGGCTTTTGCGCCTCAGTGTGCCTTGCACCTTAAATAACTATGACTAATCCAGATATCAAATATCACGGACACCACTCCTCTATAATATTAAAATTCATTAATTATTATTTTTTTTCTAACTTATATTATTTTAGTATGTCATTCTTAGATGTGGACGTAGAAATCCTATAATATGCAGGTTAAAAATAAATTTGTATGATACTGCCTACCTTTGGATCCTCCAAAAACCTAATTAAAAAACTCATCATGGTGATCAGTTTGATCATATTTTCTCTCCCTAACTCGTTGCGATATATGAAGGGAGTCAATTTTGAGACTAAACTTAATCCAACCTCAAAGAACCCACTGTTGAGTTGGGTTTGCCTAAAATCTAATACACCATATTTTTTGGTACATAGTTCAGCATACCTCTTAAGGTGCCCAATTCCACACAAACACTTACAGCTTAACTTTTTTACAATATTTATACTATGAAATTCTTTTTTAGCATCCCTAATATTTTTTTTTATTTTTTTTTATTAAATTGAGTCCAAACTAGTGATATATTTTTAGTTTTTTTGTTCTTTAGATATTTGTATCAAGGTGACCAGAGAAATTAAAGTTTTAACAGTATTAGACATTTTCGTAAGATTTTCGTTATCTAAATTATAATTAATTTTATTTTTATATTTAAATTTATTATTTATTATTTTTTTTATTTTTTATTTTTTAGATTGAACTTAGGACTAGGAGTTAGGACTTAGGAATAAGAGAGAAGAAGATATTAGATTTCATTATTTAAAATTTAAAAACAAATAAATAAATAAAATATTTGTAAATCATAATGTATAAACTTTGGCTTTTTAAAATTTGTGCCGCACTTACATCATAATCCATACCATACCTGAGTCTCAAAAGGAATAGTCCAAGAGAAAGAAAATTAAAGAGAGAAGAGAGAAATTTATGTTTTGAAAACATAAATATTTGAATGGGAAGGTTATAAATTTATAAAAGTTATTTTTTAAAAAAATATTTTTTTATTTTTTTTTATTTTTTTTTATTTTTTTTTATTTTTTTTTATTTTTTTAAATAGAAAATCGGGCATAATCCTTAGGGCCGTCGGATTCTACCCAATAGCCGTTGGAGGCAAAATCCAACGGCTTAGATTTGAATATTTATTTTTGACCATTAGATTGGTTCTACCGTTGAACCGACCCAAACAGTCGTTGGTTCCAGAAGCTTCAGCTTATGAAACAATTAGGCTCGGCCTGGGGAGTTGGGGAAAAATGACAGCGGGTCACATAGTTTTAAAAGGCTAAAGGTGCACCAAGTCACAAAGGTCTCTTGGAGCCTTGAAGCACAAGGCGTACCTAAGACTCACTTTTGTGAAGTAAAATGTGATTTTGGATGCACATAAACTATATTAAATATGATTCAATTGATAAAAAAATAAATATTTCTAATTTTTAAATAAATTTTGATAAATAAAATGAATGAAATTATATAAATTTCAATATATAATTATAAATTTTTAGAATAAATATATTTAAAAAAAAATTATAGTATATAAGGTGCGTCTCTTCAGTAAGGTGCATGCCTTAAAAGACGAGATGCTATAACTAAGGAGTGGTTGTGCCTTGAGCTTAGGCGTGCCTTAAGCATACCTTTCATAATTATGGCAGGTCGGGTCGATTGGGTTATGGCACGATGGAATTTCGGATCCATCAAGCTAAGGGTCGACCGTTGGGGCATCGTGCTTCGGGGTGGGAGTGGGTGGGAACACCATTCGGTTCGTGCCGAAAATGCATGCCACGGGCCCTCGTACCAAGCCATGCCTAGACCGGCACGTGGCCCGGTTGACCTAGGCACGGCATAGCATGAACCATGTCGTGAGCAGGTTTGGCACGGCATGGGGACGGGTTTGCACCGTGCCGTGCCGGTCTAGGTAAGACTAAGTCGGACCGTGCCTCAAGCCGCAGGGCCCATTTAACAACTCTAGGCACACTCAAGCCACTATGTTGTTCGGGATAGAGCACAATACATCAACTTGGGTTGTGTCATGCTGGCACGACAATGTGAAAGTCAGGCCCAACAAAGTCCATTTGCCTGCAAAGGGAACCAAGCATGCTAGATTGGATCGGATCCAGCTAACAGCATGACCCAGACATGCACAAAACAATGGGCTTGGGGTAGCTGCTGGTGTCAATGGCCCACTCATGGCTAGGAGAGTTCCTAGAAAATAGCACAAGCTAGGCCAGTCACAAAACTCTGGACTACCTAGTGCCAAGTCCAGATATCCAGTAGAGCAAACTTTTAATAATTTTACAACACACTGAAATTTACTGCATGTATACGTGTTTAACAAATAACAAAATGGGCTCCATGCGTCCGAATTATTGTCCCACATAGATTGGTTGTTTAAAATTAAAGTCTGTTCACCTTCCTAAGTTTACAATAAGCAACAATTTATAGAATTTACTCAGATAAATGATTTTAGGATTTACTTCATTTATAATTGTTGATTTTCTTTCTACAATGGGCATAATTTTATGATTTGGTTAAATAGCCGATAAAATATATGACTTATACTCACACAATTCGGTCACATTTCTTACACTCGTCGTCTAGTCAACAACATCAATTAATATTAGGCAATAAGAATAATACTAAAGTTTTTGTCCTTTTGAGATAAGTTATCAATCACTTATCATAATCCATAGGAGTGGCTCAATTTTATAATCTTATTCATATATCATAGTTCATCAAGAGCTATACAATGTCTTTGGCTAATTCTAGTATTCGAACAATGATTTCACACAGATGTGTCAAGTGGGTCAAGCACAACTCATGACACTGCATGATTCAGTCATACCAGGCTCAGAACAACAATCATAATCCAAAACCAAACCAGGATCAAAATCGTGCAGACCCATGGCATGGTTCATGTCATGTTGTGTCATAGCCGTATGGGTCTCATGTCATGCAAAGCATGACAAACATGCCTAGCACGTCGGCACGAAATGTGGCACATCCAAATATTAAAAAAAACAGCCCTTTTAAAATAGTTGCTTTTCATGTTGGCAGACATAATAGCATAGGGTTTGACATTGTCATTGTCGTATAGTGGTGTAGGCCCCTTTATGATAATAAAAAATAAAAATTCTAAAAATATCAAAGAAGAATCAGCACAATATATATATTATAAAAATATAATTTATATAGAAATACAAATATCACTAGTCATTTTAAGAGGTATGCAAATCAATACACCAAAAAAATATGATACATTAGATCTCAAACAAACTCAACTGAACAACATGACCTTTAAAATTGGGTTTAAGTTCAACTTTATTAACCATCTTCATTTATCACAATAATTTTGAGAGAAAATATAAGATCAAATTGATTATAATCATTGGTCTTCCGATTATATTTCCAGAAAAACCTAAAACAGTCAATAGTTTACAATCTACTTCCAACTAATTTATCATTATCATAGTATTCATAAGTTCACTAATAAAAAATAACATAATAAAATATTATAAATTTAAAAAATAATTAATAATTAACTAACTTAAAAATTATAATAAAATTATATTTGTGATGCCCACCATATAAACTAGTCATTATAGTACATTATTTGCGCATCTCACTGATCACTATGTAGATTTAAAATAAAAACTTAAAAAAAAATTTAGAATTTCCAAAGATTTCTTATATTCATTATGGTCATACCATATATAAGTGTATAAGGAACATCATTAGGAAATGTGATTTAAAATAAATTTATTAAAATTTTATTCAATAATTTTTTGAATAATAGAGTTGCTATTAGTATATTTGTAAAACTATTAGAGATTAATCATTAAATAAAATTTTTTATATTTGGCATATATATCACATAATTAACCTAATAATATAAATGTAATTAAAGATTATTTAATCCGTTAAAAAAAATAAGAAATTCACTAAAATACCTTAAAATATCTAGTAAATAATAATAGCTTAGTAATCTATATTATTAGTATGTCTAAAAAAATTTCAAACAAATATAAGATATCATTGAAATTATTCTTACCTAATATTAGAGACACGTATTGGCTACCAACATATGATATCTAATTATATCAATAATATAAATAACAAACTTAATAATTACAATTCAGACTATAATATATAAATTTTTTTTTTGATATTTCTAAATATTTTTTATTATACGACGAACTTATATTCATATGTGTACACTCCCAACACATGCATTGCACTCAATTACACATGCAATATTAATGACATATTTAGCAAGTATGAAGAATATTTTGCAGTTAGAGTCATAACTGTTAAGATGAAAACTAAATATTTAAAATACTAGTCATCTATTCCAACTATGTTTTGTTTGACTGTCTGTATAGATCCTATGGTTAAAGTAAAAGGAATAGAAAAATATATTAAGATATATTTATTTGCATTAACTTAACAAACAAACCTAAAGATTTTATTTATAAAAATTTAACTAACATATTTATATATTATAATATTAGATATGATAGTTATATCGAGACATTGAGTACAAACTTTAACAATATATTTTGAGACTAACTTTTTCATTAAGTTAGCTATGAAAAAATAATGGAGTAGTTTATTGAATAAGAGTAAGTTATCTTAATAGTTAGATATCGATTACTATTTATCCGATCAAGTAATGATAATAAAATTTTAAATAGTTTAAGTTAGTGAATATAATATAAATTCATATATCTTATACTATCTAAAATGATACGTAATTTAATGACCCCTCCAATATCTAGTATAACATTAGAATCTATTTTTTCTATGACAGCTAATAATATTTCATATAGGAAATTTAAACTATGACTCAATATTAAACACTTACATGCTTGAATGACTTAGAAAATTCAAGATTAAATATTCAGGATAACGCAAAAGAGTTACCGATAAAAAATAGCTCAAGGAAGACCGAGAATATTGAGATTATCACTAGCATTACCTTAAGAATCATATATGATAATGATGATCTATATCTGCGCTATCATACTAAAGACATAGATTGATGACTCATGCGATATCTAATAATACACTTTATTTATTTATGTTTCATTGTATATTATGCATCATATTTTGCATTAGTTTTTTTATTAGATATTTTGATTTTTGAGATGAAATATCAAATAATTTTTTAAATTATTAATTTAAATTAGTTGATTTAAATTTATAATGTAATATAATTGAAAATTATATTATTTTGATACATAAATGAAATACTTCTAATAAATAAAAAATAAAAATTTCAAAAAAAATTAACTGGACATTCAAGCCCCATAATCGACATGGCCCAACATGACCTAGCACAACCAAGAATCGAGCCGATATGACCCAGCACAAAAGTGTCATGTTGTGGGCAAAATAGGTCATACAAAGCCTAGTGATTAGGATCTCGTGTCATGCTTGGAACTGCATGGTAGCCCGACTACGCCAAAAAATTGGGTCATGCCAACATAACACGGTTCATGTGACACCTCTAGATAGGATATCAAAACAATGACTAAATATCCTAAAAGCATTATCATGCTTAAAGGACAAAAAATACAATAATAACTTTTTAGGATAAAGTAAAAAAATTTAGTAAATAATAACTCATAGGACATCAAAAATATAAAGGCTATAACTATGACTATGAGCATTAGAATCATATATGTTAATCTGAACCATACAAAAATAAATTAACCATGAATATTAGAGAAATAGCATGCTTGTCGTTATTGTTGACTAATATTCATTGAAAATGTAATGGTGATGTTGATTTTATATTTTTTTAAATTGAAACCACAAATTATAATTTTCTAACTTATTTTGTTCTCTCACTTTCGATTTTCGGGACTAAAGTATAAGTCCGGCCTAACAATTGTGGTGCAGTGTGGACATCAAAAAGGCAAACATCATTTTATGCATTGCAATTTATAAGTATTTATTTTATTATTTAGTAAACATTAGTTTAAAGTTTAAACTTTAATAATTAATTTTTGGTTTAATTAATTTTAATTAATATATTAATTTAGAAAAACTAAATATAATATAATTAAAAAATAAATAAATATTAAAATGACAAATAATAATTTTAATTACGATAACAAAATTAATTTAAATGTTGACATTAAAAATTTACATAACGAAAACCCTACAAAAAAGTCTGAGCCCGCTGAAACTTTAATTTCTCCGGTCACTTCTACCCAAACATCAAAAAAATAAAAACTAGAACATCAGTAGTTTAGACTCAATTTAATATAATACAACAAAAAAATATTAGGGATACCAAAAAAAATTGGCACAATTCAAATATTATAAAAAATTTTTAAACTATGAGAGTTCATGTGTGATTGAGCACCTTAAGAAGTATGCTGAACAATACACTAAAAATATAATGCATTAGATTCTAAGCAAACCAACTCAGAAGTGGGTTCTTTGAGGCTGGATCCAGTTCAGTCTCAATATTGACCCCCTTTATATACAGCAATGAATTATAAATGGAAGACATGGTCAAATTAATCACCATGATTGATCTTCCGATTAAGCTTTCAAAGGATCCAAAGATAGTCAGTATCATGTAGACTTATTTTTTGTCTGTATATCATAGAATTCCTAAATCCACATCTAGGAAAGACATACTAAAATACAACTGAGAAAAAAAATAATAATTAGTAAATTTAGGAATTATAATGGAGTAGTATCCACGACATACTAGTCACGACGATGGATCTTATGTATGTCTCACTGCCCACTATGTAGATTTTAAATAGATACTAAATAAAAAATTATTAGGAAAATCAGAAATTCTTCATCCTCATGATAGCCAAGTATTTATGAGTTCATGATAAAAATCTTTAGAAAATATAAAATTTAAAATAAAATATATATATACACATTTGATAATGCATCTAACAATGAAATAACCATTAACAAATTTATTAGAAATATTAGAGATAAACCAATAAGAGAGATTCTTCACGTTAGTGTGTCACATCATTAACCTCATAATACAAGTGGGAAAAAAGATTGTATCCCCCATCTTAGAAAATTTTTCTTGGTATGTCTTGCAGACAATAGGAGTTCAATACTCTCTATTTGTTTATGGGACATTGATGCCGTTAACGACTGATATGAGATTAAGATATTGATGATTGAGCTGAATGCTTAATTCAGACACTATTTTTATGATTTTACTTTGAGACTTAATTCACACTTATGTTTTTGTGATTTGTATTAAATTATATTAATATTTTAGTTTTGTTAATTCAGACACTGTTAATTTTAAAATTTTAGTTATTTATATTTTATTTAATTTAATAAATTATAAATTATATAATTAATTATTTATTTTAATTTAACTATTTAAGTATTAAATAATTACAATTTAAATTTTTAAATTATTTTAAATTCTGGATTAAAAATTTTCCAAACGGCCAAACCACACCTCAAACCCAGTCGAACGAGCCAGATTTGGCCTATCCAAGCATGACCCAACCTGAAATACTAAATAACTAGGCCAACAGACAGTGATGGGCCAACTCTGCTGAAGCAGTGCCGTGAGTGTCAGACACGACACGGTTAGTGTACCATGCTGCACCGGCACAGCACGGTGGTCCCGATTGGGTCAAATAAAAAAGTGGCATGGTTAGCCCGGGCTGGCCTGTTTGATAACTCTAGATAAAAATCAGTGTTACAATGGCCACTAGACAGGACTAGTTTTCTATTGTGCCGGCTGGCTTGGCCACTCCTGGAAAATGGCAGAGCAGTAGCAACTACCCTAGGCACTGAACACTACACTTTCCACTGGATAGCATAGTACCAATGTCGACCTGACCCAATCTGAGCCAACATGACCCAGCACATCCGATTGAATATGGTGGGCCTTCGTGTCATATCAGGCCAACCTCCCATGTTGTCGTGTCAGCATGGCACGACACAAGTACCTAATATGCATCGTGTCTAGCACCACATGATGGCCTGCCGGTCAATCCTCATATGTAACTCCATAAACTAACCCTAGATAAAAGATTTTGGCTAAAATTGAGAAGTTATTTAAATAATGATTATGATTAAACATGGAATGAAAATAGAGAACAAGTTCAAAACAATTGATTTAGATATTCTTCTTTGCAGAATTATGTTCTCTGGTAAAGTTTTTTTAGGATTGATGGTTCTGTTTTCATCTGGTTCCGTAACTTAACTATTCGTGTATTATACTTTTATTTTGGCAGACTCGCCACTTCACTCCATTATGATTAAATTGGCAGACTCACCACTATTCATGGTTCCGTAATTTTATTGTCTCTTCTCCTTTCTTAACTTTTTCATCTGGTTCCCATGTATACTTGACTCCTGAGCTCCACAAATAAAATATGCCAATGAATGTCTTGTATTGCTGGTATGTTCTTCACCAAATCCATGTAACGAATAAGAAAGTGCCGCGACTTGTGAATGTTGCAACTTACATGTATTATATCGCAACCTATGCATGTCGCAACTTATACATAAGGTGACATGACTAGTAAATATAACGATTTACAAGTATGATGTCGCAATCTATGAATATCCTGACTTATAAGCATGTAGTCACCTATAAATATCATGACTTATAAATTAGATATCATAACTACACTTCAATCTGTCACCACCATGTTTTTTTCTTCTCTTTATAGAAAATACTCACGGCCAATACTTATGAGCCGCGACCCCATTTCTTGATCATTTTCACATCTCTTATCTTGATGATATTTTTGTTTTCAATTAAAACCTATAAAACACTAAAGTTTTGTTTGTTCCTAAACAAAGAAAAGCAAAATAATTTTCCTCAATTAGAGACAAAGCACTTAACACAAATCATATTATCATTCTTTTCGCCTTTTTATAATCAATCAATCAGGTATATAAAAGATACGAACAAAATTTAGGATAGACAGACTAAAATGATAAGAGTAACTAAAATGATTATATAGTTTTCACTTTTAATGTCTTTGATATAATTTGGAGGAGAGATGTACTTTTGCATATAGGTGTCAAACGGACCGGGCCGGGCCGGGCCGGCCCATTTTTTTTAGGGCACGAACGTGCTACCATGCCGGACCCAGCCCGGCGGGCACGGTTTAAAAACATCCGGGCACGGCACGGTCCGTAGGCACGGCAGGCCGTGCTGGGTCGGGAGTCGGGACCGCGGGTCGGGATCCAATCAGACCCCGACCCGCGGTCTTTTTTTCGGGAGGGGCCGGGTCACGCCCAGGCGTGCCCGCGTGAAACCGACACGGGAAGAACCCGTGCCGCCGTGCCGTGCCTAGGCACGGTTTAAAAACGTGTCGTGCCGTGCCTCGGGCCGGGCCGGGCCGGTTGACACCTCTACTTTTGCACTAATATTTTTCTGAGAGAATTGAGTCTGAGAAGGCTGGAAATCAGGAATAAACATAGTGGACTATTCTGGTTTTTTTCTAAAAAGTTAAGGACATCCTCAAATGCACCATGTGCAAAGTACATATTTCATGTCTAAGCTTCTTAGGCATTGCTTCTCTCTATAATTGAAAGAAGGCTGCAAGTTCCTCATTATGTGATAGATGGTTTTCATCCACTCTTGGTTGGTAACCTTATAAAGTATGCCAAAAGCATCAGCCTTCATCAAATAAATTCTTCTATAGATGTTGCTCTCTCTCCTCCAACATCATATTTAAGAATTTCTTCTCATTTCTCTTGTTTAATCAAATAGTCACTAGAAGTTGCTCTTTGGTTCACCTCATTGTTTGAGGATGCTTCCAGATGGTCATCCCTCATTTTCAGCATATTTTCCAGATAATTATCCTTCCATTTTAGCTCCTCCTTGAGTTTAATATCTCTCTCTTCCGATTCTTGTTTTATAGTTATTATCAGAGTCCAAATTTCTTTATTATTATCTTGTTCTCTCTGTTTGACTTGGCTACTTTGCAGATTGAATTTCTTCCATCTTTTTGTCATCCTCTTCTTTTTCATTATTATCAAATTATGTGTTGGCCACGGGCAATTCAAATAGTTCTATTCCAACGGTTATCTCTACACCCTATATCCTTGATTCTATCTTTTTCTTCAAATATTCTTTTCTTCCCATTTACACCCAGTCGCTTTTTAACACCAATAGTGTTAGGGGTGACACACTAGGATATTTTTTTTCAATCTCATGATCAATCTTAAATCATTCCATAAGGAACAATTGGAAAATATGAGCAAGGTCGATCACGTAACCTATAAATATCCTTCTTTCATTGAGAGGGGTATGAAAATAACTTTCTCGATTATTTTCTCAATGTAAGCTTCATATCCTTTTACCAAGGCATACAAAAATATTATCCTATTTTGGCTTGTTGTGGAGAGGTGCATTAAAGATTGAAAGATTATGCTTAAAAAATATAATCAAACATTTGTTGTCACTGTCAAAGTACCTCTTAGTATATGCCCGAAAAGACTTTTTTTGGTCTCATGCCAACGTCATTTTCCATCCGCAATTATCTTAATATTCTTCTCAAATTTTGACTATTTCTTTAGCTTCTTGAACCTTTCTCTATTCGAGACTTCTCATATCTTAAAGACATAATTGATGCTCTCTATCAAATCTCGTCCAAATTTCTTTTATGAGGTAGGCATTTTCCTTTTTTTCTTCAAATTTAGAGTAGAATCATCGCACCATTGCTGCGTTGCCTGGTCGAATTGAATGCAGAGGGTCTTCAATCTCCTTTTTTCACTATTTCTAGAAATGGCGAGATAATTTCATCAAATCATCATTCTCCAATAAAGAATGGATGGTACTTACTGTTCTCAGATTAGCAGGAGAGTAATTAAAAATTCAGAATGCGAGTAGAGCTAAGTGGTCATAAGTCACGACCACTTCAAGGAGTTTTTTATATTGAGGCATAGGTGATGTCACTTCAATTTCTCCTATCATATCTAAGTTTCAACATTATTTTAAAAAAAATATTGTCACAACCTAAAAATTACATCGCGCACACAGTAAAATAATGTTGTGACCAACAAATTGATGTCACGACCCCCTTAATAAATATTGTTGTGACCTAATGCCGTGATCAGTAATGATGTCACAGCCAAGAGATAGTGTCACAACGCAATGAATTATTGTCACGACCACAAGATAATTTTGTGACTTATAAATATTGTCTCAACCTAATGTTGCAATGAGTAATCATATCATGACTAAGTAATAGTGTCACAAAATAGTAAATTATTATTGCAATGTTGGATTAATGTCATGATTGAAAGATAAAGTCACAATTTAGAAATATTATCGTGACCATGAAGGGCAAGTGACCAATAAGAGTATTGTTGACATAAAAAACAAAATTGTGACCACCAATGTCGCACCTCAAAAATGAACACGCGAGACATCTGAACTAGATATAAACACACATACAAGAAATGTTTATATCATACATTAGACAACTAGAAATAAACAATAAATAATAGTAACTTCCCTAAGGCCAAATCACTAGAAAAGATTATTGATGCGATGTTCAAACTGAGGTTTATAAATGCATCTCTATTTCAAAATTTCAATGTTCGGATTGCTTCCCATAAAATGCTTTAGTTTAATGTCATTGACTCATCAACTTGCATCTTTATGAGAGGTCAACTCAAAAATAATTATAAATGTCTAGAATATAGATTCCACCTTCTAGTGTCTTCTCTCCCTAGTAATATTTCAATCTTTGCCCAACAACCTTAAACTCTCGCTCGCTATCTAATTTCAAACAAACAGCACCATAAAGAGTTACTAAATTTATAGTGATTGGTCGCGACCACAGATACCTCAATTTGTCCAGAAATAACTCGAGTCTAGAATTAAATATCAGCACTCTACTTCTTTGAACTCTTTCCTCAACAAATTCTTATCATATCATTCCTTTGTTTTGTCTTTATAAATCTAATACTATTATAGAAATTATTCCAGAATTCTTCCAATTCACTCAATTAAAAAAATTATGTATCATTTGCACTCTCAAAATCAAAATTCCAACATTTAATAGCCTACCATCCATTATGTCCCAATTCAACTAGTAAATAATAAGCTTTTTGTTGAAGCAATAAAACACATCTGATCAACCTTATTTTGCATTCTTCATCATTAAATAATTAATAACCATGTGATCAATGTAGACAATTGCCTTGGCTCCAATGATTTACAATTTGAACTTATTACAGAAGTAGACAACTGCTAAAAAATTTTTTAATAGTCATGTAGTTCTCCTAAGCTTCATTCATTGTCCTATTAGCATAGTAAATAGCCCTAAAAATTTTGTTGTCCCTCTGCCCCAATATAGCCCCAACAGCATTATTATGTATTTCACACATTATCTCAAATAACTCGTGGCAATACGGTACACTCATAAAAGGTATGACGATAACTTTTTTTATGATCTCTTGAAATGATCTCATAGAAATTCCATTAAAAAAAAATTGCATCTTTCTCAGGTGACTCGGAATGATTTTGCAGTTTTTGAGAAGTCTGACGAACTCCTGGTAAAATTTAACATGTCCAATGAAGCTTCACACACTTTGCACTGTTGTAGGTGGGGTTAGTGTCTCAATGGCAGGAATCTTGGTTTTATCAACTTTTAGACCTTTGGAAGATATGAGGAGTCCAAATTAAAAAAACAAAATATAAAGCAAAATGTATTTTGAAGTATTATATAGACCAAAAAGTATTCTTCTAAATACAAAAGTTTCATAAGAACTTGTAAAAATAATCTTCTCTTTATCATCTAGTGTTGCCATTATTTGATTGTAGCCATAATATTGGTTCAGAAAACACTAGTAGGCATGTTTAGCTAATCTATTCAGAATCTAATCTATGAATGAGAGAATATTTTTTTCTAATATCTTCATTGAGCTTTCAATATTTTATGCACATTTGCCACCCCGTACCTACGCGAGTGGAAATATGCTCATCATTTGCATTCTTCAAAATTGTCACTCCACCTTTCTTCGACACCACATGAATAGGACTTGCTCATGGGCTATTGGATATAACGTAAATAAAACCATCATTCAGCAATTTTTTAAAAAATTTTTTTGCTACCACTTTCATTATTTGATTCAGTCTTCTCTAATGCTAAACTGTAGGCTTGGCATCATCCTCTATGAGAATTTTATGCATACATGTTGAAAAACTAATTCTTTGATGATGTCAACTGACCATGCATTTGTTGTCATAAATGATCTTAGCTTCACTAACACTTTCTGCACTATTTCTTCCATCAAAAAAACTTAAATAATTATTGGCTTGGCTACCCTATCTCCCAAAATATATATATATATTGAAGGTGTTTTGGCAATTCTTCAATTAACAATCCATCTGGAATTATCTTCGCCATACATGTCGAGACCTCATCAACAATAGTTGACTCTTCACCTTCTTCAATGTTTATATTTTCTTCTAGATTGCAACTTGTGATTCATAGTTCCCTAGTAGATAGTGATTCAATAAAGTAGTTTTCTAGGTAATTTCATTTCATAAAATCATAGAACAACCCATTGTTTGAAGGAATCATATTGTCTATATTTAAACAATTGGCTTTATCTTCATCTAAAAATCTCAGTCTATTATATAAATTGAATTTCATCAGATCTTCACTCACTTGGATAGTTAGCTTATTATATTTTATATTAATTAGTACCAGAGTTTAAAAATACGAAAGTTTTTTGAGGTATTTTTATGTTCGTGAGATGAGAGGAGACGAGACGTAAATCTCTAAGTGTTAAGACATTTTTGTGTTCGTGAAACGAAACGTAAACCTCAAAACGTCAAGACAAATTTTTTGAGCATCACAATATATAATTAAGTAATATTTTAAAATATATAAAATAAAATAGTATAAATTAAAATATGAAAATAAACATTAGAATTATTTAAAAAAAACATATTATTTTATTACTTTCACAAAAAATCATAATTGAGTCATAAAATAGAAAATAGATTCAATTATACTAATAATTTAAAACTTTAACAAAAAATCATAACCAAATCATAAAATAAAAACTAAAATAAATTATTTCAAATTAAATTATCCTCTCCAAAGAAATTATCATCCACATTTAATGTAACAAAGTAAGAAAATATCTACTACCATGTATTCGTATTTTATGTAAATCTTCATCTTCATCATTTGATGTAAAATTAAACTCATTTTATGTCTTTGCCTCCACTTGTACCTAGTATAAATTATTAATTAGGTGTGCATATTATAAGTTCTTGAATCAATAAAACTCATTCTAAAAAATTAAAAAAATTGTATAAAAATTAGTATTTTTTAAATTTATCAAATTATATAATTGAATAACAATAATAATCAAAAAAAAAATTGTATAAAAATTATAAAGATATAATTGAATACAAAGTAGAAATATTTTAAATTTATCAAATTAAAAAAACATAATTGAATATATAATTTAAAATTATTTTATATATTATAGAATCTAATTTATTTCATTAAATTATAACATGAAATTATTAGTATTTTTTAACAAATTAAAATTTTTTTACTAAATTCTGATTTATTTATCAAACAAAATTTTATCATTAAAAAAAAATTATTTAAATTTTTTTATCACATATAAATTATATATTATTTTGAAATTTATATAAATTTAGAAATAATTTAGATTTATCCAATTAAAAAGACAATTGAATGATTTATATTTTTTTGGTTTATCCCATATAACTATATATTATTTTATCAAACAGAGAATAATTTCATAAAAATAACATATTTGACTGATTTCATACAAAAAAAATAATCATACTCAAGCTCAAAAAATTATGGACTAATTTCATTAAAATATTAGAAAAAAAAATCAAATTTTGATGTCATAAATAAATAATACTCCTCTAGATGATGGAATGATTATTATTTTATAAAATAATATACTTTAGGTGATATAATCAATGAGAGCTAACTTTTACACAATTTTTGATATGATAATTTAAAAATACATAATCAAAAGAGAACAATATTGCTATTGATGAGTCTCAAAAACTATAAATAAACAAGTGAATAAAATAAAATCTCTTTCTTATCTATTTTTATTCTTATCAAATATTAACCACAAACTTAAATAAAAAAACAAATAGGGATAAAATAAAACTTCACAGCCCACACAGTTAGTGTCTTGCCATACCAGTAGAAAATAAGGGAGAAAGATAGGAGAAAGATAAGAAAAACAAAGAAACTTGGCCGATGTAAAATGAGAGAAAGATAACTCAATAGAGCATTACGTGGAGAGAAGATGAGAGAGCAACCAGAATTGAGAAGCAAGAAGATATGGAGCTTCGATCCTGACCAACTATCAACATTATAACACTAGCAAAAAACTAAATTCCGGGCGACAAATCTTCCACACAAGTTAGGTTTTTTTCTATTTTTCTTGGATATCAAAAACAAATGATTAGATTGAATGTTTGAATATTTTTAATTTTTATTTTACAATTTTAATTTAAATTTTAATGATCAAATGACGAAAATTTGTGAGACATATGCCTTGACTGAGAAGGCAAAGAAGACATGTGCTTTTACCCCTTTTATGCGCCTCAGCTAAGAAGCTGTATGCCTTCTATGCAATTCACTTCTTTTAAAATACCTCGAAACATTTTCGGACTAACTTGCTTCAAGGCACACCTCAAGGCGCACCTCAAAGATACCTTTGAAAATACTGATTAGTATTTGCCCAATATCTAAGCACTAATTGATCCCCCTCAAGTATATTAGAGATTTGTCCTTGATTTGAAGAGACAGTGTGAGAATTATTTTACTCAAGTTCAACTTTCTTACAATCAACAAAGATATCAAATTCATATGGCTCTCAAGACACAAAGATGTACTCTCTGAATTATACATAGGATAGTAAACCTATTTGAATCCTTTAGTTTTTCAAGGTGTTTCCTTTTTATGATTGTGTTGCAATTTTCAGATAAACTCACTACCTTATATGCTTTCAACTTATTTTTGTTGATCATAATTTTCTTCATAAACTTAACATAATTAAGCTTTTAGGCCAAGGCATAAACAAAATAAATATTCACTTCAGGTTTCTTGAAAATATTCATAAATTTTTCAAATTGTTCATTTAATTTAATTTTTATAAACATTTCAAGAAACGGCAAAGATAAAGTAAGTAGAGAAAGTTTGTCAGAAAATGTAATTCTTCATGGGATGAACTATTTTTTCTCATCTTCCTTATTCTTCTTCAGCACCTTTTGCCTTTCAATATCACTCTCACTTCTCAGAGCAATAGCCTTGCACCCCCACGGGTTCTTTTTAATATCATTGAGAAATGCCCTTGAAGATCTATCTTTCATAGTAACGGAAAAATGCCCAATTTGAGTCTCAATTCAATAATCTTTATCATGACATCCAATTATCGACCTTTACTTTTATTCGGTCTATCTTGTTGTTATGCAAATCATTTCTTTTGTTTGTTACATTCAAAAAGACCTAAATATTTTCTTCGAAAAATGATTTCTTCTGCCTATGATTGTTGGAGCTCGAACCTCCTTATTCTTGAAATCAAAGAAATGATTGTTAGAATTGAATTGATGAGAACTCTAATGCACAATTGCTTAATTGTCACAGGAGAAGCTCTCATGATTTCTAAAACTCAAATTATAATGAATGAGCAAATTGTTATTGGATCGTAAGAGGTATCTTATGTTCTACATAAAATTGGTATCTTCCAATTGAACTTCTAGAGCTACACTCACTGCTCCTTTTTTTGTATGGATGCAAATCCCCCATTATTGGTCCTTTCTTGCTTTGGAACATAAATGAATCATGAATGCATCCAACTTGACTTCTATAATTAATATTTTGCCTAGCTCTAAAATTTCAGCTAGCATTTAACCTAAGGTTCTCTCACTGAAAGCTTGGTAATTATTTTTTATTAGCTTCTCAATGAATAAGTAGGTATCTTAAAATAATTTGTTCATTATTAAGCCCCCAAAAACTACATCTACTATACATCTAGTGGCATACTTCAACCCATTATAAAAAATCTATGTTTGGAACCATATCTCAAAATCATGTTATGAGCATCTTCTCAATAGATTTTTGAATTTGTATCATGTATCATATAATATTTGTTTATCTTGCCTGAGTTAATTGATTTCAACTCTAAAATGTGAGGTTACTTGTTATGAAAAGAATTTAGTGATAAAAGTTTAAACTAGCTATCCTCAACTCTTTATAGATCCTTGAAATAAATACTAGAAAGAAATTTTTTGTTCTATCTTTTAGAGAAAAAAAAATAATCTCAATTTTATCACATCATAGTTAACTTCAATCATTTTTACAAAGTTACATTATTTCAAAAAAATTACAATATGGCCATTGTAATCTTCAAAAACATGTCGTCCATAGTGATATTATTGTACCATAGTTATCAAGTTTGACTTCAACTCAAAATTATTTATTTGAATTAATTTTCTAATTTCAGAATAACTATTTGTCAAGAAGGATAGCCAATAATCACCTATGTATAGTATTGCACATGATATTGCCCATGATATACACCACCTCCATCACAAAATCTATTATTTTTATTATCTTTTTTGGTGATATTTTTAGTCCTCGACATTTTTTTTTGCAATCTTCAAGTTCGTTTAAATTTCGAATCCAAAAGCATTATCTCGAATCCTAATTTTCAATGCATATAGACAAATGACTACAATGTGCCAAAAACTTATTAGTCATTTTACAATATACTAAAATTTATTGTAAGTATACAAGTTTAATAAATAAGAAAATAGACTCTATAAGTTCAGATTATCATCCCACAAAGATTAGTTATTTTGATTGGTCAAGTATCCAAGTTTATTCATTATCTAAGCTTACAATAAGCAAAAAATTTCTAAAATGTACTCAAGTAACTTATTCTAAAGTAGAATTATTTCATTTAAAATTGTAGATTATCTGTCCACATAGTCAATTGGCATACAATTTATGAGTTGTTAGTTAAAGAGATAATGAAATATATGACCTATTCACACATATCAGCCACACTTCTCAAATTCATCACCCAGCATCCTAGCCATCGATACCAATTCATTTAGGCAATAAGAATGAAACTAAAGAATTTTGTACCTTTCGAGACAAGTCATCGATCACCTATCATAGTTCACAGGATGAATGTCTCAATTATGTGCTTTTATTCACCTATCACATTCCACCTAAGAGTCAAACAATGTCCTTGGGTGAGTAGTATTCAAACAATACTTTTACACATTATTTAAATATCTCCTAGTGTTATCTAAATCTTGGACAAAATTAAAATATCAACAATTTAGCACCAAAGAGACATCAACAATTTTACAAACTACAATCCAATATAGTTTAAACATCAAAATAATCCTCATTTAACTCCAAAAATAAACCCTAGATATAGGATTTTGCCTAATATTAGAAGTAACTCAAACAAAGATGATGATCAAATAAGATTTTAAAACTACATAAAAAGAGTTCAGAAACAATTGATTTGATCATCTTTTTTTGCAAAAATTATTTCCATGGGTAGAGCTTCTCTAAAAGTGGTCCTTTTGTTTTCTATCTTAGGTATACGGAATCTATTGCTGCTCCACTCCATCAGGATCAGATTGCCAGACTCGCCACTTTTCATGGTTCCATTGTTCTGTTTTGTCTCCTCTCCTCCTTTCTTAGCTTTTATGTCTGTTTTCTTTTTATACTTGCCTCCTGAGCCCAGCAAATAAATAATGCTAATGGGTTGCTTATATTGCTGGTGCGTTCTTTTTCCGGCTCATATGTTGACCAAAAGAGATAGCATCACAACTTATGAATGTCGCAACTTATATGTATGATGTTGGGACCAATGAGTGTCATAGCTTATAAGTATGATGTCATGGCTTGTGAATGACATTGTTTATAAGTGTGATGTCATGACTTGTGAATGTCAACTTATTAGCATGATTTCGCGACTAATAAATGTCCTAACTTATAAGCATGGTGTCGCGACGTATGAATGTTGCGACTTAAGTATGATGTCGTGACATGTGAAGGTCTTGACTTATAAATATGATATCATAATTTTGTCCATCTGCTTCCATCAAGTTTCTTCCTACTCTTTATAGAATATGATCGCAACTAGGAATCTTGAGTTGCAATCTCATTTATTTGCTATTTTCACTTTTCTTTTCTTGTTGATTTTTTTTTTTTCAATTAAAGCTACAAATCACTAAAATTTGGTGAGCTCTCTATTATTAACATTTAAATCAGATATTCTTCATAATAATTATACTAATGATAAACTAGAAATATATGAAAAATCTGAGATTATCATACACTACAGCCTACTGGACTAGCAATAGGTAGTCGCCAAAAAGCACTAGACTAGGTTGTAGCCTATATGTGTATGGTGTTGTATGTAATTATAATATTAATAATATGCAGTGACATATTATATATATATATATATATCTAAAAAAACTATGTGCATGATACAAGCCACATATAGAATAAAAAAATACAATTCAATTAGAATTAAAAATGTAAATCTATATTTATTTGCATACAAAATTCAAAAATAAAAAATAAAAAGACAAAATAATATACGTTAGTATAATGCCAATAATAATTATAGTAACATAATATCAATTACTTTCACTCAGTCAAGTTCAGATCAACATACCTTCAAGAGTCAATAACAATATTTGTGTATGAGTATATCATCATCTATTTACAGCTTTTTCTTTTTTACTTGAACACTCATTTGCACATCCTCATAATCTTTTAAGTACAACTAAGCTACAATAGTATTTAAATGAAGTGTACTCATCTTATCTAAAATCATATATCATTTTCGATATATGATTTTTAATTATTTTTGATAACATTTGTGTATGTATTTCAAATAGACCATATATTATTTTAAATAAAATGACAGATAACTTTGTATGATTTCTACTATTTTAAAATGTCAAAAATTTTAATATTATTATGTAATAAGAATGAACAGTTATCAATATATAAATATCTTGACAGCTCACTACTATTTGAACTTTCTTATCATTTTCCCCTAGTTACCTAGATAAAAAAGCATTGTTTTCGAATATGATTTACATCTTCATACTTGGAGACTCACTATAACTACAAAACTTATTTTTATAATATTTAAATAGATAAATAATAAAGAGATAAAATAAAAAATTAATATTTTAAATATTTTATTTTCTATCTTAATAATAAGGACACCCAAATATAAGTAATTTATATATTAGTTAAAGACGCTATTAAATGTGCATATACACTTAAGTACAATGCAAATCATGAGAGTGTAAATCAATGAATGAATATTTGTCATATCATAATAAATTTTTATAAATTTTATAAATAATAATCTTACATAACAATCTAATTTATTAATTATTATTATTATTATATCAATGAATCGAATATCATAAGATGATAGCCAATACATGAATAAAACATTAAATATTTAAAATTCCAATAGCATTTGATATTCAATTAGAATTTCTTCTTTTTCAAGTCTAATAACTTATATAATATGTAATAATATTATAATCTACTAGGTATCCTAAAATATTTTCAGGAATTATGTATTTGTTGTCATATTAATGAAAAAAAAAAAATTAAGTCAACTTAAACTATTAAATTTCTTATGTGATATATATACTTTAATAAGAAAATTCTCTACTAAAAGATCGTTTCTAATGATTCTTATAAAAATATTTATTATCAGACTATTATTTATGAAATTAATAAATGTTATGCTAAATATTATATTTGTATATCTTATTTCCTAAATATTTTTAATAAATACTCATATATGGTAAGATCGTCATAAGAGTTGTGGATCTCTTGAAACTCTTTTTTTAGTTAGATTTCAATTAGAATAGATAAAGTAGACAGTGATACATAAAAATATTTTATTATCATAATTATTTCAAATATCAAACATCATTGAGATCAATCAAATTTATGTTTTAAGTTCTTTAATGGCTAATTACTTGTCTATTTTATAATATTTTATTATGTCATCTTATTTATTATCTTATAAAACCTATAAAAAGGCATGCTAAACGTATTTTTATATTAAATGAACTAAGGGATATTTGATAAACTACTTAATTTTTTTAAATCATTAAAAATAAAAATCTTCAATTGTTTAAAAAAATAAATATGTTTGATAAAAAATATTTGAGAGCTATTAATTAAAAATTTTTAGTAAAATAGCATTGAAAATATTAAGTCTGTCGAATCCTACTTAAAATTAGTTTAAGAGAGAAAATTAACTAAATAACAAATTAGTTTATTTAAGAGAGAAAATATTAATAACAAATTAACTAGTAGTTTATTAATTTTTATTTTTATATTAAAAATTTGGATAGTTTTAAAAAATTTAGATTTTGTTGGTAATTTTTTAAATAGTTTTATTTTTTTTTTGGATTTATGATTTATTTAAAAATATATTTTTTGAGATTTTTTTTAATAATAAATAATTATAGTAAAAAAAATTCATTAGAAATTCAATTTAATTTGGATAATATGTAATGCATTGATAATAATGATAAATATGTAAAATACATCATTTTCAGTATTCAATATTTACTATTATCAAATAATATATTTATCTTCAATATTCAATTAATAGTAATTTATCAAATAATTTTTCAATACAAATTCAATATTTATAAAATCCAAGCTTAATTTTTCAGTATTTATTTTTCAGCACTTATTTTTTTCAATTTTATCAAACAAGCCCCTAGTCCAATAGCTTCTGAAAAATCTAAATGGAAAACTAAAACTAACAATAAAAATTAATCATGGCTTGTCTTACAAATTTCTAGCTGTAAATAAAGTCATTGAACATGAAGTAAATTCAAATTCAATAACTCATTCACTTAGTTAAGTTTATCTTGAATCAAATACACTATATTTTTTTGGTACATTAATTGGTCTCCTATGCAGTCTAGTCCTACCAATACTCTTACAAGTATATTTTTTTATAATATATACATTTTGTTAAATTTTCTTCAATGCTCATGAAATTTTTATTTTTAATAATCTTAAATTAAATTCATAATATATAGATATTTATTTATGTTGTATATAGTTTGATTTGATAACCTATTTTGTATAACAAAAATATTTTCTATTTCAATATTTTATAAGTGCAAGAAATAAAATATTAAAAGATTAAGAATGCATCAATAACACAAAAACAAAGACCCCGCTATCAGGTCAATGAGCCGAATAAAATTTTGGAGCTAACCCAATCAATCCAAGTGATACTACCGGCTCCGTTATTGATATCAAGAAACTATTTGATATAAATTAATTTTTTATTTTTATTTTTCATTGCTGCCAATTTACTACGAAACTGTTCATTTTCATCTTCTCTCTGCGCAATTTTTTTTCTTCATGATTATTACATCTATAAGACATTGATTTAGTTATAATATGTTAACACATGAGTGTTTTTCTAGAAGAAATAACTAGTCGTGCTAAACGACTAGTAAACTATGATATTTTCTATGTTTCTAGATTGTGGATTGACTTTCTGCTGTGATTTTAATTGTGGTTGTGAATATATCATTTTTCTGTTTTCTTTTTCTTCTGAATCTATAAAATTACAAATGCTTGAAACGAAATACCTAATAGTTTATTATTAGCTTTTTAAGGTATTGTGACTAAGACCGACCCATGACTAGAAGAAAATCATGTATCATACCTTTCCATCATGTTTTCATTATATAAATCAAAATCTAACTCATTTTTATTATAATTACTAATTTTTTCAATTTTTTAAATTTTAGAAAATTTTTATGAAAATATTTTTAAATTCTAAATGAATGTAGCAAAAAAATGGTTAATATAATAAATCATGTGCACCTTGCAAAAATTTACACCCAATTCACCCAAATATAAAAAACCAAAAATCCATAAGCTGGCAACTTCAAGATTGCCACCAATATTAATTTACATAATTATATTTTATAAAATGATAAGATTATAATAAATATTTAAAAAAACAATAAATTACTTAAATATTTAAGAGAGAAATAAAGAGAAAAAATTTATAATTTGACTATGAAAAATTTTTAATATTAATTTTCATTTATATAGAATTTTTTGGAAAATTTATGCTCAAGGAACTAAAAACAAAAATATTTATATTTTGATCCATGTTTTAATATTAAAAAAAAACATAACGAAAAACAAAAAATATTTATGTTTTGAGTCAAAAAAAATTGGCAATCTTATTTTACTCCCATGATTTTTCATTTAAAAATATTAAGTAGTTTTCGGGAAAGCTTACATATTCTATGATACATGTAGTTGTGAGATTCAAACCCAAGACATAGAGGTTGCATTGTGCCTGAAAGCATCCAACTACTAATAACAAATCATATATAAAGCATTATATATATATATATATATGTATGTATAAATGTATTTAGCATATATATATATAGATATATATTTATACATATATAAATATATTTATATATATTTGTATATTTAAATAGTTTGTGTGTATGTGGGTATTTTTTTTGCTTAAAAAATAATGTATTATTAATAGTTGAATGATTTCATGCACAAAAAGATCTTGGGTTTGAATCTAATCACCGCATGAATTTTAGAGTTTGTAAGCTATTTTAAAAACTACATATTTTTTTAAAAGAAAACCCACTAAGCAAAATCAAGTATTTTACATTATTTTAAAATATAGTATTTTAAATTATTTTAAAATACAGTATTTTAAATATATGTTAGAGGGTGTTAGAAGCTGTAACGGGATGGGGCAGGGGTTAGAGGGCTTAAATATATTTTTTATATATTTTAATTATTATTGTTTGTTTAATATATATACAAAATATAATAAACAAATAATTTATTTTAATTTTAAATACATAATTTTAAGAATAATAAAATATATGCAATATTAAAATATGGAATATATAAATATGAAATATTAATTTTAAATACATTTTTTTTATTTATCTAAATTTTTGTTAATGGATAATATTTGTATTTATTTTTTTTTTCATGCCGTATCTGTATCCTAGTTTTTTGAAATTTATCGTGTCCTCGTATCCTGTCGTGCCATATCCCCGTGTCCGTATCCGTGTCCGTATCCGTGTCCGTGCTACTTAGCCCAACAAGACATATTTACGTTGTGCGGTGGGTTAGGCTCGGGTCAGATTGGAAGTTGGGTTGTAAGCTAGGATCAGACCATCTGGGCCAATGTACACCTCTAGCAACAATAAATAATAAATAACATTCAAATACTTCAAATATTTTCTAACAAAATATAATAACAAATACAAATCAACTTGCAAAGAATAGAATAACATCTTCATTATAGTCTTTCAATTTTGCTAACAAAATCAATAGAAATAAGTGTTATATTAACATTGAGTTGTTTGACAAGAAAATTTATAAAGAATAAATTATTTGGGGATCAATAAATGAATATACTCGAGATGAAAATAAAGTATTAAGGTCAATAATGTCAAAGTTAAAGACTTTAAATATCTTATCAGTAGTTATAATAAGATTAAAAGAATAAGTAAATAATAATAATAATAATAAATAATTACATATAACATAATTATTTGTGTCTAAGTCAATTACCCATAAATCATGAATAACATGATGAGCATTGTGAACTATGGAATCAAAATGATGTGAAATATATGTTATTAAATTACTAGCAAGTAACTATGCATATACCTCCCTAGAAATGATCATTAGAAGAGGAACTATGGGAAGATTGTTAAATAAATCTAATAATTTACTTATGTCCCTGAATAATATGTAGTGATCTTGAATACCACTTTGAAAATAACTATTAACAACTCTCTCAATTATGACTTTTCTTCTCTCAATGTATATGGCACACATTGTTAAAATACAGAAAATTTTTTGCATCTACTTATACCTCAACTAGAAAAAGTCTTAACAAAAGTAATTGACTTATGTCTTAAAAATGTGTATAGTACACATTGTTAGAAGTCTTAACACATGACTCCTAACAATGTGCAATTGGCATTATTCTGAATATATATCTTTCTAGTCTTAACACATGACTAGAAAAAATATATCATGTCGTGTTCAGTATGACACGATAATATGATCATGTCGGCATGGCAGATCCGTCTGACACCCACAAACTCATCTTAGGCTCGTGCAAAAGTATCTCGTCTCACCTCATCTTAGGCTCTACCCACAAACCACAAAACATATTATTTCCGAAGTCCTCCACACAAATCAAGTATTCCTAAAGCCCCGCAACTCCCAAAAAACTATAAATAATATATTTAATTTATTAAAATTTTACATATTAGATTGTTAAAATTTTATTATTTTATTTTAGTATTATAAATACTTGTGATAACAAAAAATACTAATATATTTAATTTTTATATTATTTATCATTTATTTGATTTTACCGAAATAATAAATAAAAATTAGAGATAATATTTAGTAAAAATATATAATTTATATATATACATATATATATATATATTAGAGTATGTTTCACAAAAAAAATCTTATATCATAATCATGTATTACGCCATAAGACTCAAAAAGACTTATGCACATCAGTGCACCTCATACTCAAATAATTATGATTAGCAATATTAGTGATCTCTTTAATAAATATAGAGAACAATCTAGATGTGTCAAGTAGATAGGGCGGCTCGAGCATGACATGCAACACAACATGATTTATCCATGCAAAGCCCAGCATGGCACGATCTAGAATAATACATGAACCAAACTCATGTCATGTCATGAGCACGACTCATGTTGTGTTGTGTCAAGGTTGCACCAGCCTCATGTCATACTAGGCACAACCTACATGCCTGACACATAAGGCAAAAAATGTGGCCTAGCCATATTTCAAAATACAACCATTTTAAAAGGCTTCTTTTCACCGGAAAAATAGTGTTTGTCATCTTGTCGGCAAAAATAGATATATAAATAACTTAAATTTTATTAATTATTAAATTTAATCCAATAGCTCAATAAATGAAATCTGATGAGTATCAGATTTATGCCCTAAAAAATTATATATATATAATCATAAAAAATATTGGCATAACATATCAATATATTTTAATTTTTATAATTTATCTATAATCTGTTATCATCTCTTGGTCCTAGCTCTCCTATATTTATCTAAAATCATAAAAACACCACAGCCCCGTATGTGCCCATATTTTTTGTTAGATTTATAATTTTTAGTTGGCAAAATGCGGGAGCGATTTTGATAGAGTTGTGACTTTGAAATTCAATAATACAAGATGAAGATAAAAAAAATATTTATTACTCACATAAAATAAAGATACACATTATATTGCATATTATATTTGATTAATATTTTTTAGATCAATAAATAAATTAATAATGAAAAATAAAAAATTAAAGAAATAATATTCTCACTTTCATTTCTAGTCTCCTAAATTAAAAAATAACAAACAATAAATATTATAAAAATAAATTAAACTTAAACATAGCAAATATTATTTTTAGTCTCAACATATGCCCCTAAAAAACCTAAAAATAGGTAACTTTTAATAATGTGAAGATACTTTATTATATTTAAAAATAAAAATTCTAGAAATATTAAAGAAGATTTAATATATTATCTATATACATTATAAATATATATATATATATATATATATATATATATACACACACACACACATGAGTATTTGTAATATTATTCACCTTAAGATACATGTTGATCATTACATCAAAAAACATAATGCATTATATAATAACTTTTCGATTTATTTAGCTAGAAAAAAATAAGGGAAATATCTGAAAATATAGAAATGAGCTGTTGAGATACTAATATAAGTATTATTATTTCATCTTATCTTAAAATGACAAACAAAATTTAGACATTTTGAATTAGTAGAAATCATTCAATTCCACTTTTTTCATACTATTTTTTAAATTAACATGTGATCTATTGACTCATTTAATATCTATCATAGTATCAAAATTTACTTTTTTTATGACTATGAATATGATTTTAGATAAGAAGATCACATTATAATCAGATATCATTGAAGGTATATCATGCTTAAAAGACTAAAATGATTCACAAATAAATTTTCAAGATAAAATAAAAAAATTATAAGTAAATAATAACATATATAAATTCGATGATACTCATGCAAGTACAACAAGTTGTGACGATCCAAACTAGATGGAATGACCGATGACATTAAACTAGCATTGATTTTTTTAAATTTTTAATATTAAATTTATAATTTTAGGCATGGTATCTTTTTTTATTTTTTTTACATTTTATATTAAAAATATTTGCAGTGCTGTTTACTGTTTACATTTAAATAAAATTTAATTTTTTATATTTACATACTATTACTTGATACTTGATAGTATAAACTATATGTATATATATAATATACTACATTACTATATTAAATTTATTGGTAAAAATTAAAATCAATTAATTTAAAGTTTATGGTAGATGAGTATAAGCCATAGACCACGACACACTGCACATCCCACTGGACTATCCATAGCCAATCAGCAAAGCTAGTTGCCACTGCCTAGGCCCCAGGCTAGGGCTGCTGGCTAATGGCTATAGTCTATTGGATGGGTTAGCCACATTCAACATTGGGGTCTCCAGAATGCCTAAAATAAAAGAAAAGTTTATGACATGCAAGAGAACTTAGGAAATGAACGTGAAGGGATACAATTGCCTGTTTTGCAACTACCAAATCTGAACTTCCACGTAAAAAGAGTATATCAGCAGCAACTCGAAAACTTTTAAATGGATAACATCCTATTATTCCCTCAATGTTTGAACTGAAAATTAAACCTTCATCCACATGGAGCAATGCAAGTTCTGACTGTTCTCCCACTTCCTGCCCATGTTCAAGCTCGATACCAAGATTTTCCAAAGCATCTTCAATAAACAAAGAACCAGACACGGCAGACTGATTAATAGCATCAGGCCAACACCTCCTAATTGCTGCTGCTTTCCTTTCAAAAACAACAGAATGCCATGACATAATGTCAGAATATCGGGATCTGACATTCTCCAGAAATTGATGCCTTATACCCCAAATCATAATTTCAGCATGCTGGGATAAATAGATGATGCTGAGGTAAAAATATAAATTAAATATGAACACCCAACCCCCCAGCACCCAAAAACACCAAAATATCCCAAAGATTAACTTGGAATATAAAATAAAAGATATTATACAGCAGGCTTACACTTCACACATAGTTAAAGCAACCCATGTCCATTCAATCACATTATTGATACAAATTACTAGAAAAAAAAAAGTGGCTGCTAAGACCCATTTACCTTCCTATGCTGCAACTACTAACATATATGATTTAGCATTTGAATTGAATAGCAAATTTGAAGAGATAAAAAATTAGTAGAGAATAAATGTATAAATGTAATTGAACTTTATAGATTAAGAATGAATCAAAAATGGATATTATACTAATCAATCATTAACATTTATAAGGTAAACAATTAGAACACTATATGGCCATTCATCTATTTAATCTCTTAAGTGCAACTATGAAAGTTATAAAAAATCAATATAGAATAAAATATATAAATAATTATCACAACAATCTTTACCATCAAGATCAAACTAGTGTGTAAACATCAAGTATATTTTTGTAGTTTATAACTTGTTGATATTTACTTTTAATTTTTTTTTTCATGTTGTATTATGAATGAGATCACCCATTAAGTGTGATATCTCAATCTAATTAGCCCATTATATAAGAATCTCACTTGTACATCATTTAGATACTGAGTTTTCTATTGAGGTTATATGATTTTATAGCTTAAAATTTTACATGATATCAAAGCTAATAACTTTTAGAAAACCTAGATTATAGGTGTATAGTGTGTGTGTTGTGTCAAGGTATAGTTCAGTGAAGACATGGCACAGACATATAATGCTGGCGTGTAGTGTGCATTAGTGACATGTTGCAGTGTGTGCAAACCCTGGGTATGTGGCAGTATGCGTAACAATGTGAGCAATGGACTGTGTGTGTGATTTATGAAGGTGCTTTGCTTGTGATTGATTAAGCGCAGTTCATGACTAAAATTGGAGTAGTACACGATTGCAACACATGTTTGCAAAACAGAATTGGTTATTGGTGCAGTATGTGAACACCTTACCGAATTGGTTCAGTACGTGACTGACAAAGGATGTGGGCAGTGCTAAAAGATTTAAAGTATAATATGTATGAAATCCAATAAAAAAAATGAATAAATAAATAATTATTATGAAATAAAAGGATAAGAGAGCATGAGATATAGGAGAATAAGAAAAAAATTTTTAATTTCAAGTATATACTAACTCATAGAAAGATTCCCTATTTAAAGGGTTTAATACATGAATATATTAATGAGTATATAAATATGTTAATGAATGTATACATCAATACACAAATATACTAATAAATACATATTAATTCATACAAATTAATACATATTAATCTATGTATATAAGAATCACAAGAATATCAATAGTCAAGAGATTAATAGAGAGTTTATGGACATCCATAATATTGTGCATAATACTCACTCTTAGATATTCATGATACTACCTCATTAAAAATCTTACTAAAAAAATCCAATGGGATAAAATCATGGTGAAGAAAAAAGAGTATAATATAAAATATTTTTTTAAATCTCAGAGACTATGCATTGCAATGCTATGAACTAGCCTTAAAAATGTTGTAGTAGGTAGAGCCTTTGTGAATAAATCTGCAAAATTATTAGTTGAACGAATTGATTGAACATCAATATCACTTTTATTTTATAGATCACGAGTGAAAAAGAATTTTGATAATATATATTTTATTATATTTCCTTTTAATGTACCCATTTTTTAATTGAACAATACATGCGGTATTGTCTTCATACAAGGAAATATATTGGTAATTGAACAATATATTTCCTTTTATGGACCTCCTTGCTAAAAGACAAACCACGTAACCCTCGAATATAATGTATTAAAAATCTTAACCAAAAATACTCCCAACTTTCTTCATGAATTTCTAAAATCTCTGTATGATTATAAAATGTTGCGGTAATTAATTGTTTCATAAAACGCCATAAAATGGTTGAATCACCACATATGAACAAATAGCCTATTTGTGATCGAGCATTATGAGGATCAAACATATATCTCGTATCTGCATAACCAATTAATTCTAATTTGGGTACATTTGAATAATATAGACTAATTTATATCGTACCTCAAAGATACATTACTATATATTTAACTCCATTCAAATATTTTCTTATTAGACAAAAACTATATTTTACTAACAAATTTACAAAAAAAAAAAAGATATATCAGGTCGTGTATGACTTGCAAGGGACACTAGTACTTCAATAACACTAAGATATAGCACTTCAAGACCAAGAAATTCTTCATCATTCATCTTAGGTTGGAAAGAATCTTTATTCACATTTAATGACCTTACAACCATTAGAGTGATCAATTGATGAACATTATCCATATAGAATCGTTTCAACACTTTTGATATATAAACTAATTCATGAAGAAAAATTTTATTCTCTAAGTATTCAATCTACAAACCAATGCAAAATTTTATTTTTCCAAGATTTTTTATCTCAAATTTTTTCTTTAAGTAGCCTACTACTTCTAAAAGCTCATTCGTAGTTCTAATAATATTCAGGTCATCAACATAAACTGTAATTATAACAAACTCGAATCCAGATCTCTTAATAAATATATATAGACAAAGGGAATCATTCTTATACCCTCTTCACAATAAAAATTTACTAAGACGATTATATCACATGCATCTAGATTGTTTCAATCCATATAAAGATCTACATAATTTTATCGAGTAAAATTCTTGAAGACCTGAATTATGTGTTATGTGCAATTTTAATCCTTCTGAAATTTTCATATAAATGTCACTATCAAGTGGTTCATATAAATAAGCTATAACTACATCCATTAAACACATACCAAATTTTTCATATATTATCAGGCTAATTAAATATCAAAAAGTAGTTGTATTCACCTGTGTTGCACGGATACGGCTAGGAAGCGCCGTGTCCGCGTGTCGGACACCTAGACACGCGGATACGAGTCTGACACGGGTCGGATACGTGTCCGATACGCCACGTGGCGTATCGGACACGTATCCGTATGAGATACGCCACGTGGCATATCGGAGACGTATCCGACGAGTTTTCCGGCAACAGTCAATTACCTCCCGACGCGTCTTTACCTACCAACGCGTCTTTTGCCAACCACCACATTTTTTCGATGCTAACGCGTCGGAAATACCCCATTTATTAACAATTACTCTTACATCTCCAACGAATTGAGGAGCACACCGCCGACAGTGAGGAGCACGCCGCCGAGCCGCCGACTATACCTAAGGTAAGGATTTAAATCTGTATTGGGAGGGGGAGAGTTCGAAAATCAAAAATCGAGAGGGGGAGAGTTCGAATATCGAAAATCGGGAGGAGGGGGGGTTTCGGGAGGAGGGGGGGTTTCGGGAGGGGGGTTCGGTGGGGGGGGTTTCGGGAGGGAGGGGGGGGGGAGGGGTTTTCGGGAGGGTGGGAAAGGTTCTGTACCCCCGTACAGAATTTCGGGAGGGGGGGAAAGGTTCTGTACCCCCGTAGAGAATTTCGGGAGGGGGGGGGAAAGGTTATGTACGGGGGAGGGGGAGGGGGAGGGTGTTAGAGGTTTAATTTTATTTTAAATTATTTTAAAAAACATAATTTTAAATTATTTTAAAATACTGTATTTTAAATTATTTTAAAATACGGTATTTAAAATATACGTTAGAGGGAGTTAGAAGCTATAACGGAAGGGGGCAGGTGTTAGAGGCCTTAAATATATTTTTTTTATATTTTAATTATTATTATTTGTTTAATATATATACAAAATATAATAAATAAATAATTTATTTTAATTTTAAATACATAATTTTAATAATAATAATAATAAATATGCAATATTAAAATATGGAATATTTAAATATGAATACTTTTGTTAGTATGTATTATGTAATATTTAGTAATATATAATATGTAAGTATAATAGTTTTTGTTATATAATTTATTTTAAATAAATTATTATTTTATGAAAATAATAAAAATATAATGAAAAATGTAATAAATTATTGATGGAGAAAAAAAAATAAGATTAAATTAATTTTGAATTAATATAGATTATTTAAAATGCATAATTTTTTTTCATGCAGAATTATATAATAAAATGAGTTGTAATTCTGAGCCTTCAAGTAATCAAAAAAATATTCAAGATGTTGATGATAATACTCCATTATGGAAATATGTCACGAAAGATGCAAAATTAGATAAAGAAAAAGGGGGAGGAAATGTTACTTTTCAATGTAATTTTTGTAGACAAATATATAGAGGATCATATTATAGAGTCAAGGCTCACTTGTTAAAAATTAAAGGGGCTGGGATTGCATCATGTACTAAAGTAACAAATCAAAATTTGATTGAGATGCGAAGGATGGTGGAGGAATCTGAACAGAGAATGAAAAAAACTAATCCTAAGTTAGTTTCTTTACCCACATTAAGCATTGCAGATTCTTTTTTTGAGAATTCCTCTTCTAGTGCTAATCCAATTGATCTAAAAAAGAGAAAGAGAACTATGGGATCAATTGAAAATGCATTCAAAATTGGTGCACGTGAATTAGTTGACAGTGAGATAGCTAGGCTGTTTTATTCTAGAGGGTTGTCTTTTCAATTAGCTAGAAATCCTTATTATGCACATGCTTTTAAAAGTGCAAGTCAACTACCAGGTTATGTCCCACCAAGCTATAATACATTAAGAACAACATTATTACAGAAGGAGAAGAATAATATTGATAATCTATTAGAACCAATCAAGAAGACTTGGAATGAGAATAGAGTGAGCATTTGTAGTGATGGATGGTCAGATGCTCAAATAAGACCACTTATTAATATCATGGCAGTCTCAGAAAGTGGACCAATATTTTTGAAAGCAATAAACTGTGAAGGAGAGATTAAGGACAAACATTTTATAACTGATTTATTGATTAATGCTATACAAGAGATTGGTCCACAAAAGGTTGTTCAAGTTATAACTGATAATGCTGCAGCTTGCAAAGCAGCAGGATACATTGTGGAATCAAAATTTCGGCATATCTTTTGGACCCCGTGTGTGGTTCATACTCTTAATCTTGCTTTGAAGAATATTTGTTCACCAACCAACTCAAAATATGATGATATGATGGAACGGTGTGGTTGGATCGCTCAAGTATCAAGTGATATTTTTTTTATCAAGAATTTCATTATGAATCATGCAATGAGATTATCAATGTTTAATAATCATTGCAAGCTGACGTTACTTTCAGTGGCCGATACACGTTTTGCTTCAACTATTGTTATGATTAAACGATTTAAAACAAAAAAAGAGGTTTGGAGCAATTAATGATAAGTGAAGAATGGGAAATATATAAAGATGATAATTTAGTGAAAACTAAAGAAGTAAAGGATAAAATCCTAAATGAAGACTTTTGGATGAATGTAGATTATATCCTCAGTTTTACAACTCTTATTTATGAGATGCTTCGATTAGCTGACACTGATAAACTTTGCCTTCACAATATTTATGAGTGGTGGGATTCTATGATCGAAAAAGTGAAGGAAGCTATTTTTAAGAAAGAACATAAAAGCCCCACAGATAATTCAAGGTATACTTTTAATTTAATTTTTAATTTTTATTATTTTGATTGAAAGTTTAAGTTTTAATTATAATTGAACTTATATGATTTGCTATGTATTTTAACCTAGGGGTTTTTTTATATTGTGAATGATATCCTGGTGGAAAGATGGAATAAAAGCCACACACTTTTACATTCTCTTGCTCATTCCTTAAATCCAAGGTAATCTTAAGAGTTTAAATTATAGATTATGATAATTTTAATATAAATAATATTCTATGATTTTTAATATTTTATAACTAATGTTATAACATAACTTGCAGGTATTATAGTCAACAATGGCTTGCTGAGTCTGGTGATCGTGTTCCACCGCATCGAGATTTAGAAATAGTAAGAGAAAGAAAAAAATGTTTTGAGAGATATTTTTCTAATGAAGGTGAAAGGAGAAGAGCAAATGACGAGTATGCTATATTTTCGGCATTTTTGAAAGATTTTTCTAGTAGTGATTCCATAAAAGACAGGTGGTATATGAGTCCTATTAAATGGTGGGTTGTTCATGGAACTGTTGCACCGATGCTTCAATCTATTGCATTAAAATTGTTAGGACAACCTTGTTCATCATCATGTTGTGAAAGAAATTGGAGCACTTATAATTTTATTCACTCCATGAAGAGAAACAAGTTGACACCACAAAGAGCTGAAGACTTAGTTTATATCCATAACAATCTTCGACTTCTGTCAAGGAGATCTCCAAACTATAATGAAGGTGAATCTAAAATGTGGGACATTGGAGGTGATGGTTTTGAATCAATGGATATTGAAAATGCTGGAATTCTCGAGATTGCAGATCTTTCTCTTGATGAACCTGAACTGGAAGCTATTTTGTTTGATTCATAAGAAAATACGAATCTTTTGTTTTAATATTTCTTATGTTTGTGTTTGAATGTTTGTAAAAATAAAGTTTGAGCATTTTTTTTATTTATCTAAATTTCTGTTAATGGATAATATTTATATTTAATTTTTTTTCTATGTCGTATCCTAGCCGTATCCGTATCCTAGTTTTTTGAAATTTGCCGTGTCCCCGTATCCTGCCGTGTCGTATCCGCGTGTCTGTATCCGTGTCCGTGCAACATAGGTATCCACTATAAAAGAATGTCTCTACATAATTAATGACAGGTCATTGATAAAATCTTTCTGCAACTAATCGTACCTTATATTTAATAACTTTATTTGTAACATCTCATTTTCACACAAATACTCATTTGTATCCTACTGGTTTGACACCATCAGGTGTACGTACAATAGGACCAAAAATATTGTGTTTTGAAAGAGCATTTAATTTTGTTTCAATTACATCTTTTCATTTTGGTCAATTATCTCTCTGTCTACATTCCTCGACAGACTTTAGCTCAAGATCCTTATTGTCATTAACAATGTTGAGTGCCACATTATAGATAAATATTTTATCGACATTAATTTTATTCTGATTCTGCCTTTGGCGAGTTGTATCATAGCTTATCAAGATTTCTTGATTGTCACTAGTTTCAAGTACCTAAATTTCTTCTGGAATTATAACTGGGGACACTTCTAGAGCCATCAATTCCTCAATTTAATCATTTGATTCTTTTCTTTTTCGATGATTTTTATCTTTAGAACTAACTAATCAACCAAGTTTCACTGATGCTTTAGGTTCATTAGCAATAAATTATCCTACAGGATATCAATTCTAACTGGAACATTAGCAGCTGTTAATGTAAAATATAGTTACTCATTTCGGATTAATAAATACATCTGGCAATTGATTTGTTAAATTTTACAAATGAATAATCTTTTAAACTTTTAGTTCATATTCATTTATGTGAGGGTCAAGATGAGACAATGACAATTGATTCCAACTAATAGTTTTTTCAACTTTTTATTTTCTTTCTTAAAAATTAAAAAATCTAATTCATCAAAATAACAATCAACAAAACGAGCCGAAAATAAATCTCCAGTTGATGGTTCTAAATATTTAATTATCGATTGAGATTCATATCTAACATGTATTCCCAATCTTTTTTGATGACCCATCTTAGTGCGTTGTGATGGAGTAATCGGAATATTTACCGCACCCCAAAAAATCCTTAGATTGAAAATATTTAGTTCTCAAGCAAAAACTAATTATAAAGGAGAGAACTTATAATAATTTGTTGATCTAATATAAATCAATGCTGCTACATTCAAAATAGCATAGCCCCAAGCAGAAGTTGGGAGTTTCACCATCATTAGTAATGGTCTTGCAATCAATTAAAGGCGTTTAATAAATGATTCAGCAAGACCATTTTGTATATGAACATATGCTACAAGAGATTGAATAGTTATTGTAATAGACATATGATAATCATTAAAAGCTTAAAAAATAAATTCTCCAGTAATGTCGAGATGAACTGACTTAATTAGATAATCTAAAAAATGAGTCCGTAACCAAATTATTTGAGCAAGCAATCTAGCAAATAATTGGTTACGCAATGATAACAAACAAACATGTGGTTATCTTGTTAATGCATCAATCATAATCATAAAATATCAAAATGATCAATATGGTGAATAAATAAGCTCACATATATCACCTTGTATATGTTACAAAAATACAAGGGGTTTTATCCTTATTTTTGTTGGTGATGGCCTAATAATTAACTTCCCTTGATAACAAGCAGCAATTGAAAATTCATTGAACAAAAAAAATCTTTTAATTTTTCAGTGAATACCAACTTGAATATTTAATGATTCTCTGCATCATTATAGACCTAGGATGTCTCAATCAATTATGCCAAATAATAAAATTATTTTCATCAATAAACTTCTGGTTTGCTATGGCATGTGCCTCAATTATGCTTAGTTGTGTAGTACAAACCAGAGAAAAAAGCAGATAATTTTTCCAATATATTTTTATTACCCAAGATAACGTTGGTAATATATAAATACTCAGTATTGTCTTCATTCGTAGTCTCAATATGATATTTATTTTGTCGAATATTTTTAAAACTCAATAAATTTTTTTGAGATTTTGTAAAATATAATGCATCATTAATATGAATTTTTATTTCTCAAGATAATAATATATTAAATCTTTAGAAGCCCTCAATCAATTTTGCACTACTCGATATTGTATTCACATCTTATCCTTTCATTATTAAAAAAAAAAAATTATCCTTATGTATAGTATGTGTTGATGCACTATCTGTAAAATACATATCATTATCACCGATTGAGGATCCCACTAGATGAATTTCAATATTCTTCATGAGAAACAAGATATATAATAAGAAAATCATAAAATAACACATTACAAAAATAAATTTCATTATTCAGTAGTACGATGACTTTGATAATAGTAGATCTAAATACATAAATATAAACAAAAAATATTTTATTTTTAGAGATTTTCATCACCAAACAAGTGTGCAATATTTACTTCAAGCTAAATAAAGAAATCAACAACATCCGGATAAGTCACATCATAAAGGTGGTGATCAACACTCTCATCTTTAGAAACAAAATTAATCTCTACCACTTTTTTTATCTTTATTTTTCAGCGATTCTTGGTAGAGATCAACCAAATGATTTGGTGCATGATATGTACGTGACCAATAGCCTTTCATGTCGTGACGATAGCATAAATTTATAATCATTTTACTATTGTCATCACTTTTATTGTCCTTTTCAATATTCTTTCCCTTTTGATATTCTGACATATTCTTGGATTGTCGATCATAATTATAACTATTGCAACCACGTCCTCATCCATGTCCATCTCCACAACCCAGACTATGACCATGACCATGATCGTGGCCTCGACTTTGTCCATTATAAGGATGATATATTGCCACATTTACTTCATGGAATATAACCAAACCAATTGGACGAGCCTCAAGATTTTTCATTAAAAGTTCAATATTTTATTCGGCCACAAGAAAACATGAAATCAATTTAGAATATTTTCTAAATCCTTTTTCACGATATTGCTACTACAAGAGCACAATGAATACATGAAAAGTGGAGAATGTTTTCTCCACCATATCCACATCAGTAATTTTTTTTTCCACATGACTATAATTGAGAATTGATTCCAAAAATTTCCAAGTTATATGTACTCACAGATTTAAAATCTTACCGTCTCAAATGCATCCAGCCATAGCGAGCTTTTGAAAGAATTACCATTCTCTGATGTTCATACCTTTTCTACAAACTATTCCACAAGAACAAGTAAATCCTTTACAGTAAAGTATTCATTTTTCAATCCTTTCATGAAGTTGACGATGAAGAAAAATTTTTTTCTTGAATGAATGTTATATTCTTTTCTTTAATTGTATCTCCAAAATAATTTGCATCTAGATGGATTTCAGCATATAATATCTATGACAAGAAATTCTTTCCCATGATATCAAGAGCCACAAATTCTAATTTTATAAAATTCAACATAATAATACTCCAATATACATTCAATATGTCTCTTGAAATCAAACAGAACTTCATATTGATAACGTATTATGAAATAGAATAACAAAAAAGAAAGATATATAAAAGAAAAGGAGATAGATTTCTGATTCCTCCAAGTATATACTAACTCATACAAAGACTCCTTATTTATAGAGTTTAATACTTGAATACATTAATGTGTATATTAATGTGTTAATGAATATATACATTAATACATAAATAAATGTATCAATAAATACATATTAATTCATGTCAATTAATACACATTAATCTATGAATAATAAAAATTATAAGAATATCAATAATCAAGAGATTAATGAAGAATTTATTGACATCTATGATATTGTTCATAATAATAATATGATTTTTTTTCTAGAAAAAAAGACAATAATAATTTTGTAATAAGAAAAATAATCTAAAAATTTTAGAACTCTGATAATAAAATAGATTTCATCATTAAATTAATCTTGAAAAATATAATTATGGTAATAAATTTCGTCAAATTCTAAGGAAGTCAAAATTTAGTTATTTTTTATGTATTTATGTAATATTTATTAGAATAATTAGGAAATAAAAAAAGACGGCACCACGACATTTGCGACGTGACTGCGCCATGCGCAATCCAAGCATCAAAAAAAAAGAATAAAGAATACGTTTTTTATATATTATTTTAATATAATAATAGGATAAAAACCGACGAGAATCAGGAATACAAGATGACGAGGGAAAAACATTCGGTGAAAAAGAGATACAGTGCAGAAAAAAATAAAATATTTGTTGATTTTATTTTAATCATAACTGATTATTCTGAAGTTAAAATAAAATAGTCTAAGAACAAAAGTTATTCTACACGACGAGAGCTTCTGTTTAATATCAATTTTATAAAATTACCGTGAAATATTTCGAGAAAAAGTGATTTTCTCCTATTAGAATTTCTTTCTATTTAAAGATCGTAAATAATCATGGTTTATATTTTAATTCGAACTGTTTGATAATTTTATTGGAAATGATAAATTGATAAAAAAAATCTTATGTTTAGTTTAGTAAAATATATTACAGTGTAAATTAGGTTTGGATAGTTATAACTGTGTATGAAACATAATTTAATCATAAATAATATATTTGTATTTTATATGAATGGGAACATTCCAAATAAATAGGTAGGTACATGATATACATATATATATATATATATATACACATAAAGGTATAATGGTTTATATTTTGCGAACTCTAATTAAGACATTTAAATTGAGTTACGCGATATTTTTTTTCAGGAACATGACAAATTTAAATATGCAAACTCGAATTGGGACGTCCTGACTGAGTTACACGCTAATTTTTGGAAAATATCTAAGGAAAAAAATATTTTATAGGAAAATATCCAATATGATTTTTTTGAGGATGTTCAATTTCTCAAAATATGTCCAAGAAAATTATATTTTATTCAGAAAATGTCCAATATTTTTTTCGGAAAAGTTCCATATTTTTCAGAATATTTTCAAAAGAATATATATATATATATATATATATATATATATATATATATCTACATCTATATATAATATATCACACTTGACTTCGATATGTGTGAGGAAATCAATGAGACTCAAGATATGTGTGAGGAAATCAATGAGACTCAAGATATGTGCATATAAATATTTTATTCATAATTATATTCATATAAATATTATACTTGAATGAATATTGATATATACGTATAATGTTTTATGTGCACTTAGGTAGATTGTAGCCATGTAAAGGTTTACCTCTACTGAGTTTTGTTTACTCCATTACGAGACCCCTTTCGGGCACAGGTTCAGGACAAATGATAGACCTACATGAGGAATCGCACGTGTAAAGGAAGCTGATTGTGACTTAAATAATATATTATGTGTTTTTATTTAACTGAACAAATAAAAAAAAAATATGTATGCTATATTTTAGAAAATATAGTCTAGGCATGTTGTCTGTAAAGTGTTAAGTGATTGCTGGTGTGCAGTGCAGTGAGAAATTGTGTTGTGGAATGTGTGTGAGCGTGCAGCAAGTGTGCAGAATTATTTTTTGGCAAACTTAGTGATGCAGTGTGCGTAAAAGATGTCAACGCCTATAACCATTATCAATCGAGTGAGCAATGAAGTGTATCATGATGCCATATACAGATGTAGAAGATTCTTTCTACAATACATGTATTGCAGGAAAAAAGACATCAAAGAATTTGTATATTTTCAATCTCATTGAACAAATATCACATCCAAATTATATCACATGCAATTACCTTTATCGCTCAGAACTATACATCTCACTTTATCTTCAAACAATTGTATCTCTCTAATTTTTCCAGGAGATAATATTACCTCCAAAAAAATATAAAAATCAATCATAAACTTTATTTCAACACCTACTAATGTCTAACTTTAATATAAATATCCGACTAAATGCATTTATATAAATTTTACTTTTTCATTATCTCTGAAATAGATCTCAAGCCCCAGGAATTTCTTTTTATACATTAATATATAAATAGTTGAGTAAGTATAAATAGTCAAGTAAAACATGAGAAACAATAAATTATATTAACTATGTATATTATATATAATCTAATCATAGACAAATAATTAATTTGTTCAATTATTCTCTTTTTAAGTAGTAAGGTATTCTAAAGAGATAGCATCAAAAATAAAATTAGTAGATAGATCAACAAGTATGTCTACTAAAGTATAATCTAAAATCCAACCTCTAAAAGAATATCAAATATATATCTTCAATTATATAATAATATGATTCATAAAATAAATTACAACTATACTAATAAATAATTTGAGTCTTCCAAAATTCTTTGTTTAAAACTAAAAATTAATAAAATTATTGAGTTGAATAGTTTTTAACTTATAATTTCTAATAATCAAGATATTATCCATGAATACAATTAACAAAAATTTTCTAATTAAAAAGAAAATTTTGAATCACTTGTGCAAGTCAAACAAAATTACTATATCTGAAAATCTCATAATTCATATTCTCAATAATTATTTCAGGTCATACAAAACTTCAACAATCCATAAAGTATGCCTTAATAGTGGTGCTTGAAATCTAGTTGGTTGTTTCATATGCATTTACTCCTAAATGTGACAAATGGGTCAAGCTGTTCAACCCTAGCCCAAGGCATGACTCAGATTTATCAACTTAGGCATGGCATGCCGTGAACCATGTCTGGCAGATGCTCGTATCATGCTATGCCAAGAAATTAGGCATGCATGCCCATTTTCATTTGGCACGGCATGACCCAACACAACACCCTAAGCAAGCCAAACCAATCCTACATACTGTCCATGTGCCTTGATCTCAAATTAAAAGAAATATCTCCAAATAAGGAGTGACTACAACTCACACACCCCTAATTTCTAAATTTAATTAAATTAAATTTGGGTTGTGTTCGGACCGATGCCAAACTAACTCAATAAAATGGAGATGGTACTCACTAAACAAGGATCCCAATTTAGCATAGGGTGTGTGAGAGGTCAATATCTCAATAACCTTACTCCCAAAATTAAAAAATAATACATCTGATGAGTCTTGAATATGAAACCTACTATCCTTAGTCAAACGCATTTATTATTTTATCAAGGCATGACCTTTAACAAATAAATGTAAGACAATGAATTCACAAGCAATCAGTAATTTTAATACAATTCTCACACAAATGTATATAACTTCAGAGTTCTTATGAAATTCAATGCTATAATTTTTGTGTAATCAAACCAACTCAATAAAATAAATTTTATAATATTTTTTTTGAATAAATGCACAAGGCACAATGGCTCAAAAGCCATTGCACCATGGCCACGTACCACATGATTCAATCACATGGCCTAACACGCCCTATCACGTGACAATACAAAAAATATTTTTTAATATTTTAAACGTGGAAGCATGCCAAACCATTGGATTTTAATTCCAATGATCTTAGACAGAATTTAATGGAAAAAAATTTGGTCCAATTAAAATACAAAAAAACTAAAAAAATAAAAATAAATTTAATTGTAAACATTCTTCTCTTCTCACTCTTAGTATACCTCTCTCTCTCTCTAAAAAAATTCTAACATTTCTATATTTTTTGTATTTAGAATACATTACTATAGAATATTAGTTTTATAAATATTTATACTTTATAATTGATGATTGACTGAAGATATTTGATCTAGCAAATCATGATTCAAGTTCATAAAATTATAATAGCTAATATTGGGTCTATAAATTTATAGGATACATATCTATCCAATTTTTTTTATTTTAAATAATATATAATCAAAAACTTTTCTTCTACTTCTAAGCTTCTTAAAAATGCCAAATAGTTTATATTTAAAATAAAATTAATAGTACAGATGAATTAGTTACAAGTTGGCTTAGGCACCTAAAAAACTTTAGTTACATAAATAAATATCTCAAGTTTACAATTATTTTAACATAATTAAAAATAAAAATATTTGAGAATTAGAAAAAAATTTGACTCAATATAAATATTATAAACAAATTTATAGTTACACAATAAATAACAGGATAAGTCATTTGAACAATGCTTTAAAAAATACAATATATTTGATTCTATTCAAACTCAATTTGGCAACGAGTCTTTAATTTTGATCAATTTAAATTTTAGTAACTTATTTCATTTACCACCATTAGTTTGTTAAAAAAAATATTATTCGATTAATTATTTGTATAGGTATTCTACTTAAATTTATGAAAGATCAAAAACTAATTCATTGCATACATAATTTATTCAATCATCTTATCATATGATCCTTAATGTTAACTTATAGAACTAATCATAATTATTTGATGTGCAAAATACACAAATACATAAAAATTTTTAGGACCTTGAGGCTCATAGTACAATAAAGGCGTGAATTTTTTTTGTCAAATACATTTACTTAATATATATATATATACATATACATACATATATTAAATATTTGTATTAAATATTATCTACACTTTATTTAATAATGAAACAAAATTATGTTAAAGATATTATATATAAAAATTAAATATCATTAATATTTTTCATCATCAGACATTTAAATTTCTAAAATAAAACAATAAAAATTTAACAATTCAACATACAAAATTTAAGATATTAAATATATTATTTATAATTTTTAGGAGTAGAGAAATAAAGATTTTGGGAATAATATTATTTGTAAAGGAGGGCTTCGAAAAAAATATATTTTGTAGGGAATGCCTGAGACAAGACGAGGTTCTTATGTCTAGGCCTGGTAGCACCTAGGCTTTAGACATGCTTGAAGTACACTTTTAATAACTATGCATCATGCACAATCATCAATACACATAATTATCAAAAATTTTCTTTGATCATATCTCTATTAGGTCCTCATATATTTTAGTGTACCAAATAGAATAAGTTTTTATTCATAATTGATTAACACCTAAAATAGGAAGTCATAATAGATATATCTCAGACTCTAAAATAAAAATATCCTTAAAATTAGAATAAAATATTATAAACTTGGTCAATAATTAACGATCAATCTAAGATATCACAAGTAAATAATCGAAGACACTCAAACATATAAAAAATATTATTATATAGAAGAATACATATAATTCACCATGCTCAAATTCAAATAAAAAATAATTTCAATCTTACAAATAAAAATCAATAAAAAAAAATAATTAAAATTAAGTTACCTAAAAAGATAACTCATGTAAAATAAAAATCACGAATATATATGATATAATGAATTAACAAAGATAAAAGTTAAATATTATTATATTTAATAGTTTGAAAGGATTTATAATTAGCTGCAAAAATATTTTCAGAACAAAAAAAGATATAATAAATAAAGCATGATTACTAATAAAGTGAATATTATATTAGATATCAAAAATATTTAAATCAAGAATGAGTACAAGTAACACAATCAATAATATTTGAACGAATAAAGAAATTACTATTATCTTAGAGAAAAATTATGTATACTCATCTATAATAAGTAAGAGTGTCATGGTGAATTAACTATATCAAGACTCCTAGATATCTCTAATAATCAATTTATCTCTATATAATACTTTTAGCCTCCTCTCTAAAAATAATCTCTAACAACTATTTATGATATAACTCAACTTCTTATAATGCATACACTAAATTGAAGTTCTTCTACCTTTGTATATGCTACAATAAAACATTTTAATATTTAATACACAATTCAAGAGAAAATTGCACAAAATTAGAGTAACTACTCAAACCATAATTTCTCAAAACTATTTAAAAATTATTAAAAATTAAATTCTATCAAATTAGGGTTTCCCAAACCCTGATTTCTGTCAAAGTGGGCTACAAAAAATTAGGGTTTATGCCCAAAAATAAAAATCTTGATTCCACCAAAGTGGACTGTCTAATTTTTGCCTAGTTTCTATCAAATTGAAATCCCAAAATAGGGTTTCCACCCTAATTAGGAGCTCTGAATTAGGGTGTATACCCAACATGTCTACCACCAAAAGTATGTTGTGCCAACCGGCATAAGTTTGCCATGAAAACCACTGATCCACCATCACTAAAGTTGTGACTAAGGAACTCCTTCAACAAGATCGACATGGTGATCATCAATGCACTATTTTTTTTATGCATTATATTGCAACAGAGGATGTTCAACAGCAAGAATTAGTGCACAGTGTGTCTTCCATCTAGGGTTCCTAGCCCTTACCTACCCACACCCTATGATTTATTTTTTCCTGGGAAATAATTCTGATATCATGTTGAACTCCAAGATAACAATAAATAATATAATAACATTAAATATCAAAACAATCATACACAATAATATAATGAGCAAACATTTTTAAAATTATTCACAGATTAAGTACTATTATCAAAAATAAAAAAATTATAAACACAAAATAATAAGTCACAACAATTATCATGTCCCTTAAATCAAAGTAAGCAATAAAACATTCAATCAGAGACTGATGTTAGAGACTTAACTATTCATAATAGTCTATAATGAGAAAGAAAAATATATACAACTTATATAGAATAGAAGAGAGGTTTTCAAAAAATCAAATTAACTTACAGCTAACTCTTCTAATTCTGATCTTTCAATCACTATCCAAAAAATATATATACTAAAAGCTTTGTCACGGGTATTGTCATCGAAAGAAAAGATTTTAGAGAGTGGTACTTAATAGAGTTGTACTTAATACTTTATTTTATAAACATCATCCATTTAAACTAATATAGAAATATATATAGTCTAATTTTTCCTTGAATCCTATAAAAGTAAGTCTACCTCTAAACATTTTATATACTCATAAAATACTAAATTTGAGTCTATATTTTTTTTTTATTAGTAGATATGGCAGACAAATCATATCGGGCCAATATGACTCAATTTTTTATGCTCAAGTCAGGTCATTGTGAGAAGCAAACAAAACTTAGTTTAGAAGTTGCAAAATGTCAGCTCGATGCCCCACTTGCAACCCAAGTCATGAAAGGTCATGCCATGTCAAGTTGTCACACACTAACCCAGCCACACATGACTCAGTCATTAGACATGGGCCAAGCCTAGCCACACATGGTTCAAACCTAGACTAACTTGCATTCCATACAAGCAAGCTCATGTCGAGCTAACCTAGGGTTGTGCAAGGCTAGCATATGCTCGAGTAGAAGTGTCAAACGGGAGGTGCCGGGCCAATCCAGCCCATTTTTAGCCGGCCCGATCGTGCTCTCATGTCGGGCCAGGCACGGCACGGTTACTGTACCGTGCCTTGCTTGGCCTGACACAGTTCTATGGAGGTTAGCCCGGCACCTGCCCACGGCACAAATCCGACGGGTTCGGCCCAGTCGGACAGAACCCCTAATTTAAAAAAAAATCATGGTTTCGGCGCGCACCGTAACCCTAATTTTTAAAAAAAATTAGGTTTCTCAGCTCGTGCCGAGGTATCATACCAATGGGCCACAATACCGTGCTGGGCCAGGCACGGCACGAGGCCCGGTTGGCCTCGACATGGCACGATTAGTGTCGTGGTCGGGCATGGCACGAGCCTGGTCACAAAAAATTCCTGTGTCGGGCCGGCCAGGGCATGACCGAATCGTGTAGTGCCTCGTGCTAGACCGGGCCGGCCCGGTTGACACCTCTATGCTCGAGCAAGGCTAGCATAGGCTCTTGCAAGGCTAGCATGGGCTCGTGACAGGCTAGCATGGGCTCATGACAAGCTAGCCAATGCAAGGTGAACATATGATAATTGAGTTCGATCAAAGACAAGCACAGCCAACATGTCTGCAGAACCCGACCCAACCACAATAATTTTTTTAAAAACGACATGAGATTCACATGCCAACTAGAACCAGAATTTGACTAGGGCGGATCAATGGCACATTCAAGTCATGTCGTATGCTATTGTGGAATGCAAGCTAATCCCCTTGGTTTGACATAGCCTATACTATGGGTCATGCTTAGGTTAGTTTTCAAGGGTCCTCCCATGAATCGTTCCTTGAACGCATAGCCTATTTTATACCTCTAATTATTTAACTATCGCAAAAAATATAATAAGAGTTGAAACTAAAAATTTGAACTTCACTATCAAATATTTAACCTGGAAAATCACACAAGTGGTTGTGATCATCACCTTATATTCTGACTCTACAGTTGATCTCAAAATTATTATTAGCCTATTATTTTTCTAAGAGATATGATTCTATTTTAAAAATACAATAAGTTTTAATAATTCTTATGTCTATCTAAGCTAGCACCCAACTAAAATTTGAGTACTCAACGTATTGATATATTTGTGATCTATGAACAAGATATCATATTCTTAAAATTTCTTCACATATTTAAGTATGCAAAAAGATTCATCATGATGAATATGTCAGAAAAAAATAACTAATTATACCAATTACATAAATCATATTTATTCTAGTAATAATCATATAATTAATCTTTTTTATAATTTTATTTTATATAATAAACTCAATAATAGTACATGTAACAAATGTAATATTTGTATCTGGCTCAATAAGCAAGTCAACTACAACACAATTCAAAAAGTCAACCTTGAAGAGATTATTTAAGATATATCACATCTATCATAATACATTTATTATCATATATTACCTCAATTACAAATAAATGTTTAAACCTCTCAAAATTGTCTAAAATAATAACTAAATATAAATCATGATTTAAGTGCCTATCAACTCATGATTCTCTATAAAGATAAATAATCTAAATATATAATCAAGAAAATAAACATGTCATATAAACTACTTTGACAAAACAAAAAATAATACATAACATACTTATACAAACAAAAAAAAATCTCATTATATTTTTCAATGATTATTTTATATCATTTAAGGTCTTGCACAACTTACAAATTGGATCTCAAAACTTTGGTTGTGTTTGAAAACCAAGTATCTAAAATTTTTTCCTCCACTCAAACTACAGTTGCAGTATGCTCCTGAATGCTCAAGGTTGAATCTTCTCAATCCTTCATACATGTTAATACTTCAATAATATCTGACCATAATCTAAATCTTTTATCTAAAATCATATTCACTGCAACGGAAAAAACAGAGTGCAATACTACGCTCGATACCAGATGAGTCAGTAAATCATACGTCATCTTAGACGACAATAATAGATGGACTCGTATAATTTCTACTACTATAAAATATTAAGATTCTTATTATCAGTAAGTAATAAGATTATGCAATAATCAGTATATAAATACTAAAATAGCTCACTCTTATTCGACAGTCCGACATGTCGTTTCTCCCTCGCTAATTGAATGAAAAAATCATCATCTTCAAATATAGTATCCATATTTAATTATCTACTATCATCATACCTAATATCATAGTAAGCAAATAGTTCAATCAACTTCTCATGAATGAACCCCCCAAAACAATCTTCCTTATTCATGCACAAAAATATATATGTCAAAATATTCTCTACTCCTTTCATTTTAACTCTGAGATCCATACAGGCAGTCAGACAATAAATAAATAAATAGAATGATTGACCAATACTTTAAGTACTTAATTTTCATCTTTACAACTATATTGTTAAATGTCGAGTCATCTCTAAAATTCCTAAATATAGAATTAATATTACATATGAACCTGAATACAATGTAAATGATGTAAGTATAAACTGATAAACACATGTTCGTCATATCATATAAAATCTTTATAAATTTCATAAATAAAATTCATATAGTCTATTCAGTATCGTCAATAATAAATTCATCATTCTTACTATTGACGTAATTAGATATCACGTATTCGTATTCCACATATTACTCCAACATAAAGTATATGTAAATCCAACAATATCTTATATCCAATAGAAATTTTTTGTTCTTTAAACCCGCGGAGAAATAGAGTCGTGAAAGTAATGTAATACAAGTCATGAGAGTATAAACTAATGAACATATATTCATCGTGTCATAAAAAATCTTCAATAATTTCATAAATAAAATTTCTGTAGTTCAATCAGTATCGTCGATAATAAATTTATCACTCTTACTATTGATGTAGTCGGATATCATGATTTTATGTATTATATGAATAATAGTGCATAAAATCTGATTTGCTTTATGATATCCATGCCACAATCGACAGTCCGTGGTCCACACCTGTGTTGCACGGATACGCCTAAGTGCTGTCGTGTCCACGTGTCCGACACGTGGATACGGCGACACAGGTCGGACACGCGTCAGACACGTGTCCGATAGGCCAGGGGTGGGTTTTGGAATCTGCATCGGGAGGGGGAGAGTTCGAAAATCGAAAATCAGGTGGGGGGTTAGGTTCGGAAGGGGGGGGGGGTTTCGGGAGGGGGGGCGGGAGGGGGGGGGAGGGGTTTTCGGGAGGGGGTTTCGGGAGGGGGGTTTTGGAGGGGGGGAAAAGGTTCGGGATAGAGGTGTCAAATGGGCCGGGCCGGCCCGGCCCGGCACGAGGCACGGCACGGTTCGGCCGTGCCTGGGCCGGCCCGGCACGTTAAAAAACCGTGCCCGTGCCCGTGCCCGGGCGAAGCAAGGCACTAAACGTGCCGTGCATGGCACGAGCCGTGCCGTGCCTGGCCCGCACGGCTCGTGCCTAGGCACGGCACGCCGGCACGGGTCCATCCCGTGCCGGTCCCGCAGACACGCGTGGCACGCCGCCAGTGCCACGCGTGCCGTGGCGTGACCACGTGACTCGTGACTCTTCAGACCGTGACTCGGTCACGGACTCACGGATCACTCGAACGTCGAACCACCAGGGCCCCCCCGGAAAAAAGACCGTGGGTCGGGTCCAAACAGACCCGACCCGCGGTCTTTTCCGCCGAAAACCGAGAAAAACGAAAAATATAACGGGAAAAAAAAAAATTTTCAAACTTAGATCGATTTTCAGCCGTTGGATTCGACGCCAACGGCTAGGGGGCAGAATCCGACGGTCCTCGTGATTCTGCCCATTAAATATAATAAAAAAATTCAAAAAAATAATAAAAAATTTATTTTTTTAAAAAAAAAAAACTTTTTTTAGGCTATATAATCTACCCCCCTCCCTATAGAATTTATGTTTTTCAAAAACATTAATCCTCTCAATTTTTTCTCTCTCTCACATAAACCGTGCTTTTCTCGTTCGGCCCTCGTTTTATTGATTTCGGCTTGAATTTTCGTGAAACTCAACTTGAGTTTTGAACTTCAAAGCTTCCTGCGAGCTTCGGTGCATCTTTCACGTGAGAGACCTCTTTGCTTTTACCGGGTAATATAATTTACTTTTTGTTTTATTTTCTCTCTCTAAATCTTCTCTCTCTAGAAAAACCTACGAAAAAAAAAATGACGAATTCACCTAACACATATTTAAATTTGGAAAATGAAAATGTTAGTGTTACACAACTGTCCGTGGCTCCTGAAACTTTGGTTTCTCCTGTCATGTCAGCCCAAAGTTCTAAAAAACAAAAAACTAGGAGGACTTCTGTAGTTTGGACACATTTTAAAATCATAACAGAATTAGATGTTAGGGGTGAGGAACATGAAATGGCACAGTGCAAATATTGTATGCGACTTTTAACATGCAAGAGTACATGTGGGACTGGGCACCTAAAGAGGCATTCTGAAATATGCTCCAAAAAACATGGACCGTTAGATCCTAGGCAAACCCAACTTGGCACTACATTTTTTGAGACTGGATCGAGTTCAGTCTCAAAGTTTACTCCCTTCGTATACTCCAGCGAGTTGGGTAGGGACGGCATGGCCAAGCTCATCACATTGATGGGTCTTCCGATCAGATTTTCGGAAGATCCGAGGGTAGTCCGCATCATGCAGACTTATTTTCAGCCATCCTATCGTAGGATTCCTAGGTCCACATCTAGGAGTGACATACTAAAGATATATAAGTTAGAAAAACAAAAAATAATTAATGAATTTTTGGCATTTAGTGGAGTGGTGTCCGTGACGTCCGATATATGGACATGTCACGATGATTCTTCTTATGCATGTATCACGAGTCATTATGTCGATTCAAACTGGACAATAAATAAAAAAATATTAGGATTCACTGAGATTCTTCATCCTCATGATGGCCCGGCCATTTTTGACTGTATGATGAAAATATTTAGGGAATATAAAATTCAAAATAAAATTTTTAGTGTCACTTTCGATAATGCTGCGAATAATGGAGTAGCGATCAATATGTTTGTTAGGAATATTAGAGACGCACCTTTAGGAGAGATATTTCATGTCAGATGCATGTGTCATGTTATTAACCTTATAGTTCAAGCGGGTATGAAGGTGTGTTCCCCCGCGTTGGAAAATATACGCAATGCACTCAAGTATATTCGCACTCCTCGCAGACTACAAGAGTTTGGTAATCTCTGTTTGTCTGCGAATCTTAAGAAGAAGAAATTCCAATCTGATGTGAGACATCGTTGGAATTACACGTACCTGATGTTGGAATCATGTGTTGGATACGAACACGTGATATCCGACTACGTCAATAGTAAGAGTGGCGAACTTATTATTGACGACACTGACTGGGCTTCAGGAATTTCATTTATGAAATTCCTGAAGATATTTTATGACACGACGAACATGTGTTCGTCGGTTTATACGCCCACCACTTGCATTGCACTCCGTTGCATATGCAACATTAGTAGCATGTTTAGGATGTATCGAGCGGACCCGATGCTCAGCCTTATGGTTGCAGAGATGGAGACCAAGTACCTGAAGTACTGGTCCACCATTCCATCTCTTTATTGCCTCGCAGCATGCATGGACCCTAGGGCTAAGGTGGAAGGGGTTGAAAACACCCTGACTTTCATTTCCTCGTGCATGAACCTGGAAGAGCCACCTCAAGGGTTCATTTACGAGAAGTTGACAGACCTGTTCACATACTACGATACTAGGTATGGTGGTGGTGGTCGTGGTGTTGAGACTGTGAGTACGGACTCTGATACCTTGTTCGGAGATGACCCATATTCCATTAACCTAGCGAGGGGGAAACGTAGGGGTGGACATTCACATAGGAGCGAGCTGTCTCGGTACTTAGATACCGATTACTGCTCAATCCTATCACCATCTGACAATAAGAATCTTGATTTATTACAGTGGTGGAAATCATATGAGTCCGCCTATCCCGTGCTATCTAGGATGGCACGGGATCTACTGACTCCTCCGGTGTCGAGCGTAGCATCGGAGTCTGCTTTTTCTGTTGCAGTGAACGTGATTTCGGATAGGAGATCGAGATTACGTCCAGATATGGTTGAGGCATTGGCATGTTTGAAGGATTGGGAGGATTCGAGATTTAGCATCAGTGATCGTGCTGAAGCTGGGACTGACAGACACTGCAGTCGCATCCACATCCACTACGATAGCGGAGGAGCTGATTACCGATGATGATGACGATGACCCATATGATACTGATCTTGATATTGCGGCTGATGATTCTCATTTTATGCCGCTTGACGATTGATGCTCATCTGCTCTTTTTTTCGATATTTTGTAATTATTTTTATTTATACGCTTTGTTTATACTTTGGTCTTTGTATTATACGTTGTGTAGAAGTTGAAACTTATACTTTTTTTTCGGAGTTTTGGTTTCAAAAGCATGAATGGTAATTTTTATTTGCGTAGTTTAAATTTTTTTTAATTAAAATTTTTACTAAATTAATGTATTTTTTTATTATTTTAAGATTTAAATATTATTTTAAAATTTATTAACTTTAAATCTTAATATTTAATTAATAATAATACATTATAATATTAAAATTTACTAAACTTAAGTGAAAAAAAAAAAAAAAATTTCCTAATTTTTTTTTTCATAATTACATTTAATTTTAAATGTTATATTAGTTACAAAAAATTTTAATTTTTTTTTTTACATAATAACATAAACTTAAATAATGATAAACAGAAACTTTAAAAAAAAAAAAAAAAAAAATTTTTTTGTAATCTGCCAAGGCAGAGCCGCAGGCGCAGAGGCAGAGGCACCAAGACCAAGCGGTCCAAGTGGACATGGGTCATGGGCCATGGCTACTGCGGCAGTGCCAAGCACGGGCCGTGCGCCCGTGCCCGTGCCCGTGCTTACTGCTTGGCCGAGCGGGCCGGGCACGGCACGGCACGGCCTCGCCGTGCCAACTGGCCGTGTCGTGCCCGACTTAAAAAAACCGTGCCGTGCCCGGCACGGCACGGTTGCACGGCAGGGCACATGAAAAACGGGCCGTGCCGTGCTGGGCCGGCCCGTTTGACACCTCTAGTTCGGGAGGGGGGGAAGGCTCGGGAGGGGGAGGGAGAGGGTGTTAGAGGGTTTAAATTTTTTTTACATTATTTTAAAATACAGAATTTTAAATTATTTTAAAATACAGTATTTTTAATTATTTTAAAATACCTAATATTTATAATTAATAATTTTTTTTAATTTTATTTTTTTTATCATGACGTATCCTAGCCGTATCCGTATCCTAGTTTTTTAGAATTTGCCGTGTCCCCGTATCTTGCCGTGTCATATCCCCGTGTCCGTATCCGTGCAACATAGGTCCACATTTTGCACCTAAGTCCCAAAAATAAAATTTAAAACCTAAAATGAGAGATTGAGAGATGAGAGCCAAAAGATAGACGGAGAAAAAATTCAATAGAGATATATATAAGATAAAAATTATGAATGAGGGAGAGATTATATATATTTTTTAAGAATTTAACTTTTAAAAAAAGATCAATTTTTTCTAATTTTTTTAATTTTTTTTTTAATTAAAGGGACAAAATCACGATAACCGTCATATTCTACCACTAGCCATTGGGGCCGTCGAATCCAAAAACTAACATTAAAAACCATGGTTTTTTTTATTATTTTTTTTACCATTAGGTCGATTCGACCGTCAAATCAACCCAACAATCTCATATTCCAAAAGTTTCAACTTATGAAATAAGTATATCGGCCATTGGCATCGAGTTGGGCCGATGGGCTTGGGACTCTAGTATGCCTTAGGCCAGGCTCAAGTTGCCTAGCCCGTTTGACACCTCTAATATAGTGTTGAGCATAACTCTTATTTTTCTCAGAGAATGTGTGAAAAATGAAGATCAAAAATATTAGCTAAAGGATAATCTAACTTATCTAAAAGCTTTCTTATTTCTTAAAAGATTAAGCAAGTTCTTTTCTTCTAAAATACATATGAAAACCTTGGTGATCAAGTCTCACAACTTCCAACTTAATTGGAGTTGTGACAAGAATAGAATCTAGAGCTATTATTGAATCTAGACTACAAGAAGATCCATTTCGAATGAAACTTCATTCTCTCTATCAAAATTTGAAGTGACTTCATTTGTATTTTTTGGTACATATGTTGATTCAAGAAAAGAACTGCCAAAATATTATCAAATGTATTTTTTTATCCCTTCTCCCCCTCAAACTTGTCTCATAATATCCTTCAGCCCATTTAAAAACCTTGATGCCCCGGGGTGGGAACAGGTAATGCCCCATCCCAATAACGATTAGCAAAGATACCTTGTGGTGCATATACAAGATCCCTTGGGATCAAACTCATGCCCTCAGTGGCTAGACGGCTTGACATTGCCCCTATGTCAATCGAACTACCACAATATGATCCAATAAATTTAGAAATAGTTGAGTAATGAAAATCTCTTTTAGTTGAAATTCTAAACTCTAGATCAATAACAAAGAGTGAGAGATTTAAATGAAGCATTTAAATCTTTACTTAGTCTAGATTTTTTAATGAATGAGTCACCCTCAAATAATATATCAACACATATTGATACTTTATCTAGCTCAAGAGAGCAACATGCCTTTTATATATTGAAGTAATCAAAAAAAAAATGAGCACTTTATCATATCGAGTATCATCATATAACGTTATAGAAAAAGATCATAAACAAAATTATTACTTTCAAATACTTTACAAGACCTAAACAAGTATTAAATAATATTTCTTAAAGATATAAGACCTAAAAATAACATGATAAAAAAGAATACAGAAAGATATTTGAATGATCATATAATTAGGAATTAAAACTTAAACTTACCAAGCATATATTGAAACACTTATTATTGAAAGTGAAAAGTATTAGTCGCATCAATTAAATATTTGTTTTTTTATGTAATCCTATTTTTTGAAGCTGGGCTAACACAAAATATCTAGGATAAATATCACTTATAATTTTATTTTTTTATTATATTAATTTTTAATCATTTTACAATCTAACTTTAAAATTTTGAGATCTACTTTTGTAGAAAAAATCAAATATAAAAAATAATAATCAATAAAAATAATAAAATATCTCAAATTATATTGTGTTTCAACTATATTGAACCCTCAAACATCTAAATAAATTAAATTGAATAACTTCTACTCATACAATTACAGCGAGCATAAGAGAAAGATCTAACATACTTTATTATTTAATAGATCACAAATCCTACTTTAAAAACATCTTTTATACTAGAATACAAAGTTACAAGTGTTTCTAGAATTAAACAATCATCAGCACATAAAATTTTAAAAGAATTTTAAATTTAAAATATTTGAAATAGAATAATACTAAAGTAATTGATAACCTAGAAAATCCTTGTTATGCATGCTTGTATTGAAATTCATGTTTTAGTGTTATAGCAAATATTTTCATCCAAAGACAATAAGTCGCATATTTGAGACTCATCAAATGCACATTCTTTGATTTTCAGAAATAAGATTATCACGATATTAACTTATCTCAGACCTCACACTAAAACTAAAGTCTTGTATCAAATAATAGGTATGACTTCCTTTTATACTTGAATCAAAAATTCTTAGTTTGACTAAACACAAATAACAAAATTTAAATAAACAAATAATTAATTAATAATACTTAAATATCTAAAAAGCTTATAATAAAAAAATATATACAAATCATCTTGCTCAAAACCAAAGAGACTCATCCTCGAAGTCTTTCAATCCTTCCAAATAACATCGATAAAAAAAATTATATTATCATTGAGTTTTTAAGTAAGATTGTTAATTATTCCAGCATTCAAAAATAAATAATACTCAATAAAAATATAATATCAAAATCAATGTCATTATAGCCAAGAGCCTTATAACTCCCAATAACTCTCTTTGGTATCATCAATTTTCCCACAGTGAGTATATTGTATAGAAGGTCTCTTGCCTCTGCCTTGATTGATACCCCTCTTATAGCCATGAATAAAATCATTTCCTCCCCCCATTCTAGGTTTTGTCCTATTCATGAAAATTGGACGATCATTGAATTTTTGCCTAAACTCTATGTCCACTTGCTCCGGGCTTCTGTGCTTATTGAAAAGGTGCTCCAAATCAAATTGACAAATGTCATACTCGTTTCCAAAAAAATAGGATGAGTCATCAAATGCCCTTCAGCCATTTTCCACCCCGATTAATTAAGTACTAATAGCAAATGAAGGGCATTATCATCACAAAAACAATAAAATTGATTGCTTCTAATCCCAAAACACATTGCTTTGAAAATTTTGGACCATATGTATCTGAATATTAATGAAGCAGCTGATGGCATTATTCAAGCAAGAACATAATGCAAATAAAAATGCTTTCAAATTTCTCAATAACTTATGATATTCTATTTTCCTCATAGGAAGGAAATAAATTCAATCTCTCACCAACCATCCACAGAAATAGAACCAAGAGATAACTTCAAAGAAAAATGGTTACATTGAAAATAAATCTTCTGAAAAAGTCAAGTTGTTAATACACATATCATGGAAGATAGCACTGCATTGAGGTTTAGTTTATCCTAACCACACAATGATGTTTTGATACCATGTAGAACAAATAAAATGAAAGGTGTGAAAATAAAGAATGCAAATTATAAAATTCTAACACAAAATGAAAATATAACATTAAAAAAACACTCACTAATAGCATACACAAAGTTCCTTATATAAAAATAAAATCATTGAGGCCACCCACTTATTGGGTGCTCCCAACAAAGCATTAAAAAGGAAAAACAAAAAATAAAACTGAAAATCTTAACACTCCCTGTCAAACTAGTGCATATAAATCCACAATATTTAACTTGGAAAGAGAAAAAAGTTAAACCTTTTATAAGGCCTTCATAAAGATATTTGATTGTTGATTTAAATAGTAATTATTCTGTCATGAATCTTCTTTTTGAGAAAAGAATAGTTCAACTCAATATAAATCTTCTACTCATAAAATACTAAATTGAATGCTATATATTTTACTGTGTGACTTTCACAATAAAAATTAATTGAAGAAGAAATTACATATTCAATCTCCTTAAGTAGATATTATATCCAAAATATCTCACAAATAATTATTATTATTGCTTTGAACTCTACTTTTAGACTAAATCTTAAAATAACTTTATTTTTTTTATTTTTCAGGAGAAAATATTGTCTCCAACAAAAATACAAAAATTTGTGGTGAATATCCTCTTTTTGCATGTTTGTTTATAACTTGAATCTGAATATCTAATTAATGACAAGTGCTCATGATTCATAAAAGAGATTTGAATTCTTAAAAACTTCTTTACACATCTCAATATATAAAAAACTCATCAAAATTAAGCAACGAATAAGATCTAAGAAATGACTAATTATCCTAAATGAATATCTTATATTTGATCTATCAATAATCAAATAATTAACCTTTTATATGATTCTCATATAAAAGATAAAGTCAAGTTAAGGTGTTGCATCAGAATTAAAGTAATACATAAATTAATAAGAATATTAATTAAAGCACAATTTAAAAGACCATCTACCTCTCTAAATGTATCAATTACATACATCCTCTATGACAAAATAATATCGCTCATAAAATAAGTCACTTTTATGTCAAAAAAATATATAAATCTCACAAAATTCTTAACTCATTATCTCTCATCTTCAGAATATCATCTACATAGACAAAAAAAAAATTATCCTATTATTAGGTCTCTTTCAAAAAAAAACAAAAAAAATTAATAACATATATGTATAATCCCAATGAAATGACTGCCTACAAAAATTTTACCTATTAGGCACTTAATGTCTATCTCAATTTACAAATTACTCCTAACTATACTACTCGAAACCCTAATAGTTACTCCATATACATCTTATCCTCAAAATCAAGGTAAAAAAATATTATTCATATATAAATGATGTTGTATCCTCTAGCTATGATATGTAATAAAAAATAAAAATATGTATTAAGGTCATCATGATCATTAGAGAATAAGTATCATGATAATTCATAACAAATAATTAGGTGTATCTCCTCATTATAAATCTCACATTAAGGTCATTTACCTTTTCATTTGAATATCTATTCATATTAAATACTCACTTGAAACTAACAACAAACTTTCTCGATCATGATACTAGTTCTTAAGTTTCATTAGAGTTGAGGTATCAACAATGTTAGGTAGCCTAAGCATTATTTGCAGGAAAACACAATTAGGATTTGTGTCTGGTCCCGAATCATGTTTCCCTATAGCACCGCTCGTGCCGTTTTGGGCTATCTCAAGCCATATCTCATGTTGAGCTGGGCATGACCTACATGCCTGGCATGGGGACCTAGGATTAGCTATGATCAATTCAAGGGTCATGGGCCGGAGCACGGCACTGTAGCGTGCCGGGCCCAAGCCCGGGCACGAGCCCTTTGACACCTCTACACCCATTATATTTTCACATAATGGGCTTCCGACATGAATGCACCAAAAGTGGCAATTCTATAAACTTTCTTATGCATGAACAAATGGGAATACAATTATTTTTTGCTTAGTGTTTTTTTTCCTTCTCAATTCCACATGCTTGTTAGGTAATGTTGAGTAAGTTATGATACATGTGAAGAATGATTACAGTTTTGCCCTCTAGCATTGTCAGTATTTGCACAATTGGATATTGCTTTGCCTGATGATAGTTAGTGCATATATCTTTTATATAATGAGTTTTTATGTATATTGATTTCTAAAACATTAAGAATGTGATATCATAACAGGATTTGTAAGCGATTCTATAAACCGAAATATGTTTATTTCACTTGTATGCACTTTGAAGCACTTCTCAAGCGAAATCAAAAAGTGGCGGCCTGCTAAAGCTGATCATGGCTACACATTTCTTCGCTACAACCTAACTGTTGCATGTCATAGAACAAATCTTTTGGTGCATTATGAGAGGTGAAGCTGCAATTATATTTCATATTCATTATTATACCCGTGTTATTGTTATTGATTATTCTATGTACATTTCTAGTTTACCAGCTTGACAACATTGGATTATTCTAAGTAGCTCCTATCATTGACTATGTCAGCCTATCTAGTATAATAAAAAAATTACGTAATATCTAACATTATAGTAGCCTTCAGATTGATTCCAATAGCTATTGTGACCAAAATCTGATAGTTCTCAAGATTCTAGCCAATTTTAAATTAAAAAAAATTAATAAATGTGAATTTTCTTTTTTCTCTATAAATAGAGAAGAAAAAATTTTGATATTCATTCTTAATTTTTTCTCTTTTCTCTAACTCTCTCAAATTATCTTACTTTTAATTTTCTTTGTAATCTCTCTTTAGTCTTTTATTTTGTAATATAAATATAAGATATGCACATACTATACTATTTTTTATTTCTATTTTAATTTAATAATCGTGCATTTGGGATAAACAATTGAAGATAGTGTGGGTGTGTTTGTCAACCTGGACAACACTACAACTTCCTTGCCTCTGAATGTTAGAATTTACAATAATATGATAAATGGTATGGTACTAATTTTTAAATTTTTTTGTTGATGTGAATTTTTTTTCTTTTAATTTTATATTTTATTTAAAAAATATAAATAATTAAAAAAATATTACATAGTGAATTTAATAATAATGAATATGAAATTAATATAGATATGCATAATAATAATAACCCTACCAAAAAGAATGAGACAAAAACTATATTTTTTCTAATATCCTCAACTCAAACATATATACCACCTAAATAATAAATAATTTGGTGGATATCAATAGTATGAACATACATAAAAATAATAAAAATTAAAAATTCTAGGGGTGATGATGAAAAATCAACATAATACATATATTATAAATAAATATATACATGTTGAAGTGGAACTATATACATAAAAAGACATGTCAATCATTATACTAAAAAATATAATACATTAGATTTAAGGCAAACAAAACTTTGTGATAGGATCTTTCAAATTGGAAAGAAGTTCAACTTCATTAATGCACTTCATATATCGCAATGAAGTTAAAAATAAAGACATGACCAAAATAATTATCTCATTCACCTATAATAGCTAGTATTATGCAAACTTATTTTCAGTTTGTTTATCATATGATTTATAAGTCCATGTGTAGGAATAAAATAATCAATTATTATTATTTTAAAAGATAATAAATAATTAAAGAATTTAAAAAATATAATAAAATGATATCTATGATGTCTGATATATGAATTAATTATAATGATGCATCCTTGTCATATCTCATTATCTACTACATAGATTCTATATAGTAACATAATAAAAAAATATTAATATTTTTTGAGATATTTCATTTTTCATAATAGTTCTGTCATATATGAGTGTATGACACGAATCTTTAGGAAATATGATATTTAATATTTAATATTTAGTATAACTTTCAATAATACTTCTAATAATTGAGTAGTTATTAGTATTTTTGTTAAACTATTAGAGATAAATTATTAAGTAAGATATTTCACATTAAGTATATATGTCATATAATTAATCAGATAATATAGGCCAAAATAAAAATGATTTCTTCCACACTAGAAAATATAAAAAAAATCATTAAAATATCATTAAATACCTAGCAAACAACAAAAATTTAGCAGCCTATATTTGTTTGCTGGCCTTAAAAAGAAAAAACAAATAAATATGAGATGTCATCGGAATTATACATTCCTAATATTAAAGTCTAATGTTAGCTACTAATATGTGATATTTGACTACATCAATAGTTACGAATGATGAGCTTATTATTGATGATTAAGACTATGTTACATATATTTTATTTATAATATTCTTAAAAATTTATATAACATGATGAATATGTATGTCTATATACACACACTACTTGGATTGCACTTAGATACATATGTAATAATAGTAGCATGTTTAATAAGTATAGAAGACCACCATATATTTAGTATTATGACTATTAAAATAAAAATTATATATTTAGAATACTAATCTTTCATTTCAACTCTATATTATTTGATTATCTATATGAATTTTATATTAAATGTAGAAAGAATATAAAATATTTTGATATTTATATTCACGTGCATAAACCAAATATACCAACCTAAATGATTTATTCATGAAAGTTTAACTGACTTATTTTCATATTAAAACACTTAGTATGATAGTTATAATCATGCTCTGAGTACGTACATAAATATCATATTTGAAAAAAACTTTTATATTTAGTTAGTCAGTGCAAATAACAAAGTGATCGTTGAATATGAGCAAGTTTGCTCAGTACTTAGATATTGAATAGTACTCTATCCTATCACATAATGATAATAAAAACCTAAATATTTTATTATGATAAAAATTATATGAATTCATTTATCTCATACTATCTAAGATGACATGTGATCTACTAACCTTTTTGATATCTAGCATTATATTAAAATCTCTTTTTTTTGTAGCAGTCAATGTTATTTTAGATAAAATATTAAGATTATAACCAGAAATTATTGAAGACACTTATAGGATTCAAGAACTTATAGGATTCAAGATTTGGTCATTCGGGATAAGACATAATAGATGATGATGAATAATGATTCATGAAACATTATTGAATGTACTAGCAAAATTTTTAGACATATTCAAGATGATAATGATCCACATCTCTATCCACAATATCATAGTTCATACCAAACACCAACTAATCATCAATGATTCTTCATTCATATATGACTTGTTTATTTTTGTCATTTTATTTTTTATTTTGATTTATTCACTTTTATGACTTCTCTATTAATGACTAATGTATGCAATATGTATTATATTATATTAGATATTAAATTGAAACTTTGCAATTTTTCTCATTTTAATTTTTGATGTTTTTTTTTATTTTATTTAAGCATTAATCTTTTAATTTAAATAAAATTAAATAATAAATCATATTAAGTGTTCCTCTTATAATTTAGGATTAGGACCAAAAAAAGCTTGTTTGTGCTGGCCGAACTAAACTAGCCCAATCCTACCTGAACCAACACGGCCTGCTCTAGGCCCAACACAACATGGCATGACCCCACACTATGAGGGCCAACTGGGACATGTCGAACTGGCCAACTAGTTCCCATGCCGTGTTGTGGCCACGACACACTCAAACGAGCCTTGTGATCATTAGAGTTGATATCATATATCTCATATATCATGATCAAATGTCATTAAATAAGATAATATCTCAAAAAGAGAGTTGAATATATTAATTAACATCATCAAAAATAATAATAGAAGAAACAAAAGAATAAATAAAACAAGAGTACAACAAAATATATGAAATGAGTGTTATGTACAACTCATCTCTCCCATCTGGAGAACGATCAAAATGTCAATATCAAAGGAATTGTCTATAAGATCATTTGGCTCCTCGATAAGTTTGTCTCTGATTTGATCAAGTTATGCATGTCTCTAATTTGATCAATCTATGTATGTCTCTCTCTCCTAGTATAAACTTTAATTTATGAGTAGTCAAGTATCCTAATTACCAACTCAATAATAGAAAAATCTCATTTAAACACTATGAACATGATGAGAGTACAACAAAACTTGTTAAATCAGATATTAAATGCAACTCTTATATCCCTTCAATAGAGTGATTAAAAAATCAAGATTAAATGAATTGGTTGTAAGATTGTATGGCTCCTTGATAGACATGTATCTAATCTAATCAGGCTAGGCATGTCTCTCTCTCCTAGTATGAGCTTTAATTCCTAAATAGTCAAGTATCCTTGTTACCGACTCAATATGAATCTAGATTGGTACAAACTCCTATAATATTATATCATCTGGGTTTTGAATGAGATCCTTTTACTCAAAAACCTTCACTTTATTTAAAATCAATATAATATAAAATTTATTGATAAATATGATAATTTCTTGAGAGTAACATCATACTCAGTACTAACAAGATTATATATAATTGATGGATGGATATCTACCAACTAGCAGTCAAGGCATTGCTATAAGCAAAGAAGCATGGATATGGCAGTGGCATGGAGTTTCCATGTGTCGGATACGCGAATATGCTGATACACGCTAAACATGCATCGGATACATATCCAATATGTCACGTGACGTATCGTAGACCAAATAATAAGTCAAAGGCAAGGGTACGTGTCGGACACGGGGGAACGATTTTGTAGGGCGAAGGGAGAGTGAATTCGACTTTGTGGGTTGGAGGGAATGCGCGATTCTGTGGAGCGAGGGAGGGCAGGATTCTGTGGGGCGGGGGAGGGCGCGATTCTGTGGGGTGGGGGAGGGCACGATTCTGTGGGGCAGGGGAGGGCACGATTCTGTGGGGCAGGGGAGGGCACGATTCTGTGAGGCGAGGGAGGGCACGATTCTGTGGGGCGAGGGAGGGCACGATTCTGTGGGGCGAGAGAGGGCACGATTCTATGGGGAGGGGGGACGCGATTCTGTGGGTATCAAGTATAAATATTATTTTAAGAATAATATTTTATTTTATAAAATAAGATAAATATAAATATTATTTTATAAAATAAAATAAAATTAAATATTTTTGTTTTATAAAATAAAAAAAATACATTTTTATTTTATAAAATAAAATATTTTATTTTATTTTATAAAATACCTAATATTTATAAATATAGTTATAAATTTTATTTTATTTTATCAATATTTTTTAAGAATAATATTTATAAAAATAATTATTTTAATTTTTATTTTATTTTATCATGTCGTGTCCTAGCCGCATCTTTATCCTAATTTTTTAAAATTTTATTGTGCCCCCTATCCCGCAGTGTCGTATCCCCATGTCCGTATTCATATTCGTACTTTTTTAGTTTATAAGTAAGAGAGAAAGGATAGTATATTCAAGTATAATATCTAGGTTCACACTCAACCTAAGCTCTTTAAAAAATGAGTCATGATCAATAAAAATAATACATGTACTCTCTAAAACCTTACCAGTATCTGATAAAAAATATTTTCTCTTTTTAAATACTAGAATGCCTAAAAAAATATAATCCAAGGCCTTAATTATTATTTTATCTCATTCAACAAAGTAATTGAGGACAAAACAAGTACATCTAAAGACTCTAAAAAATAAACTAAATAATATATTTCCAAGTCATAGAATCTAAACAAATATTTACTAATAAAGGATAAAAGAGCACATATGATTGATCAAATTAATGATGGTTAAAACTATCTCTCCTTAAAAATATTTTAGAACATTCTTTCCAAATAAAAATATAATTAATCTTTATCAAATATTTATTTTTACTTTCAATAATCATATTTTGTTAAAATATCACAATGGAATAAATTTGTTGTATAATCTCATAATTCATATAATATGTGTTAAATTAATCTAACATGTATTCTAATACATTATTACTTCTTAGTTTTTTAATATTTTTTTCAAATTGAATTTTTATTATTTTATAAAAAATACGAAAAATAAAAAAAAAACTTAGAATCTATCACAAAAGATATTTTCAAGTAAATCTCGAACAATCATCAAAAAATATAATCAAATACTTAAATCTCTCTATGAACATATTTCTACTAGGTCCCTATATGTTTACGTGTATCAGATCAAATTGATCTCTACTCAAGCCAAACTAACATGTTGAATAATTAGCTCTTGTAAGAGCATCTCCAACGAACTCACTAAAAATATTATTCTCGATATTTTGTTGAGAAAGTTAGAAAATTAGGGCTCCAACGCGCTCGCTATTCCGCTCGCATTTTAGCCTCCTCGACTTCTCCCTCAACAAATGTAGCAAGCTTTTCTCACTCAACAAATCACTTCTTTCTTCAAAAACTCTTGGCCAACATCTTCAATATCCACTGATTCCAGCAATACCAGCAGCAACATATCTATTTTGCTGAGCTTAGTTGGAGTAAATTTTAAAAAGTTACTAGCTAAAATACTGAATTGAATATTTAAATATATTTTAACTAGTTATTTTGTTGAGTTTGGTTAGATGCTCTAAACTTTCTTAAATGACATATATCACATTCTATGATCAAAATACCCGAGACTATAATAAATTATTCTCAACTTTACCAATAATAAGTGTCCAAGCTAAGAATACACAAATAATGAGTTCAAAAATACTCATACATCTAGATGGAGATCTTATTGTGAAAGAAAGGACATGTATTCCAGTATGTTCAATCTCAAATAAAGACTTTCTTTGAGTCTATTGATCATGTATATTAATCAACGAAAATAAAGACAAAATCAAAAATTAAGTTATTTAAAAAAAATTCACATAGAATAAAATAACAAGAAAATCAAAAATAAACAAAATAAAATAAAATAAAAAGAATTCAAGCTATATTAGTATCATAGTCAATGAGTTTCAAATATTTTTTATTGATAAAAATAATATTAAGAAAACATGAAAAAAAAATATAGGAAATAAAGTATCATTATTAATAATGTAAATATTTTCTCATGTATTAATAATCTATATTTCTAAAATAAAACTACGAATAAAATAACTAATGATACCTCAAAGAAATAAAAAATATATATTATTGCTTTAGAAAAAAAAGTTTACTCCTCTACAAGTATCATTGTGGATAACTTTGTAAGAACTCATGTATGACTCTAGTAGTAAGTCTATCTCTCTCACTGCTACGTAATATTCTTGATATTTTTTGCAAAAATAAAGTCTAACTTTTGCTAGTGTGTCCTATCCTTCTACAATGAGTACACTTGATTGTAACTCTCCACTATATACATCTACCACGATTATCCATATTCACCACACAAATATAGTTTCTTAAAAGAAAATAATGCATCCTTTTTTGTTTACACAAATGAACCTCCAAAACCCTAGTTGCCTTCAACCCCCTTGCTACAATCACACCGAACTCCACTGATCGAGTCGCCATCAACTAGGGTTTACTAAAAGGCAAAAGATAATCATGCGCACAATACTCCACTACTTGTCAACAATCAACAGTGCATGCTTGTGCATGTGCAAGCCTATGCAAGTGCATGCTTATGTGCGCATTTGAGCGTGTATGTGCACACATTTATGCTCATCTCCACTTCTATTGAGCGCCTCTATGCACCTACATTGTGCACATGACAATGCTGCACAACCACAATTTTTCAGTACACCCATCACACAGCATGTACTCATGCCATGAAGACTTTTAACACTATAAAAACATAACATTAAAAAAATACTATAACTAATAACATACATAAATCCTCTTATATAGAAGCAAAATAATTGGAGCAACTAACAAGTGCTCACATCAAAGCATAAAAAAGAAAAACACTAAAACTAATAACATTATAATTAATCTCATTCATGCATGGAAATAAGCTACATACTCCACTATAAATATATGACATAGTGATAGGAGCATCCTACAAACTGGGAGCTCCTATCATAAACAAATAAAATGTGTGTACACAAAAGATAAAGGCTGAAACAACTAAAAACAAATACAATGCATGATTCAATATCTATCATAGAGTTTGCTTTAAAAAGTTATGAGAAATTGATAAAATTATAATGCTTTTATTACTACTTGTTTTAAAAATGACAAAACACAAGTATATATAAGCAATGGCCACGAGCTTACAGTTGCAGCTGTAGCATATCCCTTATTGAATTTACAATTCATCATTCAAAAATCAAAACTCAAAAATTGAAAATAAAATTTCAATACTCATCCTATAACACCCAAGAATGACCATCAATATTGCTCCTTATAAAATAACTATTAATTTTGAGTGTTTTTTAATAATATTGTAATAAATTATGTATTTTGTTGATGGAAAATTTGTTATTAATACTGTAACATTTTATTTGAGCATTTCCATATTACTAGGTCTTTCCTTAAAATTGGAACAATCTAATGTAAAGGTGCCAGAACAAGTTAGGCACTTAGGTTTGGACATGATCAAAATGGCGGGATCACAAGTAACTCATTGGTTGGGCAAGTTTTACCACCTCAAAATTATAATTGTTCCTAATTATAATTTTTATTTTAAGAAGTTTAATATATATATAATTAAAAAAATATGAACACAATAAATCTCATAAGAACTCTAAAATTAAATATGTTCGACCAAGAATAATACTAATATGATTTATTATCTAAAAATTTTTATATTGCATGTATATATTAAAAATTATGTCTTTATACAATATGTGCATGCATATATTGGATCTCAAAATTATAATTGTTCCTAATAATATTTATTTTTAATAAGTCTAATATATTAGATTATATAAATACTAACACGTTGAATCATATAAAAATTTTAAAATAAAATATATTTGACCGATAATAATATTAAGAAAGTTTATCATATAAAAAATTTTTGTGTGGCATACATATATTTGAAGTCATGCCTTAATAATATAGTGTCTTTGTCCAATGGCGATAAGTATTAAGTTCTAGACTTATCAGACATAATCTCTTCGACATTTGAATGTAAGATTATTGAAATATTAATCTCTCTCAAATCTCATATTAAAGTAAAAGACTTGTGAGTTAAGTATGACTTGCACTTTCATTTTTTGCAAGTTTCATAGTTATAAATAATTATGAATCAATGACTAGGAAGAACAGTTAAAAAAATAACTTTCAGCATATAATTTATTTTCTTGTAAACTAACCTGTTTTGTCTTTAAAATGAAATCTTGAAGAAGCTGCAAATCAGAAAGGTGCGTTGAAATACTATCCTGAAATGTTGACTCCATGACTGCAAGCACATTGGATAATCCAGCCAAATTCACAGAATGTTTCAAGAGTAAATTTAGTCTAGTTTTCATTTCTTGAGCTTCAAGCTTATCTAATGAAAAGCTAAGAAGGAAATATTTTAACACAGTCAAAGAGATGGATGCACTAAAACATTCAAAAAAAAAAAGATACAAATTTTGTGAAGCTCTTGTGTGATGTTTTGAAATGTATGCCTGCACCAATCCTTGACCACCACTTCATCCAACAAGAATGCCATAACAGGATTGCTAGACACAGCACTCTCATTCATACAAACATCAGTAACATCTGTAAAAATATGTCAAAGAAACTTTTCCACTTTATGCAACAATTGCATTCCAGAAATTAGAAGTTCAAGTAGGTCATGTTAATGAAAATTAAATGGACAACAAATGAATATCAAACCTCAGTTTCAAGCAGAAAATTATTTTCACTTCAGTGTAGAAATTAGATTCACAACAATATAGAAAGGAGAAGTGAAATAGAAGAAACAAAAATAATGAAGGCAAAATAATAAAAAAGGATACAATGGCATATCAAAGAAACTAAGTTGTTTTCCAATGCAACATCAAAAAATGAGTAAAGATGCTGTACATCAGCAGTTAAATGATTTTTCTCACTTTCTTTCTCCTGAATTAATTCTTCATCCCACCTGGAAATGAGCCCAGCCTCTAAGCACTGATAGTAGAGACGAAGTCTAAGTTGATTGTCATTCTTTGGTAGTGGCACTCTACAAATAGGGCACATATCAATTACTCTGCTACAATCCAAACACAAAGAGGCATGCCCGCATGATGTCAAAACATGCTGCACATAACGTCCACAGCTTCTCAGATCTCTAGTTGCCCTACATCTCTCAACTTTTGCTTCATTGCATAAATCAATTAAATCAATAAACACCATGTGTTCTAATGCATCCTGAAACAAGAACCAAGGACTGTAATTTCTTATAAACAAGCAGTTAGACCAGGCATGATTTCAACAAAAAAAAGCATGATCCCCAGATTCCAAAAAACAAACCTTAAGTAAATTGTGCAAAAATCAACTTTCCAACAAATGTAACAAATAAAAAAAAATCATGGACCAGTTCCACCGAGAAAATAAACAAAATCAACATAACACATATCTGATTTTAAAAAATAAGAGGTCTCGGACAATGCAGGAGAAATATCAAAAATCAAATGACAATATTAGTTTATTTTAAAGATTTTGTTTATTGTTCAATATTTTGTTTAAATAGGGATATATTGTTTAACCTTTTTAACTACCATCAACAGATACAACAGTTTCATGAAAAATGTATCTATGGGTTTGAATCTTCTATATAAAGTCCATAAAAGATAACTATGGATCATAATTTTGTAAAAATAATAACCATGAAAATATAAACGTGTTGACTTGATAATTAATATTAATTATAAGGTTATAATTATATTCATACATAACATGCTATAATAATAAATCACCAATCATTAATAATACAAATGACAATTATTGTATTTTTTTGTTTTTTAGCTGGTTTTTTTTTTTTGTGATGAGCACGTGAGTTGCCTGAATTATAATATTTTCTATTAATAGATTAGATTTTTCTTTGAATATCTATTAGCATATTTCATTTTGCTAGTCTTTCTATTATAGTGAATTTTATTATTTTATTTTTTTGTAGGTTAAGCTTTCTACATGTTATCAGAGCAAGGGTATGCTCACCCTAGAAAGAGTATTTGTGCTGCATGTAGATGCAGGTGTGCGTGTAGTGCCCAAGCATATGACAATGTGTATGCATGTGTGCATGATAAACCCAACATGAACCAAATAGTGAAGACAATTGCGACCGTATTGTGCAGTGTAACAGTGATGGCTATTGTATGTGCATGGTGAATCTATCAGTGTCATAGTTTGTGTCAGAGTGATAACCATGCAGTGGGGGTCAAACGCAGTGCAGTGTTCTTGTGAAGTGTGGTTCAATGTGATGTGTGAAGTGTGCACAGTGAGCATTACTATGAACAGCGGCACGTAGCAACAGCATGATGACAGCGCAACATAATAGTATGTGCAGTAACAGTTCAGAATAACAATGTGTACAGTGATGCAGTGTAGTGTGCTGTGGTACAGCTTGGTGTAGTCACTAACCAGTAGTGTTGTGCATGTATGCAGTGATCATATTGTGTCATAGGCATATAGTAACTGTGCACAGTTGTTTTGCTGCCACACACAACCACGAAAAAACTACAAATTTCTTGAATTATCCAATATTTATCTAAGCAAGATCATACAGACAATGAAGATTTTTTGTACAGTGCACACTTTAAAAAAAGAATAAACATGCTAAAAAAGATATTGATAGTTATTTCCAGATCAGAAATAATCGATGTTACAAAGCATTCAACAACATAGACAAATTAATAAATTCATTCAACAATTCTCACAGAATTCTTTCAATATAATCCTATTTAGAAAAGAATATAAAGATAATTTTTCTAATAAGATAGTTATAGATATTTCTCATTAGTCATGTATTATATCTCTTAATACACATCTTCCTCTAAATTTTTGGAATAATAACTAATAAATAAACAGTCACATAACAGATAATTATTTCTTATATATTATATTTTTTTTATTTTCTAAATATTATTAGAATTAATGATAAAATATTTAAAACTTTTGGTTATGACAACATTCAACTAAGTATTTTATTTTTCATATTTTATTTATTCTTTGATATTTGAATAATTTCCTTTTTATGACTTGTCTCACAACACAACCTAATTTAATATCATTTTATCCTACTAATGTTGTCTTTCAGGATAAGAAGATATTAAGAAAGATTTTCTTCTAAATTAAAAAATATAATTTTCATGTTTTATTTTCAATAATTAGGTATTATACTAAGTGTTTTAGCATCATTAATCATTTTCTTATTCATTCTCGACTTTGTCATTTAATATTAGTTAAGCAAAAAAATTTAAAATCATAATATTAAAGATGTCTCCTCTACCTTATATTATGATACATGTCAGTAGTAAAATATATCATAACTTTTTATATTATTCACTAAACCTATCTAAATAAGAACCAACTCCATTTGATTCAATCTAATATTTGAGTATCTAATAAACTTGGGACTCGAGAAACATGAGATACTTTGTTATCTTAATTGAAAATAATATTCATTTTAGTTAATTTTTTTTCCTTTTTAGAAATTGATTCCAATTTGTTTCTATTTAGCATCAAATTAAAAAAAAATAAACATTAGTTTAATAAATAAATAAAAATCATTATGAATAATAATACCTTGTAGTACATGTATAATAGTATTGACTATGAAATCAATTATCAAGCTTTAAAAGCTAGCATATCACCACAAAATAAGATTGTAAAAAAAAAAAATAGATATTTGTTTGAGACATCTAAAATACTTCTCTATAATACAATATTTCAATATAATTTTTAAGAAATATAATTTTAACACAAACTAATCAATCAATTAAATATCTTCTTATTTAAATCTTAAAGAAAAATTAATCAATTTATCAACAAAAAATTTGGAAAATACTTCGTTTCGAATTTCTCCCATGACATGATTGATGGTAGCAGAGCAATAAACATTCCCTTTTGTGGATACTCCATTATCTAACAATATTATATGCAATATTCTCCTAAGATTAATAGATTACTAATTAATATTGATCTTACTTTTTTTAAGTTGGCTTGTTCATTAATAAGTCTAGATAAAATAATAATTCAGAAAAAATATATGAATTTTTTATTCTTTCCAACTGGTACAGTCTCATTTAGGCTTTCAAAAAGGAGGGTAACCTATCAACTACTTAACTTATTATCTATTATGTGATACGTAGTTTGAATAGAACCCCTAATTTGATATAATTTTCTGGAAAAACTCTAATTTTGGGTAGAAATTAGGGTTTGGGTTGAAACCCTAATTTAGTGTAAATGTGTAATTTGATCTTAGACTGAGTAGTGAATATAAAAAAATATTGTCAAAACAAAAATAGAATAATCTCAATTTATTATACATAATGAAAGAGAATAACTCACATCAAAAATAATTGTTAGCAGTTATTATCAATAGCAAATAAGAGACCAAGAGCAATACAGGATATTAATAAAGACTAATTAACTATCGAACCCACCCAATAAATTTCAAAGAATTTATCTATAATTATACTTACTAAAGAAGAATATACTCTTCTCTAAGTCAATAGTAAATACTTTTTCTTTTTTTAATATTATTAGTTTTATCATTCATACTTATCATTTAGATTTTTTAATTATCAACACAAAAACAAATACTCACGATAATAGTAATTATTTCATATTTACTATTTTTTTTCTTATTATGAGAATATTGTTATAGACAACAAAAAATCATTTAAAATCATTAGATATAATAGTATTTTATTTTATTTTTTAATTATTGATCTTATTATAATTTTTTTTATTATCATGTTAATCTACTTTCAATCAATTATATTCGAAGATAAGTAAATTCTAATTTTATTTTTTTATCTACCAATATTTATTTATATGATTAGAAAATTATTAAAAAACTTTCATTTAAAATTGAACAATATTGATTGTCTTCTCTTCTATAATAAAATTTTATTCTAAATATTTAAGTGCATTGACCTCTTAGCTTGTGCACTCTCAACTTGATCACTCATCACTAGAGAAGCTAAGAAAATTTTACCCTAGTCATAAAAATATTTTTATCCTAAAATATCAGATGTATTAGTTAGAAAAATATATTAGAACTTTTTATTATGCTTGTAAGTCTAGTATTAGTAAGAATTCATTAAATCTAATACACTCAAACATACAAATTTATAAAGATGTGAATGAAAATTTTAAGTATTTAATTATTTTTATTAATGATTACTCTTAATATACATGTATATTTTTATTTCATGTTAGATCAAACATATTTTTTATTTTTTAATAATATTTAATAAATTAATAATAAATTAAATTTGATAAAAATATTATAAAATAATAAATAATAATATATTAAAATAAGAAACCTAAAAGGAAGCATAAATATATTGTTTAGAGGTTCTGACACTCATACCTGAGAAGAGCATTCTAAAATATTTTTTTAATATAATTTTAATCATACACTACCTTAGCAATCAAATATTATTTTATATTCTTGCTCAACAGGTGCTCTATAGATAATACATCTTAGAGAGAGATCATTTAGCTTGCTTACCAGAAATTTTTTTGTATATATTATTTTGTCCAAGATATCTCACCAAAACAAAATAAGTTAACACTCAAGACCTTAAAAAGTATCTTCAATCATCAAAAATTAATAAAAATTAATACTCCAGTATACAAAGAAAATACAAATATTTTTTACCAAAAACTAATAAGATTTTAATTAGTAATGTCATTAACTTTTTCAAGTATATGGTATTTTTTAGTGAACCTAAAAAAAATAAAATCTAAAAAATACATGAACTCTTTATTTTTTCTTACTCTTCCATCATCCCACTTCGACTTTTAACTTAGAAAGAGAATCATTTATTAGTTATATTTTAACTTATTGGTCCATATTATAATAATATTTATATAGAATCATCATATATATCACTATGTACTAATCAATTTGACTTTAAAAAAGCATAATTTCTCAAAAAAAATCTCATTTTAATCTGGATAATACAATAGTCCATAAGTCTACTCTAATTTTAGCTCATGATGAAGAGCCTATATTAATTTGGAGATTATAAGACTAGATCACGTAGGCCTTAGAGCCTATATTAGGAAGAAGAGTCATGGATAGCCTACTCATACTAGAGACAAATCTACTAAAAGGCTAGATAAACTTATAGCTGATGTTTCTAAATTTGACCTTCCAATCACTCTTCAAATGGATGAAAAAATTATACTCAGCACACTCCACAAATATTGTTGTATACACATCTTTTTACTTAATTTACTTCTTATTATACTTATATTAGTGATACTAAGATGCATAAGCCTCCTTCTAAAATATTATCTCACCAATAATAAAATCAAACTATATTGGAAGAAATAGTTATCATCTACTCTAATAGAGCTTGAGAACTAGTACTTAGACCTACAAACAAAAATTATTATTGATTACAGATGTATATTCATTGTCAATACAAATTTGTATGAGAAATTAAATTACTTTAAGAAAAAAAACTATAGCGAGAAGTTTCACTCAAATATTTAAATTAGACTACCAGGATATTTTCTCTTTAGTGATCACGAAAATCTCCTTATAAATTCTTATTTAACTGATAATATCTCACAAATAAAAATATATCAACTAAACATGAAAAATATTTTTTTCACGTTAACATTAAGAATAAGGTGTATATGAAGCATCCATCAAGGTTTCGAGTAGTACAATATACATATTTTCTAAATTTTCATAGATAATCATCTAACTTGATTTACACATGTTCGTTATGATTTTTTTTTATTTTTTTAACAGAGATTTCATGATAAAGTAATTTTTCTTATTGTGTAAGTAGATAATATTTTAATTATAAGAATTAACAAGTTGGGAATCATCCAACTTAAGAAGTAAATTCAATTAGTATTTCAAGCAAAAGACCTAAAAAAGTCAAATATTTTCTTAATATAAATATAATTTATTTCATAAGAGATATTATCTTGTTATAGAAAAGATATTCACTGAATACTCTCATAGGAATTATAATTTTGGGTGTGCTTCAATTGATGCTCCTATTAATCAAGTTACTAACTTTACTTTTGATATGATTCTTCCAAGTGACTTGATTATTTATATAAAAATCATATAAAAAATAAATTATTAACTATCAACCAACAAGATATAACATATATAGTGAATATAATTGGTAGTTTCTTAAGTTCTTAATAAATTCACTTACATATAACTCATTACATACTGAAACATATGAAAAAAAATTCAATATTTTAAATCTCTTTCAATGATTACAAATAAATTTAGTTAGTTGAGTATTTAAATTTTTTTTAGGTATCAATTTGAAGTAAAATGAGATCTATTATAATATTTTATATTTTTTTTGAAAAAAACTTATCTCCTAAAAAATTAAGCAGATAATTATTATTTTAATTTAAGATCCAATATATAAAACAATAAAAATAATAAAAATAATTACTAATGAGATACTTTGTAATTGATACCTACTCAAGAAGATTGAATATCTAGTTTTTTTTCAAATACTCTTTTCTATGATAGATACAGAACAAGTCATGTAGCCTCAAATCTAATATTTCATGAACAAATAAAATATATAAAAATAAATTATTTCATTCCTATGGAAAAAATCTAAAATGAAATCAATGTTATAATAGATATTCATACAGCAGATGAACTAACACACAACTTCACGAAGATCTTAAAAAAATCTTAACTTACTTGTTTTTACCCTTATTTTTGGTGTTCTGAACTATTAGGCATCTACATGACAAGAAATGTTAAGTTTATAGCAATATCTTTTGTATTTTTACTTTTTTATTATTATTATTATTATATAATTATTAATGAGAGCATTATTTAATACAATCTTATTTCAATGCAATAATAGTTTGCTAAATAAGGGAGTGATGATGTTACTTAAGAGAATTATAATGGTTAATCGTTATTATTAATTTATCTATTATATTTGAAAAACTCAATATTTAGAAAAATCATATTGGAATGCCATTTTATCTGATATTAAAAAAAGTTACCAAAATAAAAATTAAAAATAATTTAAATAGTTGTAATAAAAAATATATTTTACATTAAAATATAAAATAAAATCATCCAATTTAATTACAAGGATTAATTTAGGACTATCAAAAAAATAAATTATGAAATAAAAACCAGAAGATGACAGAAAAATCATAAAATCACACAAACTTTTTAAAAGTATTGGATAAAATGCAAGGCTGAGATGAGCCAGGCAACCCCTTTGTGGGCCTAAAATTCAAAGTGCTAACCAATACTAGTATTCATAAGAGCACACAAATTTCATCCTTAATTGAAAAATACATACACCTATCTCCTCCAGGCCAATAAATGGCATGAATAAACTACAGTGGAGTATCACTGTACTACTGCATCAACACTCCACTTACACACTACTAATCACTAGGTACAAGTACCCAAAATAAAAAATTATTGTACCAAAAAGTGGTTCCAACCAGAACATCAAGCCACCTGAGTGAAATATGACAAATATTAAACATGTTTTGTCAACAAATAATTAGATAGGAATGAAATAAAGCACTTGCTTTAACAGATTGACTGCTGTAATCGATCTGGGACGAAAAGTCGGAAGGAGAACGAGAGTATCGAGAATGGATGGCCTCCATCAAGTGAGAAGCTTGAAATACGAATTACGATTTGGAAGGGCGAGGAAAAAGAATACCACGGTTGCAAATGCTGGAGGATAGTTAAAAGTATATAAGTCAAACGGGCCGGGCCGGGCCGGGCCGGCACAGAATACTACTATTCCGTGCCCCGGCCCGTCGTGTCGTGCTAGCACGTGGGCATAACACACGTGACCACGCACCGATCATAGTCAATATGAGCCGATGTCTGACAGGCAAGACTCGCCGAGCCCCAAAAAGGCGAAGGCGCATGGCAGCACGGTGGCACAGCGGCGCGCAGTCGAAACCCTAATTTAAAAAAAAATTAGGGGTTTGTCCAACTCGAACCGAGCAAAACCCAGTGGTTTTCGGGGCGCAGGTCTGTGCCAGGCCGGCATGATTATTGTACCGTACCCTTCTGGCCCGGCATAGTAGCATGTTTTGGCTGCCTAAGACCGGGCTGTGCCGGGCCGGGCCGGCTCATTTGACACCTCTAGTTAAAAATTAAAACCAAGCTCACTACATCTCGGGTTGTGGGCCTAAAATATAATAAAATTAGTAAGATATATGTTTTAGTGTATAAGACACAAAATTTTAAAAAAAAATCATTTTAAAATAAAAAAAATACATGAAAATCATTTCTAAAAATTAATATAATATCGACCAAAAAATTTGATTTGTAATTGTTGTCCAATACATGATCAGTTAGCAACCAAAAAAGGGTATCGAAAAAAAAATTTTCATCTAAATTTCTGACTCAGGACCGACCATAATTACCGACTAAATATTTTTGGTCAGAAATTGGTATGTTAAGTGCTTATCGAATATATTATCAACCATTTAATTTCATATCATTATGATTGGTCGGTACAGTATTTTTTTCAAATTATTTATAGCTTCGTACGTACCGATCATTTGTCGACCAAATATATAGGTCGGTAATTACCGACCAATTTAGGACCAATTTAGAGGTCATAAGAGGCGCATTCGAGAAAAATACTTCCGATCAAATTTTTGATCAACTAACGATTATATATTACCGACCAAATATATTTGATCGGTAATATTGTCTATAATAAAAAGGGATTTAACAAAAAACATTCTTGAAAGATTACCAACCATTTAACGACCAAAAATATATAACAATTAAAATTGGTTGGTATAGTGGTTGTCCAATATATTTATAAGGTCGTAATTCTCGACCAAACTACTGACCGAATATTTAGATCGATAATTACTAACCATTTCACGATTGAATACCGACCATAACTATCAACAAAAATGTATTTGGTCAGAAAATTGGTTAGTAAATTAGGATGAAATTAGTGAAAAGAAATTGTCGACTAATTACCGACCATTTAATGACAAAAAACATATTACCATTAAAATTAGTTGGCAAATTGGACTTCCAAATACTTATAGATTTTTTCTTACCAATCGTTTGTCGACCATAATTTTGGTCGGTAATTCATTATTTTAATTTTTTGATTCGAAAATCATTTGCTAAGCCATTATAACCTAAAATCATCTAAAATCTATCATTTTTTCGAATCAGAGCTGACTGTAAGCATGAAATTGGAAAATTTTGATATTTCTTCTAAATTCGGGTAAGTTTTTCTTTATTATTCTCTTTCAAATTACTTATATACATCTCCGTCTATCTGAATTATATATAGACATTAGGAATTTCATTTTTTTCAGTATATTTGGGTTGTATGTTTTTTTTCTCCTCCTAATTTCTCAATTTATGCTTCGATTTTATTTAACCTAATATGATTTTGACTCAACACAATTAATTAAACTATAATTTTTTATTTTTTAAATTTTGTTCATCTACTATTTATATTTTTACGGTTTTAGTGATTTTGATTTCATTTACAAGATGTTTGCATCAAAATAATCTTAATGTTAATGGTTTATATTTATATAATCGTATGACATTATGTATAAGTGTCTATACTTTAGTATATATATAATGATTTATGTTAAATCAAACTCTTATTTAATGTTAATCTTAAATGTCTATAACAGTATATATAAACTTTTATACATTTATATAATGGAATGATATTATGTATAAATGTTTATTCATTAATATATATAAACGTATTACTTTATAAATATACATCGATATGTTTATATAAACATATAATGTTATACATAAATATTTATACATATGTATTAATGTTTATAAATATCTATACAAAATTTACATTAAACTATCCATTTATATATTTTCTTATATAACAATTATGTAATATTAAATGATTATACAATTTTGTAAATATTTATATTACATATTATTTTTTATATAAATATAGAATATTTATAATGTGTATATAAGTGTGATATATATACTACATATTATTTATAAAGGTATAACATATAAATATAATAATATTTAAGTAACATTTATAAAATTATTTAATTCACAAATATTATTATATACACATGTTTAATTGTATCTTACTATGTGTATAACTTTAAAAGTTTTATTCATAATTATATTTAAATATTAAATTTACCGCTTATATTTAATATATATTTGTATATAGTACTATATAAAAAAGTATTTTACTTTATCTATACCTATACATCATTATATGTATAAATATATAAAATTAAATGAACAAATATATAAGCCTACATGTATAAATATATGTTTAACTATATGTGTAACTATATGTATAACCACATGTAACTATATTTATAATTATATGTATAACAACATACAACATTTTTTTTAAATTATGTGTATAACTATATATAAATATTTGTATATTTAAATAAATATCTATATAATTTTATATAACTATAATTAGAGACAATTACGTTTGTTAAATAAAATGATTTTTTTAACTAGTTATGGAAGATAATCATGAATGGATGTACAAAGGTCGAATAGTGAATGAAATGTTCTCTAATGAATGGGGGGATAAAGTTGATAAATTTGTTAAGTTTGCTCTAAGACATCCTGAGTGTGTGAATGGTGGTATAGATATAAGGTATCCTTGCACTTTAGTTAAATGTAAGATTTAAAAAGTTCTTGAATGTTGAGAGTATGATGATGCATTTGTATAGAAATAGTTTTGTGGCATATTACTATGTTCGGATATACCATGGTGAGAAGCAAGTCCAGGGAGGTGTTCGAGTTCAATACGAGTGTTAGTAAGTGAAATTGATTAGATAGTCTCGGATAATATTAATCACACTACATACCATAAAATGATTTTTGATGCTGCGGGTCCTGAATTCAACCCGAATGAGGAACCCAATGCCGAGGCAAGGAATTTCTATGATATGATTCGAGCTGGAGACAAACCTCTATATGAGGGAAATTCTAAGCATACTCAACTTTCTACCGCCGTGAGGATGTTAAAAATAAAGGGCAGACACAAGTGTTCGCAGGCATAGGTTGATGATATGTCTAAATTCATTCAAGAATTGTTGCCAAAAGATAATCCGATGCCATCATATTTCTACAGCACGAAGAAGTTATTTAGAGGCTTGGGATTACTCGTATAGGTCATTCATTGATGTTGAACAATTGTATGATATACTGGGGTGATGAGAATGACCTTAATAGTTGTAAAATATGTGAGCATACTCGGTACAAGAAAAAGGTTAGGGGTTATGGAAATAGATTATATATACATAAGTTGAAGGTACTATATAAGAAGATGCACTATTTTCCAATAACACCTAGGTTGCAGAGATTGTATGCATCAACCACAGCTAGTTAAAGAAATGAGGTGGCATTCATAGCATCATATGGAGGACGATAAGATGTGTCACCCTTCTAATACCCCGGTTTGGAAATATTTTGATGAGTATTTTCCTAATTTTTCTTCTGAAGTTCGAAACGTTAGTCTGGGTTTATTTGTTGATAGTTTTTAGCTGTTTGGTCAATTTGGACAGCAATATTCTTTGTGGCCTATGGTGGTGACCCCGTATAATTTGCCTCCAAACTTATGTATGAAAGAGGAATTTATGTTTTTGATTGTGTTAATGTCGGGGCCTACAAATCCAAAGGGAAAGATAGATATTTTCTTGCAGCCATTTATAGCTGAGTTAAAAAATCTTTGGTGTGTTGGGGTTCAAACTTATGATATTTCCAAATGGTAAAATTTTAAGATGCGTGCTGCCCTCATAAGGACCATAAATGACTTTCCAGCATATCCTATTATGTCTGGGTAGAGTATAACTGATATATTGGCATGTTCACATTGTATGGAAGATTATGATACTTTTAGTTTAATTAAGAGATGAAAACATTCATGGTTCGACAACCATCGAAAGTTTTTGCCAATTAATCATTAGTATCGACTTAACACCAAATGCTTCATTAAGAATAGAAAGGTTACTAAACAATTTCTGTGGGTTTGATCTGGGGATGATATTCTACAAGAATTGAATAAAAGAGGCTTGAAGAAGGTAATAGATATTGATGTTGAGGTTGTGAATGCAGCTATATCTAAGACTTGTGGGTGGAATAAGAGAAGTATTTTATGAAATTTGCCCTACTGGCATGAACACTTGCTCAGGCACAATTTTGATGTTATGCATATTGAGAAGAATGTGTTTGATACTATTTTCAATACAGTGTTTAACATTCTAGGAAAACCTAAGGACACTTACAAGTCAAGAGATGAGTTGAAGAAATATTGTCATCGTCCTCAATTTGCAAAAAATCTTGTCACCAATAAATACCTTGATATGTCATTTGTTCTGAATAAATCACAGAAGAAGTTTGTGTTGGAGTGGGTAAAAAAACATAGATTTCCAGATGGTATGCTTCTAATCTAGGGAGATGTGTGGATGCCAAAAAACTTAAGATGTTTGTCATGAAGAGTCATGATTGTCATGTATTCATGCAAAGATTGTAACTAATTTCTCTTCGAGAATTCCTGCCTAATAGAATATGGGAGCTGGTAACTGAGATTTCTTTATTATTCAAGCAACTGACTTCTTCTTCATTGACCGATGAGGAGTTGAAGAATTTGGATGAACAAATTCTCGTTATCTTATGCAATCTTGAGAAAACCTTCCTCCTAGTTTTTTGAATCAATGGAACATCTTCAAGTGCACTTAACTAATGAAGCTAGGATTGCTGGTCCTGTCTATTATCGTTGGATGTATCCTCCAGAAAGGTAATATTAATTCACTAAACCTTTTTTCCTATATATATTTATATATACACAAAAATGACTTGTAATTTTCAATAATCTTTTTTGTTGATACTTGAGGAAAATAAAGCATACAATAATGAATTAAGGCTTACGCTGAGGGTTCTATATTAATAGGTTATATTATGGATAAGGCTGCAAAATTCACATCATTCTATTTCAAAAAAGGTGATCAAACTCTTCCACTTAAGGAAAAGCAGAATGAGGTTTATCTTTATGACAATGTGGTTAATGATATGTTTGAAATTTCAAGCCTTTGGGTAAAGTAATTGGTGCTAAAGGGAAAAGGTATCTAGTAGGATATGAATATACTATAACTCATTTATATGTCCTAATGAATTGTCTATAGGTTCAACCATTCATTGAGTAAGTATTTTCTAATAGTCAAATGACATCTATTAAGCATTATGATTTATTATTTCCTATCGATATATAAATTATTTTTAATTTTTTTTGTTAGTGATTTTGTTACAAATAAACGTAAAAAGTTTCCAAACATGAATGAAGAAGCAATCAATGCCGTGATAGAGAAAGAATTTCTATCATTTTTAGAAAAATATGTATGTTTACTTATAATGAAAATCACAAAATAATTGTATTATTCTAATAAAAATTTATAATTGTAATCTAAACAATCCACTTAATTTTTATTACACGTTCATAATAGTGCAAATAAAATTTTCAATCATTATCTTCGAAGTATAGCACGAGGTCCCCTAAGAGAGATTTAAACGTATAATGGTTACGCTGTGAATAGTTTTAAATTTCACACTAAATCGTATGGTAGCTACTGGGCAACATATAATACGGGGGTATGCATTAAAGGATTCGTATACAATGAAACTGAATATGACTATTATGGGACTCTAGTTGAAGTAATCGAGTTAGAATTTGAAGCCCTCCCGGTTAAAAAAATATGAAATTCAAATGTTAATGGTTCAATCCAACATCACATGTTGGTATTGTTGTGCATCCTCGATATAAACTATTTGATGTGCATGATAAAAAATGATTCAACAAGTATGAACATTTTGTTTTAGCAGTACAAGCATCACAAGTTTATTATTGTGAATATTCAGGTCGGACCGGTCTTAGAAAGGATTGGAAAGTTGTGTGCAATATAAAAGTAAGGGCTCAAATTGACATACTCACGTTACCAAGTATTGATTTCATAGAACCAGCTTTTCAAAATGATGACAATGATATTATAATCAAAGCTATGATGGGGGACGAAGATATCCTTTTAATCGCATCTTCTGAAATGGATACAAGTGAGGATGTTGATGTTGATGAAAATTTAATTGATTATGAAGAAGAAATGAGTGATGAAGAGAAGTTTGAAAATAATATTACTGCATCTGAAGAAGAAGACGAACCAGATTTAGATGATTCTGATGAGAATGAGTAGACAGTGAGTTTTATGTTATTTTAATTATTAATCATTTTTGTTTATTTTCATTGCCTTATGTATTTTTTACAAGTATGGCACGTGGATGAGGTAGATGTAGTACGTTGCAAGGTTGTATGAGCTATGGTATAGGCAACACGGCCTCAGGTATGCCCGAAACTAGTAAAGGGTCATGGATGGAAGAGACTCCAGAATAGACAGAGAAGGTTATGAATGTACCACAACAGCATCATCAGCTGACTGATCCACATAATGGACTTGAGATCTTGATGAATTATCAAGAGACGTGGGAGAGAGAGGAGGGAGAGGATGAAGATGTTGTCGAGTCTTCCTCAAAGCACCCTACAGATGAGACTCTCCCAATTATTCACTTTGATCTGACAATTGATAATCCGCAAGATATAACACTTAACAAATTATTTATCAATTTGTTAATTTATTTTTTACTTGCTAATAAATTTTTTGTTACATGATGAAGTTAAAGCTGTTTGGTTCCATTTCTAGGGTTTTGAGAATAATTTTCAGGAAGTCCTTTAAAATGGACATAATTTGAAGTCACTCATGCATAGAGACCAATTGATGATTTGGAGAGAATTTAAGATAAATTTTACTACCTATAATTTTTACATTTTTTATTTATTTTTTTGTTTGCTGATTAAAAATTATTTATTTATAATAGCAGAAAGTTTACAGGTGGACACATCCAAAGGAGTTGGTCAAAAGTGTGTTATACAAACATGCTGCCTGTTAGTATAAAGACACCATGTACAAGATCAAAGATAAATGACTGAAGAAGAAAGAAAAATATTTGAGTGTCCGGGATCATGTTTTCGATGAGTGGTAGAGCAAATGAAAAGATTTCGGATTATAGGAAGAGGTGTGATAAACAGAGTGGCTATCGACGCTCAAAGCGGGCTGGAAAGGGTAGTGGCATGTCTACACACACTTGTGGATCTCTCTCTATGCGTGAGCACAAATGAGCATTGGTATTATTTCTAATTTATGCTTTGTATGTTTATTACTTTGTGAATTGTGTTCAGTTATGTCTAAATTTCATTTCTCATAATTTTTTTTTAAATGATTAACGTATGTATTGTGTGTAATTATAGACACGCAAGGAGGGTAAAAAGCCCAGTGCTCCTCGCTTATTCAAATACATGCACATGAAGGCTCATGATGATTAGACTTTCGTTGATCCGAAATCTCATGCAGCAAATGTATGTTTAAATAAAAAATTAATTTTTCTTCTTTTTGTTTGAATATAAATTGAAATACTTTTCGTACATTTTTATTAGGCGAGATATGAGGAAATATTAGCTGCTGCGACTCAAGCATATTTCCATTCTACTTCAGCTTCATGTGATGATGCAAAGGTAGTTCTCATTCATCAGCTCTACCAATTGATGCGAATCCGATTTGGTATGCGTCAGTTTGATGGCAAGAAGAAATGCCAATCTATGGCATCGGTTCGTCGATATCATCATTCTACTCGCATTGACGACCAGACTATGGAGCTGAATTTTTAGGACCAATTTCGAATTAGTTCTCAAAGATGTAGAAATTTCAGGATGAGTTGCAAAATTAGATACAGTTTCAGTTGGTCGATACCGAGCGATGCATGATCGACTATGAAGATGATAGGGATGAGTTGCGTATGCATTTTGACTAGCGTACAAAGAAGTTTCAGGAATGAGGACTATAGTTCAACCCTTATGATCTACCTCAGATTGTTCAGCGTAATTCTCCAACTACAGCATCTACTCCATCACCTAGTAGCACTTGCAGCAGCAGACAGCTCTGCCCCAGTACCCGATATCTCACCGTGTGGACAAGAAATGTCATAGCATAACGATTATGAAATTAGGTTGGATGATTGTGTATATTACATAGATTTTTTTTCAATGCCTTAAACTTTGATTTTAGATTTTATTTTTTTATTTTATCTTGATGTTTTTAATATGCATATGCCGTATATATAGTTGTTTGCTTGAGTTAATTATATTTTTATTTTGTTGTTTTATCTGGAAATGTTTCTGCGGGAACTAAATCAAAACTAGAAGCAAAATGATTGTTTTTTTTTTGTGTTTTATGTTCTAATTTCTATAGTAACGTTAGAAATACTGCAAAAAAAAGGGTCGGTAATTACCGATCGAATTGCGACCAAACCGACCAAATTTTTTTAATATCAATGGTCGGTAATTCTCTTGGATATCAATTACCGAGCATTGATTTTAAAAGATTTTGATCAGTTTTTTGTCGTAATTTTTTAGGTTTTTATCGATCATTTTGTGATCATTTACTAACCAAATACTTTTGGTCAGAAAATGGTTGAAATATAGTCAGAAATTATTTATCGGTAAATGGTAGGTAATTTACCGACCATTTAGAGACCATGTATCGACCTTATTTATTCGGTCGGTAAATTGTCGGAATATAGTCGATAAATCTTTGTCGACAGAGTATCGGTAAATTGGTGGTAATTTACCGATGACTGAATTTTCGTCGGTGAAAAATTTAGCGACAAACAAAATTGCAACCAAATATTTTGGTCGGTAAATGGTCGCTATTTTGTTTAAAGACCAAAAAACACTAAATTAGCAACCAAAAAATTGGTCGGTAATTCGGTGAATTTAGTAGTGAATATAAAATAATTACATTTTCATGCACAAAAAATCACAAATCTAATTTTACTTAATAATTAGAATTCTAGATGAAAACATGACACATGTGTCATTTGGCAAATATTATCTTGAGATTTAAACTCACAATCTTAATAGTAAAATACATCTTTCAACTATCTAACTATATTCATTACATTGAATTCCTGAGCAATATACATACATACATACATACATACATACATATATATATATATGGGAGGAATTCAATTTAATGCATGTAGCCAAATGATTGAAGGATGTATATTAATGTTGAGATTATGAGTTAAGATTTCTTGGTTATCTTGGCCAAATGACATGCATTGAAGCATGTAATGTCACCACCTAGAATTTTAATTAATTATATATATATATATATATATATATATATATATATATATATTAAGTTTGCCAATGTGTCATATTAGCCAAAAAATTAGATTTTCAAATTTTAGTGTACCAAAATATAATTAGTTTATATTTTGGTGTATTTTTTAAATTGAAAAATAACATTTTTTTTATATTTAGTACCCTAAAACACAAATCTCTCATAAAATTATATTTATATATGAAAAATAAATAAATAAAATATATTTTGGAACTAGATCTTTTGGAAAAATTTATGTAATGGGGCTTCAAAACTAAAATACTTTTGTTTTCATCATTATTTTAAAATTATTTATGAAAAATGTCAAGAAATATTAAATATTTATAGTTTGATTATATTTTATGTTTAAATCCAAAAATAACCTCATTAAAAAAAATAATTTTTTCAAAAAATACTATTGACACATATATATCAACAGTGTTTTTTAAAAATAGCATTAACAATGTTTTAAAAAATACTATTCACATAATATGTGTGTGTATGTGCATGTCTATGTGTGTGTTATATTTAAAATAATAGATATATACATTTATATATTTACATATATAGTATATATATGTTAATATATTTATATGTTACATTAATAGTCTAAAATATTTATATGTGTAATGATACCTATATATGTGAATATATAGTTATCATTATTTATATGTTATATATCTAGATATATATATATATATATATATATTGCGGAGGAATCCAATTTGATGCATATAGCTAGATGATCGAAGAGTGTATTTCAATGTTAAGATTATAACTTCAAATCTCATGGTTATCTTTTCCAAACAACATGTGAGTCATCCTACATCACTACAAGAAAAGAAGTAATTTGAAAAAAAAATAAACACACCCAATTCCATTTCTAAAATTAGGAACGGATTATAAATGAAAATGACAAAACTAAATACAATTAGAGATGAAAAAAAATTTCATAGCTAATTAGCAATTGATTTTTCATGAGTTATTTAAATAAATCACTAATTGCGATACAGATTAAGATGTGGATTTGCTTGCATGGTATTTAGTGACGAAACTTATGTATCCATGTATTATTAGAAATGGATTGCATATCAATGTTTACATTTAACGATGGAAATTATTTTCGTTGCTAAATGAGAAATGACATGTCTATCTACCATTATATCATCAAAGAGAATTTAGCAATGGAATAACATTCTGTTGTTAAATTCTATCGCTAATTTATGATAATTAATTTATCAAAAAATACTTCAAAACATTGAATATTCTTAAGGCCTCAAAGATTTTTCAATTTGATTCTAATTTTGTCCGAATCATTTGTTGATTATCTATCCTACATATATTGATTGACACACATTTAATCCATAATTGAGATATGAAATTATGATTTTCATTTTAGCCCTTATGTAATGTATTCGAGATAGGTATATTTATACATTTTGATGTTACGTTTAATTTTTTTTTTCATTTTTAACATTTATATTGGGTGCTATCTTATTATTTTGTTGAATAAATATACTTATAATTGATAAATTATACATTTTAAATTTTATTCTCATACTTGGATTTTTAAAAATTTTGGGTAACCTAATGGAGATATGAAATATCTATGCATTTTATTATTCACCTTTTGTTTTGATCATTATAATTAATTTGTATTTTGTTCCCTTACTATGATTATATGAAATTTTATAATTTTTAATAGAATAAGTCATTGTAATGCAACCTTAATAATAAATAATTTATAATTATTATAATAAATACTAGAAGTTTATTTGTAATAACAATACAAATAGATAAAAAAATATGAGGGTATGCAATTGAAATGGGGAAACATAACGAATAATTGTAAAATTAAAACAAATTGTAAGCTCATTTAATAATTTATATAGTTGATGAATCTACATTTCACTAAAGATGCAATAAAAATATAATGTCTACTCTTTTGATAAATATCTAAGACATTGGAATAACCTGCCTTATTTAAATTTTAATCCAAAATTATCTAATAATAATTATAATGCAACATATTTGTTAGATTTATATAATTTTTTAAATATGTTATTACATCTTTATTACAAGTAGATTTCTATCTATATATTTATAATTCAAAAAATTAACGTGCTATGTGTTATAGGAATAAAAAATATTATATGACATGATCATTAATGAATGAGTGTAAGAGTGAAAGATGGATTTTTGATAGATGAATTTGTAGAGGAAATTAAGGATACTATTTTTTGCTAAAAAATAGCTTGAATATATGGAAGAAACAAAATAAGATGCCCTTGTAATGCTCATAAGTGTCAAAATCTGGGTTTCCATGATGTGGTCATAATCTGATATCATCTTGTAAAGAATAAATTTGTTAGAGACTATTATGCTTTGATATAAACATAGGGAATTAGTTGTGCCATAAATAAAAAGCATTATATACATAGAAATATTAATTCAAATATTGCAATGGAATTTGCTAATCCAAATGATACTTGTGAAAATATTTTGAAGAATATTATTGGTTCTTCATTAAATCTTGATATCACTAATGATATCTCAATATCACCAGTAAAATAATTTTATGAAATATTAAAGGCTTCAGAAGAAGAAGTTTGGGAAGGTAATCAGTATTAACACTCAAAGTTATCTACAATAGGCAGACTAATGAATTTAAAGGCAAAACATTATTTTTCAGAAAGATATTATGATGAAATATACTAGTTGTTATCTAAATTGTTACTAAACAATAATGTCATGACAGATAGTTTTTACGAAAAAAAGAAGTTAATGCGAGGTTTGGGATTGCTAGTAAAAAAAATATTACTATTTTAATGGCTGCTTGATATATTGGGGCATAAATAGTGAAGCAATTGCATATAATTTCTATAAATATTCTTAGTACAAAAAAAATATATCATGTAAAAGATAGAAAACAAATATTTTTCACAAGAAAATATATTATTTCTCATTGACTCCTTGTTTGCAAAGATTATTTGCATCAGATACTACAACTAATGACATGAGTTGACATAAAGAGCATGTTATAGAAGATGACATTATGTAATATTACTCATATTCTCTTTATTGGAAACATTTTGATGATTGTCATCCTTCTTTTATAGTTTAAAGTCAAAATGTTAGATTATGATTATGCACAGATAGATTTCATCCATTTAGACAAATAAGGAAACAATACTCTTCATGGTCGATCATTGTTACACCATATAATTTACTGCCATGTATGTGTATGAAAGATGAGTACATCTTTTTGTTTGTTATCGTACCCAATCTAAGAAATCCAAAAGACAAATTAGATGTTTTTCTGTAGCCTCTTATAGCAAAGCTCAAAGTTTTTTGGGAGGATGCTGTCGAAACATATGATATATCTAGAAAGCAGAACTTCATTGTGAGCAGTATTTATGTGGACTATAAGTGACTTTCCTACATATTCAATATTATCATGATGGAATACTATAGGAAAATTAGTTTGTTCTTATTGCATGGAGGACACAAATGCATTTTATCTGAGCAAAGGAGGAAAGACTTCTTAGTTTGACATAAAATCATAAAATGTGCACCACTTTTGAGGTCAGGTGCTAAAATATTAGAGGTAATTGAAAGATATGGGTTAAAAAATATTATAAATATTAATGCAAATTACACTAATGCACAAAATTTGAAGAATTATCTCTATAGTTTGAAGAAACAAAACATTTTTTGGGATTTGTCTAATTGGAAAACCAACCTAATTAGGTATAAGTTAGATGTGATGCACATTGAGAAAAACTTCTTTGATATTTTTTGAAATACTATCATGATTGTGGAATGAAAAGAAAAAAATAATGTAAAATCAAAGAAGGATTTAAAAAAGTTGTGTTCATATCTAGAGTTATACATGGATGAATCACCAAATAAAATCAAAGAAAGATTTAAAAATTGCTAAGGCTTGTTATAATTTTAACAATGATGCAAATGAAATGTTGTGCAAATGGCTGATAGAGCTACAGTTCACTAATGAAATTGTATCTAGCATGGGCAGATGTGTTGATATGAAAAAGCATAAGTTATTTAGGTTGAAAAATCAAAATTGGCATGTATTTATGTATAGGCTAATACACATAGCATTCCATGAATTACTTCAAGAAAATATTTGGGAAACACTAACTAAAATAATTATTTTTTTAAGAATCGAATTTGTAATATCATAATAAAGAAAGACATGGAGCGATTAAAAAATTACATATCCATAATTATATGTAGACTTGAGCATATTTTTCCTCCTATCTTTTTTAACTCCTTGAAATATCTTCCAATCCACATGCCTTGTGAATCCAAGATAGTTGGTCCTGTGCAATACAAATGGATGTGTCCATTTGTGAGATTATATAATTTTTATTTGTTAATCTAAAAAATTAAATGTATCCAATGGATAAATTTTATTCTAATGAAAAAATATTTAAGATATTTTAGAAAATTGAAAAATAATATTTGAAATAAAGACAAAGTTGATGATCAATATGCAATATTTGGTTGAAAAAGCTTTAGCATTTTTTGTTCACTACTTTCGGCCACAAAAATAAAATTTACATAACAAAAAATTACTAAATAATGATTATGACATGAGGGATTTATTAGAAGAAGATGATTTTTCCTTTTCACCTATGTGGGTTTATCATATAATAAAGCAAAATCAAGATATTTTTTTGGATGACCAAGAATACCATTTTTCGGACATATATATCTTATTGAACTATGAAGAACTTACAACTTATATTGAGTAAAATTTATAATTATTTTACATTATCATATCTTTGTCATGGTATGTGATATACCATATATATAAGGCAAGAGAACCACATATTGACCATATTTCCATTGAAGCACAACTTTATAAAGATTTTATATTTTGGTTTGAAAAATTTATCAATATATATCATATCATTCTTGCTTTTAAAATTGAATGTGCAACATTTTATAAGTATAATTTTATTCTATTTTATTTTTTAAGTATATTTTTTGTCATCAAATATATGTAATATACAAATAAAGGAATATAAAAAAGGGTCATTATGATGTCTCTAATCATATCTCATACATCATGTAAATGGGTATAAACTTCACTCTTTGAAATATGGTTTGAATAGAGCTGTAATGAATTATTGTGTATGGATCAAGGGGTCTAACTGAACTACATCTAATATTGACTTTCATTGTCAATTGATTGAAATTCTACATGTGGATTATTCTGCTTTACCAATTAAATGAATAATTCTATTAAAGTGTGAATAGTTTGATCATATTCCAAATTTGGGTAATAGAATTAATCATCAATTTAAACTTGTGGATGTGCACCATAAAAAATATTATCATAATTATAAGCTATCCATTCTTGTAGTTCAAGTAGAACAAGTATGTTATATCACATATCTAACCACAAGAAGAAATGCTTGTGACTAGTAGGCTATGTGTAAAATAAAACATTTATCAACTATTGAATTTCTTGAAAAGGATATCATCATCACACCATCATGTGTACCTGTATTTTAAGAGCATAATGTGGAATATCCTCCAATCAACCATGTGACAAATAATGAGATTGAAATATTACTTGATGAAGATAGAAACTATTTGGAAATTGATGATGCCCATATTGAAGAAAATAATAAGGAATAATTAATTCCACAATTAGATGCGGATGAATATGTAGATGAAGATGACTTGTTAAAAATTTTTGATGTTGAGTAGATATTTATTAACTTCCATGTTATGTTGTATAATGTATTGCTTATTTTGTAACTATTACAATTTGGGTGTAAAATAAAAAAAATCACATTTGTGAATGTCAATATATTTCTCATTATATTTTGTTAGAATGACATATTCATTATATGTTTTATTTTCTTTTTATTGTTTGGTATTTATATAACTTGAATTAGATATGAGAGGAAACAATTCAGGTGACTAGGGATCTCAATCTCTAGGATGTGGTAGAAGAAGTCAACTAATAGTTAGTGGAAGAGGAATTCAATATTTATTTAGTGATGACAACACTACAAATGTCTCTCCACATTCTATAATTATAGAAGATACATTAGTATCACCTCATCATCAGACACACAAATTGACTATCATTGATATTACATCTTGATTTTATTTCACAGAAGAAGGTATTATTAGCTCCATCTTACCTATCTAGGGTGGTACACGCATTGGTACTACAACATCAATAATATATAGATATTCACAATCCATTGTTTGCATGCAAAGTTTTGAACAAGTCTTCTTTCAACCCATAATTGACAATAAATAATACTTAGCTTTCAGAAATCTACAATATGTATGCATTATCATGTTTATTCTTTTCGTTTGTAAAAAATTTAAATGACAACAATGAATGAAAAAAAATAAATGATCATGGTTAAAATATGATAATTTTAATTAATAACAAGCTATGATGTTATAACTTATCCAATATTATCATTGATAATTAAAATAATGTTTGTGTTATTAAGTTTTGGATAAGTAATAAAAATGAATACAATATTAACTTAGTACAAAAAAATATGGTTGTGTTATATGTACATGCTGATATTAAATTATGTATATATTTAATTCTTTTGCTTCTCATATATTTAAAAATATATTTAAGGAAAAATTAGTTACAGAGGGAATAAAGTAGAGTAAAGTGCCCCCATATATGAAAGAAAATTATTGGGAAGAATTTGAAGTATAATTTTATTGCATTTACCAATTTATTAAAATATTTTTTTATGAAATACTATGAAAATAACTACATCATAATGTATTATTGTTTTTTTTTGTTTTTTTGCAAGTAAAAAAAATAAATAGAATAATGCTTTGTTGATCTTGGTGAGGGATACATGTGGCTAATGTTAGATACAATGACAAACTTGGAAAATAGAGAAAGAAATAAGGTTAAAATACAAAGTTAAATATTTGGATCAAATGGTAGGAATACTAGAATGTTGAGGAGTTCAAGATTTTTTCCCAGATGGCATCACACAATCATTGATCAAAGAAAATAAGTGAATGATCATGACCTTCTAATCATTTAGAGGTTTAACGGTGACCTACCAACATTCAGTAGATTTAGTAAAATTATCTTTCCTATTTTATGATAATTTTAACTTTGTGAATATAAATGATAATAAATTTATGCCGATGTATCTTATACATCATTAGTAACTATTATTTATTTTCAGGAGGCTGAGTTGGAACATCCACTAATACCATTTGAGGTGTTCAAGTGAATACACAAAAAGAAAGATGGATTATTTGTAAACAAGCAATCAAATGATATTATATAATGTGAGTTTTTCAATTTTATTTTCAATATCTTATGTAAATTGTATTATATGAAACAAGAAATTGTAAAAAGATATAATTTTTGGCATTCAAAGGAATTAATATCCAAAGTCAAATATTTTTTTTGTTACTATTACTGATGAGTTATTATATATGGACTCTTAATATTTAATGACTCACTTCATTTTATATTAATTTTTAGTAAGATATCGACAATTTGATGTGTTGGTATAAATTTTATTTGAATATAGTACCAATGAGTTATGTTGTATTATAACAATTCTTAGAAGCTTTGAAGAATATGGCTGTCATTGCCTCACAATTAATAGATCCATCTACAAAGGTACTAGAGATTGTTGTTGTGCATACCTTCAAGCTATTAAAGTGGAGCAAAAAAATTGCCAAGTGTATAGTCTTAGTACCCAAGCATCTATATTTTATCTAGGTTCTATTTGGAGCTCTTAATCTTCATCTTCTTATTATAATAATTTATTTGATGGCGGTTACACAAAGAGATGCAAGTTATTTTTCAAAGAAAAAAATAAATAGATACAACAAAAGAATAAAGAGATACACAAGCAGATTGAAGAAATAAAAAAATTGAGAGGAAGATCAAATGAAAAGAGATGAGGGAAGAATGAAAAGAGATGAGGAAATACAATAGAAGATTTTGAAGATAGAAAAAATGATGTGCAAATTGAAATAGAGGCTTCATCTCTTTTTCATCATTCTGATAAAGATCCATCTAGATCTCCTGAAAAACAATACTCATCTCGACAAGGACTTGTAATTGTTTGTTATGTCATATTATTATATTTTGCAATGATTTTTTTGTGCTAAACTTTTGTTTTGGTGTTCTTGTTTTTTGATGTAATTAATGTGTACCGGAATGATAAAACTTTGATGTTTGTCATTTGATGTTTTACTTTTATAGTGAATGTTATGTGAATATTATTGGATGAATAATATGCATGTACTTACTGGATTGTAGATTATATGGTTTTTATATTTATTTATATATTGTATATAGTATACAAAAATTGCAACAAATGGGATATGTTTATATTGCAAAAAATATATTCAGTCACTAATTTAGTATCGAAATAGAAATAAAAACTCAGGTCCCATTTTTGTTGCTATCATTAGAAATAACAAATTTCTATCGCACAAATTAAAAATGTCCGAGCAAATTTTTATTTCTAAAATTTTAAAAGGAGTCTTATAGAAACAGAATCATTTTATTTCTATTGATATTGTTAATATACAATTGTGATGGAATTAGAAATGGTTATGGTCATTTCTAATTTGCTTTTTTTATAGTGTATATTGACATATAATAGAATATATATAACATATAAATAAAGATATTCATATATAGATGTTTTTTAAAGATATCATTATATGTATAGATATAATGATATCTTTAAAAAACATATATCAATAATAATATCTATATATGTATGTGCATATATATATATAAAACTTCAATAGTGTTTTAAAAAAATGTTCATGTTATTTTTTGAAAATATTAATTTAAAAAAAAACAAGGGTATTTTGGATTTAAATGTAAAATGAGACTAATATATAAATATTTTATACATAATTTTAAAATTAGGATTTATACATAAATATTTTAGTTTTGGGACTTATTGACATAATTTTCTTTTTTTGTATGGCATGATGCCCCAAACTAAAATATATTTATATTTTAATACCTTATTAACCATAAATTATTCATATCTTTCCACGTCATAAAAAAAATGAAAGATGTTAGATCCCATCTTTATTAATACAAAAGATAAAAAAATGGTAATATTTCTAATAAAAAAAATTATTGTCTTAGTTATTTACAAAATGAAATTAAAAATATTGTATTCATATGTAGAATATAAAATAAGAAAAGAAAATAAAAAAATTATTTTCAAATTTTAAAAAATTTGTGGGTCAAATATAGTAGGGATCGAACCTACTATTTTAAAAAAAAATCTAATGTGATTCATTTTGTTTTGGTGGCATGTGTGTGTTTCTTTGAAATAGCATGCATATTTTTGCCGCAATGCTTGGAATAGGAGTTATTTGAAGTTGATCTATTTTAAAATACTATGATTAAATATTTTTTGGTTTGGCATACTAAATTATATAAAAAATGAAAACCCAATAGATATATATATATATATTATTTTCAATACTCAATCATAATTTTTCCTAATAAAAAATAGCAAATCTAAATATCCAATTTATATGCTTGTAATTTTTTTTTGGTAAAAAAATGGAACATAATTTGTCATCTAGAATATAAATAAAAATTGCTTCGCTAATTTATTTTTAGGGTGTCTCAATACTAAATAATCAATGATAAGTGAACAAACTAAAATAATTAGAAAAAAAAATTATACAAATTTTAAAACTATACATTCAATGATATAAACTCTAAAAAAATATGGAGAATTATGTTTAAGAGTTTAGGTAGAATAGATAATTGAGTCAATTATGTTTAAGGGTTTAGTAGAATAGATAATTGGCTCGATTATGTTTTATTGCCACCACCAAAAAGTATTTATAAAAAAATCATAAAATTTTAATGTATAAGAAAAATTATATCAAAATATAAAGTATTGACATTTTTGTGCACTGAAAATTAGAACCTAATTTTGCCTCCTCATTGACACGTTAACAATTGAAAAAAATGAACTCAAACACTATCATTTGAATTCCTGAAAAAATTTCATAAAAAATTGTTAAAATGTCAAGACAAAATCAGGTTTTTGATTTTCAAAATGTAAAAAATATATATATATTTTATGTTTTGGTACATTTTTATTCAATATTTATAATTCAGGATTTTTTTTATTATTTTGTAGTGTGTGTGCTAAATTTTAATTTATCCTATATAATTAGTGCTAAGGAAATAAAACATACTAAATTAGTCAAAAACACTTTATTTTTGTGTCCTTAATAATTTATCCTACATAATTAGATGCATCTATGGTTTTTTTTTGTATGGGAATGAACGAGGCATTTATTTCATTTGCTTTGCTTTGATTTCATTGCTTACATGAATCAAGTTTTCTTTGATTTTCATTGCTATATGCATCTCTCCATTATCCACTTTCATTATCTCTTATGCCAGCTTTAAAATTGACTTGATGATTTGTTCACCCTAATTTTCTTTAATGTTTCATAAAGTAACAACCTAAATCATTATTCTCCCATGAAGTGGTTGTGAGATTTCAATTATTTTTTTGATTCTTGTATTGCCGTAGGAAAAAAATAAAGATTATTGATACAAAATTTTTTTCCATTTGCATCATCATAGTTAGAAATAGCTTCAAATTAGACCTTCCCATGAGTACTTTAAGTGTAGTTCATGTATCTTGTGCTTGTTATGGATGATGCATTGCCTAAGGAAGTCTCCCATAATTGTAGTAAAGTGGTATGCATGTTTCCACATTGGACATGATACTTTTTTATCATTTTCCTTTTCATTTCTTTGTCATTAATTTTACTCGAAACATGTTTCACCTCTTTTTAATATATCTTTTCCATCATACAACCATGAATCATTTGGATTTTCTTGTGACAAATAATGAACCCTAGTAAGATTATGCATTCTGTGGCACTAAAATTTGCATTTTCCTGTTTGTTTCTATTATTGAATCGTTATGCTCAATTAAGTTTGATTTGCTTTCCCTTAACCAATATGCAAAGTGATGGAATAGTAATTTATGTGCGAACTTAATTTCTATTCATATTAAATAGTTTATTCTCGTTTCTATTAACGTGCATACCTACATTTCTATCTTGTTAATAGTGACTTTCTTGAAGAATGTACATAGGCAATTTTATCTTTGATATTTGTAGTTGTAGTTTTTTTTATCTACCAAAGTTGTGCTATTTTTGAGATGTGTTATGTGAAAAAAAATGAGGATGCATTAGAATATTATTTGAACCATGAGCTGATGATTGTTGCTTCTTATTTGGTGAATGATTATTCTTCATAATTTCATCTATATAACAAAATTAACATTCCACGTTGCTTTGTAATTGTTCATGTGATATTCTTTCCAAATAGTTGTTTCATGTAATCAACATCAAATTAATGAAGAATATACAAAATAAGTTTCTAATATTCTAGGACTCAAAGGATTTTGCAACAAATATTGTCTCATTATATGGCATCATTGCCATTAGGCATTAGGCTTTCTCATGTAGAATGACTTTAAAACGTGTGTTTGATTTTTTGTAGATATTGTAATTCAAATTTTAGTTGTTTACAATTTTAATTTGGGTGTTCAGTGTTCTAGCAAATTGCATTTAATATATACCAAATTTCAGCTATTATAATGTATTATGTATGGGTTGTCTCTTAAAGGACACAAAATTATGTTAAAACAAGTACATGTAAATAAAAGATAATATGTTATGTAATAAAGTGATGCACCCCATCCATGGAGTTGGCGAACTTACTTATCATGGAAAATGTAATTTGATGGAGAATGCAAAAGAAGATGCTATTGGGATCTGAGAGCTTGCTAACCAACAATGAACTGGAATAAACTTGTTTATGATGAAAAGTGTAATTTGATGGAGAATGCAAAAGATGCTGCTATAGGGAGCTTGTTAACCAACAATAATGTGGAATAGACATTCTCATGATGGAAAATTGTTGTGATGTTTATTTTTTTCAAGTAGCTTAGTGTCTAATACGGATATTACTTTATGTATTTTTTTAAGTTTAAATATGTTATTTGTTCGACATATAAAGTGTGCACCAAGTCCATAACAGAGTCATTTCTATATCACATTTGTAACATTGACACCATATTTATATATTTTTTAAATAATGTTTTTATGGAAGAAATTCACAACTTCCATGGTTAACAAGCTTTTACTCATGATACAACAAGGCCATAAAAAGCTTAAAATTTATCACAAAATATAAAATCTTTTCATAATTATTGGTGACTGACCGAGATTCAGCACAAAAACAAATAATAATATGAAAACTTTTTCTCGAACCAACAATATGATTATTTGACATTTATCTTTTTTAAATCTTTTAATTTGTATCATTAGAAAGTTTAACTAAAAATACACAATGGATAAAGAATTCTAAATAACTTTTTGGGTTTATAAATTTATTATCCAGAATAGACACACACACACACACACAAATATATATATTAAACTATAAATTACCACAGCTAGCACACATAATTTTAAACAAATATTTTACCTCCAATAATGTCAGGATATTCACGTAATTAAACACTCAATTTAAAATATCCCCAATGTTCATAACACAATTCAAAATTTAAATGGTTAATATAATTGAAAATACCTTTCGTGACGTTTAATTTATTCGGTGTACTTTAAAAAATTTCCAAGTACCATAAGCACAACATGAGTATAACATGAACACCATGTGAATGATTTCTTCATGCACATCACAAGAACATTGCACATCCTCTACATGAACTCAACGTGAACACTACACATATTGCATATTTACCACTTGAACACCACATGAACCTTAATTCTTTCTCTACAAGTTCTTGAATAGAGAAATGATAAGTAAATGGTTCCTCTCAATTATATTATAGAATTTTACTAAAGAAATAAACCTTAAGGGTGATATAAAACTTATCATTTTTGAGTGACAGAAGATAAACAAGAAACATGTCAATACTCATGCACACAAAAAAAATTTCCAAAAGATCACAATCCAAGTGACTTTCAAATTCTTTATTCATGCATGATTCTAACTTTCTTTTTTCATTTTAGCATGTCTTAATGTGTGTCTTGTTTTTGAGTGTGTTAAAATTAAATTTTATCATAAAAAAGTTATTATCTTATTTTAATTATTAATTACAACGGATTAAATGAGACTATGAGTGCTCTCATTAAATGAGAGCACTCATAGTCTCATACTCTCATTTAAATTTATATTAACATGAAAACCACAATGAAATAAAAATCAAAAATAAACCAAAAATAAAATAACCTAGTGGCCACAAACCCGAGTAGAGCCAATAATCTCCTCCTCTAACCACTATCCTATTTGGGTAGATTGAAATAAGTTTTTGGTTTAAATTTAATAATTCAAGTCATATGGAATTTTTTTTCCATAAACTATAAAATCATTTTTCGTTCCTCATATGAGAAATTTTTTTTTGGAGATTAAAAGCAGTCATGTAGAAACCCAAGAACTTAACTTTTCACTTCGATCCATTTGCTCTCTATTGATTTAACTGATCTCTAAGAATAGCCAAAATAAAAATATTAACTTTTACTTCCAACTCATAAGCTTCCCCTTAAATAGTGTGATATCCAAGAGTGGCCAGAGTAAATTCCATATCATTAGTAATTCCTTATAGATTCCTACTTGTCTGAGAATATGCACTTGAGGAATCTAAATTGACCATCCTCAATCTCTTTGAGGGAGAGAGAGTAAAAACATCATAATTGTATGACTTTCCTTGGTCATACCAACTATCCTATCATCTATAAATAACTTTTAGATAGTAAGTATAAACTAATTTTGTATGAAAAGTGGATCATCCATACAAACATATCCAAGTCTATGTAGCTCAGAATTAATGCTTGTAATTTTCCATCAAGTATTTACCTAATCCAAGCTAACCCTAGGTTGGATAATAAAAAAGTGAGTTTAACTTTTTATCTCTCACTATAATTAGTAACCCATTCACTAAGTTTCGTTAGCTTTTCCCAAATTTCTCACATGACTCATACTATTCAATGTTTTTATAGATATTAGGTGCATTCTAATATCTAGGATATTAGACATCATTGAGAAGTAATTGATATCCTATATCTATCTCCAAATAAACATCATTGATATTAATTATTATTAAAGCCCTTTTATTGCCAATTTTTATTAAACTATAGTCCTTAGATGAAAAAATAACAAACTAGTATAGGTTCATAGTTATTTTCAAGGTGGCTACTGAATCAACCACCACGTTACTATTCGAACTAAATTTGTCATATAGTTTAATTCTATTTAAAATGCAATGTCACACTTTATGGAAAAACTGTTAGCCACCCTCCCAGCCTCATCCCTTCTCATATGCTTATGTTGGAGCTTTTTTCACTTTGGATAGTCTCTCTTGAAGTGTTCTACTTGATTATAGTAATAACACTTGACTATTAGTTTTTCTACTAGCATTCCTTTGAAACAACTTTTACTTCTCTCCCCCAATATGAGTTTTGAACTCATTCTTCCACTCCTATCATTTTCCTCAGAAATAAGGATATTAGGAGAACTCTATCATCTCACAATATTACTTATCAAACTTTTGGTAATAATAATCATCGTAAGGATAATATTAGGAGTCATAATACTTAATGAGATTATTAGTGTCTCCCAACTTTTAGAAAGTTAACTAAAAAGCAGATATGCTTATACCTCATCAGTAACCATTATTTTCATAGATACTAGCTAATTAATCATTACTTGAAAAAGACCCAAGTGAACATTCATAATAGATCTATCCTAATATTATATCTTAACCAAATGCCAATTATTAGGGTCATGTTTTTGGTATTTTTCTCACATATTGATTCCAACTTTTTTTCACATATTATCTACTTTTTTAATACTACAAGTGGAACAAATTATCTTCCACTTGGCTTCATATTTACTTTTCGACTTCAAAATTATCAAGAGTCAATTCAAGTGTGCCCCTCTTTATTAAAAGATTTATTATTTTTATTTTCCAAGATGAATAGTTAGAGAGTTTCTATCTATTCATTGTGAGTGAAGTATTTTTCATCCATACCAAACTTTCAATACCACTTGTTGGGGACTAATTGAGATTCAGCTTGAAAATCAATAATAATATTAGAAATTTTCCTTGGTCTAACAATTTTAATTAATATGTGTTTGTCTCTAAAATATTCTAATTTTCATAATTTTTAAAATTTATTCAAAAACATGTAATTGATTCCAAGCAACTTTTTGGGTTAATTAATTTAATTGTCCAAAATAAATAAATATATAGATATATATATATATTGCAAAATGTCCACACACACACACACACACACACACACACACATATATATATGTTTATATTAATCCGCCAATTTAAATTTGTATATTTATTTATAGATATATATATATATATATTATTAGTTTATGTTGTAACTTAGTTATTTCACCTAATTTAATTGGTCAGAGGACAACCCAAAAACTTATTAATGAAAATATCTTGTCAACTATGATCTATGAGTATATGAGTCATACAAGTAGTATAAAAAATATTCTTCTAGATATCAATTCATATAGGTTGCATTGATAGTTTAGTTATTAAATAGTGAAACAACTCATTTTTACTAAAATAAATACATAGATTATTAAAAAATCTTAGAACCAAGATTCATTCACTTAATCTATGTGATATCATTAAATCACTCAAAATATATTATGTTGAACATAGAATGAAGGTTAGGGTGTTGTTCAATAACCTCTTACCCTAATGAAAAATATGATGGTTATAACTATTGAGTATTTTCTAATGGTGATCCCCTCATAGATATTTTCTCGGAATATTACTACTGAAATAATAATTTATCTTTACATGAGAGTCATTTACAATCTCATTCCTTTTAGAAAATACCATTATCCTTGACAATTTCTTTGTATACACACTCTCACTCTCTAGCTTATATTATCATAAAGAGTAAAGATTAACATAATTTATCATCATTTTTACTTTTAGTTTTGTAAGTATCATACTCGCATAATTAACATATAATTTTATTTAGTGTCAATTATGGAAATCAAACAAATAAAAGTAGCTTACAAGGGTTGTCACCACATTACGAGTCATAGTATACTAGTACATGTCATGAAGATTACCTATCACCATCCTTATCGGTAATAATATGTCTCTTACACTAAAGGTGAACCTCTTGAGAAACTATTCTATATAATATTTATCCTAATCAAGAATCAATCCCTTTAAAATGTGTACAATATATTGGCATGTAAAACCATGCATACTTTCAGCTTTAAAAGTGTCATAGTTATGATGATTAACATACCCAAATTTTAGAATTTAATGCATAGGTTTATCTTTTACATCATAATCAAAAAAACGATCACTTTATTCTTATCATATGTAAGAGTGATCCTTATGATTTTCATATCACTGTTCACTAAAAAAATCTCACACAAATTCATCAATATTAAAAGCTCTACTTCAAGTACAAATATTTATAAATCATATTAGTTCTCGGTCATTATGATGTTTGAGGCTGGAGAATAAGAATGTATATATGAAAAAACTATCAAGGTAAATTAATAAGATATTTAAATTGTATGAGCTCATGAATTACTCTCGAGTAGATATAATTTATTATCTTAGTGATAAAGTATCAAAACAATAACTATGAAAGGATTAGCATTAGGACAAGCTCAATAGTGATAATCACATTGTATGCTTTTAGGGTAAAGGGTTATCATAGAATAACCCAAACTTTATTATTATCCAAACCCAAAATAATTTAAATTATTTGAATATGTATCACATAAATTAAGTGGATAAAGTTTTAGGATACTAGTATTTATGAGTCATATCAAAATTCACAATTATTTTTTTTATTAGAATTGTGTTATATCACTATTAGTTTACCAAACTATTGATATAATCTTTATGAGATCAATATATATGCAAAAATTCTTTGTTTTACTTATACAAACTATATACTTATAGATCTTTATTGAAAGATATCCTTGTCAATAAACTTTTAGTATACTATCAGATCAATAAAATGGGATCACATAACAAAGTCACAATAAGAACTAGGAAGAAGCAATTAAATATACAATCATGATTATGCAAGAAAATTGTGCAAACAATGAAGTTTTTGTGGCTAATATAGTGGAAGTCATGGAGGAGAACCAAGGACAATAAGTTGAAAAGACTGTGACAATTCACAATATCATGACAGAGGCAAAAACAAAGAAGATGTGGTCTATCCCAACTATCCTTATAGATGATATCATCAAAATGATTATATGTCCAGCATTAATGACCGATACCAAAAGAACAAGAAAAAAATAGATCAAAAATTATGTAGACAAATTAGCTTGGACAATAGAGATTTTGAATAGAGAAGATAAGTTATTAATGATTTAGCTATGAATGTTAAATATAACACTACTTGGAAGGTAGCTCAAAAGTTGTTTTTCTACCCAATGAAATTATTTTTTTTTGTAAAATAAATAGCACATTAATATAGTAACACTTATTGACAAAAAAGTCAAGATTCAAATCAGCTGCGATTTGATTCTTTAAGCTAAAAGCTATGACTATTTTTCAACACTATGACTTCGGTGTTACAAAAAAATATCCATAAAAAACTTAATGACAATGTCATGATTGTGTCCAGTATCATAACTTTAATATTATAGAAACAAAATCATCATCAGAAATTAAATGGAAAAGCAATGGCCTTGACCTAGTGCCATAACTTTGATATAACAATTTGACATAGTGCCACAACTTTTCAATTAAAGAAAGAAAAGAGAGCCCACAAAGCTATGGTTTTCTTTATTTAGGTCATGACTATAAATACCAAACCCCAAAAATTTTACAACTATATCCAATTTCTCTTTCGATGCCATAACAAACTAACCCAAAATCCATTAATATTTTTAATTTGATGAAGGAAGGAAGAAAAAAAATCCTCGAACATAATGGACGGAGATATGAGACACAAGGTAAAAGGGAAGTGATAGAGATCTAGGGCCATAGAAATTCTAACCAAAACTATAGTGCTCATGATGATTTTTCTTGTAGAACTAAATAAGTGATGGATGGTCTCACTCCTTGCAACGAAAAGCTTTATTAGAGAAATACGATTCAATGAATTCTATGCTATATTATAAAAAAGATGAATTAATTATTATTTATACACATTGAGAATGAGCTAATATTTTCATTGTGAACAAATTCTATGTTAATTAAAAGGATAAGTGAGATAAACCATATTATGTTAAAGGTATTTGGGTATACTTTGATAAGTGTATAATAAATGAGTTGTTTAGATTCCAAAGAGTGAAAGATAGCATGACTTTTAAATCACTTCAAAGGCAACCTAATATTTTCTATAAATTACTAGTTTATTGACATTTAGAAAGAGTGAATGGAGGGTTACATCGAATAGCATATATGGATAATTGATACGGGGAGCACTCACAGAGGTGAGTAATATTTAATTATATTTCATATGCTTATTTTTATTAGTGACACTCTAAATCTCAATAATCATCCCAGATAGACTAATCTTGTTGTATGTCATTTAGTTGGTTATAGTTTTGATATTGGAAAGATTATTGAGAAGTCGATTCTTAGTTTTCTTGACAATAAATTTTCTAACAAAATAATTAACTATTACCTTATTACTTTATTATGCCAAGCTGAAAGAGTCTCCATGGATAAGTAAGTTAATGCAATGATTCTGATAGTGCTCCTTAATATTGTAGGGCATTAAAAGGGGACTTGAAGAAGATGAGAATATATTTCTTCATAAGAGCTGACATACAAGGCATATAAAGAAGGGTAAGAAGATGAGAATAAGAGGAAGCTCACACTGAGCATTCTCAAGTTAATGAAGAAGGTATGCTTTCTGTTGTTTTTTTTATTTTGTGAAATGAGTAGCTGAATGGCTAAAAAACAACAAAGGCATGCAAAAAGAGATCAAATCTCTATGTATAGTAGTAGTGGAGGAAGCTAAACAATGAGATTTAATATATAAAATATATCTCAAACAAAAAGAGATATTATTTATCATGAATTAAAAAAAGTGTGAAGACAAGATCAACAAACATTTGGAAGAGGGATGAAATGCATGGAAATTAGATTGATCGGTAGTGCTAAATCACTTGGATGACTATACATGATTGTCATAATGAATTAGAAGTTAATGGTGGCTAAAAATGATTATGTGTATAAAAATGATATACAATATTAGGAGAACGAATGGATAGAAAAATTAGGAAAATATAATTTGAATCAAAAGGACTTATATTTTATAATGAGATCCTTTGAAGGTGCACTAAACTCTATTAGGAAAATATAAGATGTGTTGTATGATATTTTGGCAAATATATTGTATTGGATAGCTATACATAAGAGAGATTTGGAGAGTTCATCAACTTCTATGCCATTATTCGAGCACTCAATAGCATATTTTCCTTTTAAGAAGTTTGACTATAAAGAAAAATCATATTGCTGACCACACATAGCTCATTGATTTGTATTTTTTATTTATTTTTATATTGTGGTGCTATAATCAATTATAATAAATTTATTTGACATGTTGTTGGAGAAATTTTCTTTCACGAAGAAGTTTTCATTTGAGGATAAGTAATATTTTGTGCGAGAGTTTGCTTGGTATATAAAATACTAAATATTCTTGTATATTTATGGTGATATCAGATGATGTATAAGCTTGGAAATATGGTACAATTAGATAGATTTCATAACTTTTAAGTTTTGATAGATTTTGTGACTCAGTGATGTGTGGTCCATCGAGTAGTTTTGGCATTTATTCTTGTCCAAAACTCTACTTATTTAGCCATGACCATCTTAGTATGTCATGACTCTACTATTTTGTTAGCATAATTCTTCAACTATGTAATACATTCTTTGGCTGTAATATTATTCTGAAGTCATAGTCAACTTATCTCGTAACAATTAAATAGTTATGATAATAATTTCAAGTCATAGTAATTAATTTCTATATTGATTCTAAAAGTCATGATCACTTCCCATTGATGCGACTTTATTTTTATCAAGGTTTTGTTATATCAAGTTAGAGAATTAACTTTTTCTTAAAGTTATGCCTTTTGGGCTATAAAAAGGTACAAGAAAAAGTTACTCAAGCCAAAGCTATGATAAATTTTTAGTACCATAACATATGGATACAAATATTACAAAGGGTATTACTTTAGTGTATCTACTTCCCAAGCCCACAAATCTTGCCCTTAAGAGAAGGTAAAGTCATGACTTGGATGCATGAGCTAATAGCAAAAAATATGACAATTCCTACCTATCATTGTGGTCATTTGATATATGAGAAAGACCAAGGTCAAAGTCACAACCATTCTTAGTGCCATTAACATTTGATACAAAAGAAAGACCAAAGCCAAAGCCATGACCATTCCTAGTATTATGACCATTCCTAGCATAGTGACTTTGTGTTACAAAGATACAAAAAAAGTTCAAGTTAGGAATACATTCCATCACTATGACTTTGTATTACAAAAAAAACTAGGGGGTATTCCCATATTGCTACTATTTTCAATAGTCATGATCTCAAGTTCAAGATACTAATACCAAAATTTTAGCATCTTTCCAAAACTACCACTTTCTACTTTGACAAATAGTAGAATTATAAAGTATAAAAGAAAAAGTGAACAAATCATTGAACAACAAGACCAAAAGAAAAGAAAAACACTTTTATTTTATTCTACCACTTTCATCATGTAAAAAGATGAAAAGAAAAGCACAACAATAACCCTAGAAAAATTATCAGAAACCCAAGGGGATCCTTAGGCATGTAAGAGATGCAAGACAAAAGCTAAACACTATAGTTGAGGGTGTGACTCTTAAATCCTTCTCTCTAAGAAGATTCAGGAAATCAACCAAAATAGTATGAGATTAGTGTTTGTATCTTTTATTCTTTTGAGGGTCATCCTTAGGAACCTAAGATTCATGACACTTTTTATTTTATATCTTATTTGAATCTCTTTTCAATGTTGGGGTAAATTTAGAGCTAGACTTTTGTAATTATAATTCATGTGATGTATGAATAATTTTTTGAGTAATTAATATGTTTGATTTATTTGTGGAATAAAAATTGATGAAAATAATAATAAAATAAAACTTTTAATTAGTGATTCGATGTTGGTGGGTTTATACATATTGTTGTAGTGGATGGTGATAAGTAAAACATGAGGTTTACTCATGTATATGATAGAAATGAAGTGATATCTCTTATGACTATAATGGATGAAACAAATTTATATGTTAAAACTCAAAATTGAGATATATTAATCATTATGAGTATAATATTCATGATACCAAAAACATGAATAATTTTATGGGTAACTCTATTATACATAGCTTATAAGAACTGATCCTTGATTAATATTGATGTTTTATAGAATGAAACAATTAAGAGTTTTACATTTAGTGAGTGAGTCACATTCTCACTATAAAAATAGCGACATGTTATAGGAAATGCATGAGTGGTTGTGACTCACAAGGTACTACCAACCTTTTGAGTTGCTTTTACTTGTATGTTCATACTAGTGAGATTTGTGGGAAGCATATATTAATTATGTGAGTATAGTATTAATGAATCCAAAAGTAAAAATACTTATAAACAATAATAGTTCTTAGTATTTTATGATACCCTATGCTAGAGAATAAGAATATGCTTATAAAGTAACTATCAAGCATTATAGAGGAGTTGCCTAAAAGATATGGACTTAAGAATGACCCTCGGGTATATATGATTTGTTATCTCAATAGTGAAGTACTAAGAAGACAACTAGGATGAAGAAAATCATTAAGATTAATTTAATGGTGATAACCATTTATATGCTATTAGGGAAAATGAGCATTCTAACAATAATCCAAATTTCATTATATATTCAATTCCAACATTAATTGAATAAATTAAACATATATCATACAAATGAAGTGGACAAACCCTTGGATCTAAGAGTCATATCAAAATTCCAAAATATCTCATATACTAGAATTATGTTATCTTAATGTTGGTAGACCTAACTACTAATATAATTTGTGGGATTGATATCTAGATAAAAGTCCTTTTTATTACTAATAGGACTCAAATACTTGTCGATCTTTATTGATAACAAACTCTTTCCAATAAGCTTTTAAAACATTCTAATCAATAAAATTAGATAATATAACAAAGTCATAACAAGTTTTTTTTTGTTAGACACCATCTCCAAAAACTTATTGGCAAGAATATCTCATTAATAAAGATCGACAAATATATATATGAGTCATACATGTAGTAAATATAATTTTTATCTAGAAATTGATCACATAGAAATTATATTAGTAGTTGGATCAATAATATTGAGATAACACAATTATAATAGATAATATATTTTAGGATTTTAGTGTGACACTTAGATCATAGGGTTTGTCTACTAGATTCATATGATGCATGTTCAAATAATTTGATTTATATTGGGTTTAGATAGATAATGAAGATTGGTTTATTATTAAACTACCTTTGTGATAATGGTAGAACAAGATAGTTATCACCATTGAACCTATTCCAATGATGATCATTTTATAGTTGTCCCCTCAATATCCGACCAAAGAGACAACAAATCATCTATGCTTAAGGATTACTTATAATGGTTATTTCACATGTATATTCTTTTTCTCTGCCCACTAGTGTCATAAAGACCAAGAACTAATCTAGTTTATAAACATTTGAACTTTTAATTTTATAACATTATACTCATACCATTAACATAAGTTTCCCTCAAATCTCACAAGAGGGAACTATATGAGTGAAAGCAACTCAAAAGGCTATCACCACCTTATGAGTCACAACTACTTGTGCATGTCCTATGAATTATCACTATTTTCCATAGTGATGATGACCCTCTCATACTAAAGGTGAAACTATAAAAAGAATATTCTATAAATGGTCTACATCAATTGAGGATCAATTATTCTAAGACTTGTATAATGGTGTGACATGTAAAATTATTTGTACATTTGAGTTTGTGAGTACCATATTCATAATGATTAACATACCTATTTTAGATTTTATGATTTATATTTGTCTCATGTATCATGATTAGAAGGGCTATTACATTCTTTCTATCATATGCATGAGCGAGCATCATGGTTTATCTGTCACCATCCCCTGGAAAACATGCACAAACCTAACAAAGTTAATTCCCAATTCAAGTTATATTTAATCACTATTACTATTCATTTTTATTTCACAACATAATTTACACATATCAATTACTTATAAATTAAGATATACATTACATGAATAATAATTATAAAAAATTTACACCTTAATTTAGCTTAAAATTGAATTGGTATTAAAATGAGACATAGAGAAGAAGTTTTATAAACTTCAAATTTTTAATGACAACCCTCTTTGAAAATATCGGATATAAACTATAATCTTATACTATTTTGGTTAATTTTTTAAATTCATCCTAAATATGGGGGGTTTGGGAGTCATCCCCCCCCCCCCCAACTCTAGGGTTTATCTCTTGCTTTCTCATTGATCTCCTGGGGAGGGGGGGGGGGGGGTGGGTGGGGTGAGAAAATGACTCTTAGGATTATTGTTGTGCTTTACTTTTGGTCCCAAAAAGTGATAAATAAGCAAATTATGTTTTTTCCTTTATTCTTCTACTTTTAAACTTCATAAAACTAACACTTATCTGAGTAAAAATTCATGAATTTGGAAAGAAATCTTGGTTTTGGGATGCCTCCTAAACATTTTGTGATACAAAGGCATAACACTATTTAATATCTATGACTTATGAATTTTGTCTCTATAATACAAAGTTGTAGCTATGTGAATGAGCAAAAGCTTTAATCATTCTATTGCATCAAATACCATAACACTAATAATTTCCATGTCTTTGGAATTGCTCTTTCTGTTGCCTCAAATTTCTATAGTAATGGGATACATGTGTCAAACGAGTCGGGCAACCCGAGGTTGGCGCAAAGCCCGGCATGGTTCAACCATGCTTGGCCTGACAGGGCATGCTATAGTGCCGTGCCCAGGCCCATGTCGGGCAGACAATTGGCATGAACCATGTCATGATGAGGGTTTTTGGCCTGCATGCCGTGCCAAGCAAGACACAGGTTCTTGGCACGTGGGCACGACACGGGGACATTGCATCGAGAGATGCCTGACGGAGAGATTACGTGATGATACCCGACTAGTGATGATGCATCACTAGATACCCTAATTTTTTAGAATAGACCCGACTCGAACCAACTCGAACTACTCCGAACTAGCCTGAACCCGGGTGGATTCTAGCCCAAAGACTGTTCTGGGCCTTCTCTCCAAAAAATTTTGTTGTGCCAAGCACGGCATGGTACTGTAGCATGACGTGCCTGGTACGGCATGCTAGCCTGGTTAGGCACAAAAAAAATGAGCTGGCTCGGCTCGACCCAACCCGTTTGACACCTCTATGATGGGAATGGCGAATGGCCATAACTTTGGTTATTATCACATACATCCAAGTCATAGCATTGCCTTTTCTTAAGGGCAAGAGTTGCAATCTTGAAAGTGACCATACACAAGTAATGCTTTCTATAATATGATGTAACCAAAAGTCATAGTGATGTATAATTATCATGGATTTGACCTGAGTAGTTTTGATTTTATAATTTTCTATAACTAAAAAGTCATTACATTGAAAAAAGGTTATGATTGACTTGAGAATACAAAACTTTGATATATATAAAGCTATGGCATTAAGAAATGATCATTACTTTTAGTACTAGTGGGGTACTTAGCTACTACTATATGAAATTAATATTTTAGGTATTTAATTGTTACAAGATAAATATAATTGTATCTATAGTATAATATTGGAGCCAAAAAAATGTTGTACTATTAAAAGATTATACTAATGAGCTAGTATAGTCATGACATATAAAGATTGACATGACTAAATACGTAAAGTTTTAGGTAATAATAGATACCAAAACTATTAGATGAACAATACATCACCAAGTCGCTAATTATATCAAATAATATAATGATTTCATGACATTTCTTCAAAATCTACCAAACTCTAAATTCATAAAATTAATCTAATTATGGCTCATTTCCATGCTTATATATCATCTAATATCACCAAAATATATAAAAATATTTGATATTTTACATATCAAACAATAATCAAGTACTTATATGGTATTTTAAAAAATATTTTGGTAAAGGTCAATATCTTTATTTTTCTAGCATATTTTATTGTATTTGATATGAAGGAATATCATTATGTATCATTGAAATTGAGCATTCATTTTTGGTAACTATAATATCTTTTATTGATGTCAAGAAGGGTGAATTCACTCTTCATATTAGAGATAAATAAGTAAAGTTAAATATTTTATAATGGCTAATGAAGTCAAGATGATGATAATATAGGGTATTAAGAGAGTAGATAATATTTTTCATAAAACATTGCCATACAAGTCAAATTTTGATGAAATTATTTTTTGTATGACTACTGGCCAGATGAAATTGAGGAAAATAATTAATATGAAATTATGACATTCTTCAAAGTCATGACTTTAGAAGAATTTAACAAAGATAGCTTCAGGGAAGCCGAGGAAACATGCGAGGAAGACATGGCTGTGATAGAATTTTTGATGATCTAGATAATGACAAACTATGGCTGAGCAAAATGACATGAATTTGATGTTATAGAAAATGGCCTTTAGAAGCTTAAATATAATTCATGGCCATGCACAATGCTATGACTTTGATGTTATAAAATGAAAAGGCCAAGAGAAGCTTAATGATAAAGCCTTGACTATACTTAGTGATGTAACTTAGAGAATATAAAAATTAAATGGAAAGGCTAGAATTGAATAAGAAGTTATAGCATTTCTCAAAGCCATAACATCAAATGAAGGAAGACCCAAAAAAGAAAGTACCATTAATATAAAATAGAAGGAAGAAACAAGAAAGAAGGAAGTAAGGACATACACTAAAAAGCTAGAGAGAATAGTAAAGATTATCGATGAAGGTAAAAAATATTTATGTTCTAGATATGGATGTTTAATATAGTGATGCTTGGAAGGCCAACAAAGTATATTTTTTTACATGTGTGATGTGATAAACATTGTATACCTACCACTTAAATCATTGTACACACCTACTTATCCATAGGTATAGTCATTGAACTCAAAACTCACTATGATTCTCAATATGTCCACCATAAAAGAGAAGTTGCTCAACTATTTTGAGACACTATGATACTCAAACCTAGTCATATAGAAAAATATTTTGTTTGAGATGATGTAGAATTTTTTTTTATTGAGGAGAAAGTTATTGCTCATGGACGACAAATAGTTTTAGTATGTGAGTTTGTTTAGTATATAAAATATCAAACATTTATGAGTATTTAGGGTGATTTTAGATGATGTGTAAGCACGTGAATGAACTATAATTAAATCTTTTTCATGACTTTATAGTTTTGATAGATTTTTATGAATAGTCAAGAAATTATTATGTTTTTTGAGGTAATCCATGAATTGGTGATGTGTTGTTGATTGAGAAGTTTTAAAATCAATTCTTGGTAAAAACTTTATATTCTTTGTCATGTACATCTTTGTATGTTATAAATCTTTTATTTTGTTTGCAGAATCCTTTAAGTATGTAATATATATTTTTTGAGTATGATATTATCTTGGAGTCATAGCCATATTTATCTCATAATAATTTAAAAACTATGATATTAATTTCATGTCCATGTAACCAAGTACCCAACTAATGCTAAAAGTCACGATCACATTACTATATATTGCAACCTTATTTTTATCAATGTTTTGTATTTTAAAGTTAGAGTCATGGTCTTTTCCCAACGTAGTGACTTTCGTATTGTAAAAAGTTAAAGAGAAAAAACTACTTATATCAAAGCCATGATAATTATCAAATGTTGTGACTATTGGACATATAATAATATAAAGGGAATTACCTAAGCATAGCTACTTCCAAGGCCATGACTCTTGATCTCAAGAGAAGGAAAAATAAGGACATGGATGTTTGGGCTAATTTTCAAAGCATTGGTCATTCCTAGCACCACGTCCATTTGATGAAAATTAATGACCAAAGCCAGAGTCATGGTCAATGCCAACGTTGTGGCTATTTGATGCAAAAGAAAGATCAAAACCAAAGTTGTGTCCCTTCATAGTGCCATAGTCATTTGATGCAAAAGAATGATTAAAGATAATGTTGTGACTATTTCTAGTATCATGACCATTTAATGCAAAAGAAAAACTAAATACATGGCCCATTCACAAAGATATGACTTTGTATTATTGAGACAAAATACATAAGTCATTGATACTTCCTAGTGTCACAACTTTGTGTCAAAAAAATATTAAAAGGAATCTCAAAGCCATGTCCACTTTTTAGAGGCAAAACCTCGAGCTCAAAAGACCATTACCAAAGTCATAAAATTTTTCCAAAGCCATGTCTTTCTACTTGGATAAGTGCAAGATTTATAGGGTATAAAAGCATAGGATGAGAGGAAAGAAAAAAAAATATGATTTTCCACTCTTCGAGACTAAAAAGCAAAGCACAACAATAATTTAGGGGTTATTTTTGCACTCCCTATGGAATCCATGAGTAAGCAAAGGACACAAGACAAAAGCTAAACCATAGAGTTGGAGGGAATGACTATCAAACCCCCAAACTCTAGGGTGGATCCTAGAAATAAATTAAATTAGAATGTGTTTAGGGTTTGTATCCTATATTCTTATGAGAGATATCATTGGGAACTCAAGATTCATGAGATTTCTCATATATCTCATATGAATATCTCTCTAATGTCGGGCTAAATTAATGCCTATGGTTTATATATTTATGATTTATGTGATGCATAAATGGTTTTATGATTAATTGGTATGTTTGATTTATGTTGTATAATACAAATTAATTGAAATGGTGGTTAAATAGAACTTGAATTAGTATTTTGGCTATTGGTGAATTTATACATATTGATTGTTGTGGTGGTTGGTGAAAAGTAAACTATGAGGCTTACTCATATATATGATAGGAATAAAGTGAAAATCCTTCTAACCATGATATATGAGACAAACCAATATATTAAAATTAAAAATTAATTTATCTTAATCATTGCGAGTATAGTGCTCACGAAGCTAAACGAATGAATAATTTTATATGTCACTCCATTATACATATCTTAGAAAAACTAATCATCGATTGATATTGACATTTTATAATATATTTTTCCAAGGGTTCACCTTTAATGTAAGAGTTGCATTATTACTCTATAAAATATTAACCTATATTCCATAAGATATATGTGAGTGGTTGTGACTCACAATGTAGTGATAACACATTGAGTTGTTTCTTCTCTTATGGTTCCCACCAGTAGGATTTTAGAAAATCTTATATTAATTATGCGAGTATGATACTTATAAAGTAAGAAGTACAAACATGTCTAAATCATATTAGTTCTTGGTCTTTTTGACACCCGAGACTAAAAAATAAGAATGTATATAAAAGAAACCATAAAGTGTACTTGAAGAGTTGCCTAAATGATTTGGACTATGAATAACCCTTTAGAAAATATAATTTATTTTCTTGGTGGTAAAATACTAGGTGACAATGATGAAAGAACCATTATTAATATGAGCTCAATATTAATAATTACCTTACATGATTCAAGGTTAGAGGGACATTCTAACAAAAATCCTATCTTGGTTATGTACCAAATCCAATATAAATCAAATTATTCTAACATATTACATACATCATACAAACCAAATTGACAAATCCTAGGATCAAAGAGTAAAAACAAATTCTATTAATATCCGAATAGTGTTATCTCAATGTTGGTTGACTGAAGGACTAACACAATCCTTCTAAAATTATCTCAATGTACCATCTAAAAATACTAACTTTCAAATAATATGAGGATGAAAGAAAGTGTCTAACCAAGGAGTTTTATCATAGTGTGAGTCATGTCTCAATTGTGATAGATGATGACAAGTATGTCATGATACACATGCAGGTGGGTGAGACTAGTATGATGGTGATAGCTTTAAAATTCATTCCCTCTTATTTGACTTCCAAAGGTGAGATTCAAGAGAAAACATATATTAATTTTTGTGAGTATGATGCTTACTAAGTTAAAAGTATAAATGCATTAGTACCATATTATCTTATTTTTTAAGATAATTAGAGGTTAGAGAACAGAAATACATATTTAAAACAAATAATGAAGGCCAATTAATGTATTACCTAAAAGGTGTAAATGTTAGAATAATCATTGCATGAAATAATATGTTGCTTCAATGTTGAAATACTAAAGGGATAACTACAAAGAGATAATCTTTATTAGTGATAATCCAATGATAATGATCACCTTGTAAGCCAAAATGGCATATGAGTAATTTTATATTAATCTAGTATTCATCTAACAACTAGACATGTTGTTGATCAAACACTAGGAAAACATCATCATGTAGAAGGATGTGAGCTAACTTTAGAGTATGTGTGTCTTTCTAAAGACTAAGTACATATATTCAACTTGAGTAGTAGCAAGTTTATTATAGGTTGATTAAACTACCTACAAAAACTTTGTTAGATTGATATCAAGACTTACATCCACTTTACCACTTCTATGATCCATAAACTTATGGAGTATGTTATAGAGAAATCCTTTCTAAATGAGATTTTTGGATCATGTCAATTAATGCTAATTTTGGCATTCTCACAAAGCCACAATACTTATTGGTCATATTCATTATCTCATATACTATATTCACCATTTGTGCTTTGGTAAATAAATTGTTGATTTCTAAATTTTAGAAAATATTGAGAAAATTTTCAAATTATTCATTTATCTTCTCCATTCTAAAACATTATATAAAAGGTAGATTGGCATGAAGAGATTAACCTTTTGCATAGTATTTCTCTTCCACATCCTTTAGATCATTGCTTTAGGCCATCTATATTTCCTTCTTCTTCTCAACTTTTTCACATGTCACAACTAGAAGAGTAAACTAGGAAGTGGGTTCTATTTGTGCCATGAATTTGGAAAGTATCATAGTATCCTGGTCCATGGTTGTGGATTATTTCATGACTTTGGAAAATATCACTACTTTTTTAGTTACAATTTTTTCTTCTATTTTAGCTTCCTTTTTTACTTTTAAATATATTTGTTTCCCTTTCAATTCTTTTGCCATTTCTAAGTGTAATAAATAGAAACTTCTTGAGATTTTCCCTAGTTTCACTAGGTAGTTCTTTCATGCTCTTCTACTTCATTAATAGTATTTTTTCTAATTTAATTCTTAATGATTTTTATTTTCATGTTTATGTGCTCTTTTTTTGTTTCAATCTAATCTATCTATTTTTCTTGACTATTATTTCTTCTTAGTTTCTATGAGTATGGCCATTATAGTCTCTTCTAGTAATATATTTTCTACTCACTTAAAGTGATTAAAATTTAAGCTAGAAGCTCCTTGAAATTGATAATCCATTGAGTTGGTCCCAAAATTCTTCTGATATTGGCTCACATTTTTCTACTCATTCCCATAACTCTTATATAATTTCTCATGTTCATATGGCAGTGTGTTGGATAATTTTTTTTTATGTTGAAATACATAGCCTTTATTAAGAAAAACATTAGCTTTCTCCACTTTATACACATGGTCAAACTTCTCTATTTTTTGTAGTCATGAAACACAGATTTCTCTGACACTTAGTCACTTCTCATTCTGGGCTCAAATCAAGTTGAAAAATATATCTATTTTTTGCTTTAATGACTATTAATATGTCCAATGCGAATAACCTAGCTTTCTTTTTTTAATACTTAATCATTCATAGTTTGATAGTTATTCTATGCTAGCTCTTAAAATATATTATATTCTTTCTCGAGTGATTTTTTTACCATAGAATCATTTGAGGCTGCATCAATAGTGTACCTCATCATATAGTTCTTCCATTATATAAGTTTTCAGCTTGGAATCATAATTCAAATCCTTATTGAGAGAATAACAAGAACACTAATAAGATAAAGAGCTGAGAGAAAGAGAGAGAGCGAGAGAGAAAGCATATAAAGAGAGCGAAACAAGAGCAATATAGAGAGATCATAACAAAGCAATATAAATAGAAAAATAAGATATTCAATAGTCTAATCATTTTCATACTTTGGGAAATAATTGGTGGCAAGAAAATTATTACAGAAATCTAAAGTTCACAAATTATTGTGTTGAACTCAAGTTTGGTAGCTAAGGTGTGCCAAAATTAATATAGTATAAGAATGTCAGAAGATCTAAATAGTCACATGCCACTTTCATGGAGTTGTGTGACATTATGTAGATGAACAGATACTAATAAATATATCCAATCAACTAGAAACAAAACTATCCTTTTGTAAGGATAATTATTATGTTAACTCAAATTAACTAATTAAACTACAATCAAATAATTAATCCCTAGTGATAGTGTTAATAGCTTAATTTCATCTATTTTTTGTTTTTTTTCTGTTTTTATTTTTTTAATTCATTTCATCTATTTTAGATTTAGTATATGCGACAATTTCATTGCGTTCTTTTGCACATGATTGAGAAATGATAATAAATTATGATAATGCTAAAATTAATAATTATGTCTGTGTAGTTGATGATACTCTTGATATATGATACACACACACACATGTATGTATGTATAGTTTTTTGTTTGTATTTTTGTGTATCATTGTATTTTTTGTCATTTATATATTTGCAACATTTTGTTTTTGTATAACTCTATAATATGAGTATATTAAATGATTTTATAATTTTTTTTTGCAATTATAATGATGTTGCTGTTTGATGAATTAATTAATCTATTTTAGAATCTTTTAAAAAAAGGGATATGACCATGTTGGTTGATTTGCTTGTTCACTATTTGGGCATTATAAAAAATAGCCATCTAGGGTTGCTCTTGCCAAAATATGGGTTTTTAATCTTTTATTTGATAAAATAATATACTTTTATGTGTTTAGTCTGCTCATAAAAGATTAAATAGAATAGAACATATTATGTTAGCTAACAACCATCATAGAAAATGAAAACAAGCCTTTCAATACAAAAAATTAATTTCTCAGTTAAATATCTAATCGACAAAAGTATATGAGTGATAGTCATATCTATAATTTTTGCTAAATTAATAAGTTGCTATCATTCATATCGTATAAGTTTGAATTGATGTGTTTGTAATTCATCTTTAAGTAAATTTCTAAAATCTTAGGATAAAATTAAAATAAATTGATAAATTAATAAGTTTGAATTTTGATATAAGTTTGAATTTTACTTGTTTTTGATGAGCCCTCTAGTTTTCTTTTTCATTTCATGCTTGTATTATTTTGTGTCCTTTAGATTGTTTCATATTTATTTCTGGTGATTTTAACCATTTCCTGTACTTCTTTTTGGAAATTTATATTCTCAATGAATCCTTATTCTAGCCTTTCTTTTCCACTCAATTGTCTTTTTACCATGCTTGTGTATTTTTTTGGTGTTTCTTTCTTTTAAATAGTTTTTTTTGCACTACTATTTTTTGGTAGTTCTCTAGTTCATATGATGGTGTGTCCTTAGGCTGCTACTTCAATTAACTATTTTTTTATGCATATCTTTGGCCTTTACTCTAGGTGTTTTAGTCATGTGTCTCTTGAATTTAAAGCTTGACTTGTAGCAGATTATATTCATCCATTTCTATTCTCGAGCTTGTTAGTAAACTTACTGTAAGATATGTCATAATCACTAAGAGCACTATAGTCAACTAGTTTTACTTAATTCTCATTCTTCTTATCTAAATCAATTTTCTTTAGCAAGTTGTCTTTTGATTGTAGTTTTGCACAAAATATGTTAATGTTCATGTCAGTAATTGTTCATGTCTGTAATTGTTCATATCTGTAATCAGTCCATATCTATAATGCTAGAAATCGATAATTGTAGACTGCTTCACATCTATATTTTTTAATTTAATACTTTCTATGATATGTTTTCTAGTCTAAATCTATTATTACTCATGTATGAATTTCTCATGAATTCATTTTCCAAGAGTTATGGGAATTAGATCTTCATTCCATGTTTTTTTTCTTGCCTATTTATTTTTAAATTCAAAGATTTAGTTGGATTATAGTAGCTAAATTTTGGAGTGGACTTAATTCAATTCCTCCTTCATTTTCTTATGGTAAGTTTAATTTTTTTTTCAATTCTGCTTTAGTTTCTTTCGTCCTTAATTTTCTGGTTGCTAGTATGAAGAAAATTGATTGAAATTTTGATCTTTGATCTTTATTGAGAAGTGAGAAGCGTAGTCCTTCGAACTTGGAATTGCTTTCTTTTTTTTAAATACACCTGGTTCTTGTGTTCTCCTAATTTTTGCCTTTTTGTGTGGCTTTGGTTGTCGCGCCAAAAGAGACATGCTTTCTTCATCTAGCAATAACGTGATATATTTTCACCTTTAGCAAATTAATAAATGCTCTATTTCTTCATGTAGATTCTGCAAATGCATTACCTAGATATTCACAATATTTTATCTTTGCATATTCATATGTAAGTCATTTTATTTGATTAAAAGTATTATTTGCAGTCATCGTATGTTTCATTCAGTATTATTATTCAAATTAAATAAGGTATTGTGGTAAACATTTGGTCCTTAATGGAAAATGTAAATGGCCTTAGAACATAGATGCAGGTATTTAACTGTGTATTTTCAATCAAAATTAGACTTGAACATCTGAATTAGAGTTTCATTCTTGCAAATAACCACCATAGGTTAATTGAAAAATTATGTTCAATTATTACTAAGTTAAGCAACAAGAAATCAAAGATCTAAGCAACAATTAATACAACAATATATCAAGTAATAGTAAAATAGCTTACAAATGATTTTTTTCTTAAGTAATATATCTAACAAGTATTGCAGCCAAAACACATTTATTTTTGGGCAATGGTAGAACATGAAAATCAAATTATGTGCAAAAATATTAGTCTCAAATAGTTAATTCATGGTTAATGTTATATACAAAAATATAATGTCTTACGATAGTTAATGCCTGAAAATCAAATTACCTCTTGGATATCTATACAAAAAAGTTATATGCAAATTCTCTACAACAAATCCTAATTTACTAAAAAAACATTAAAAAATTAGTTAATAAGATTTAAAAAGAAAAAATTAAAGTATAAGATTAGAAAATTTAAATAAAAGATTAATTAGTTAATAAGATTAGAAAAATAAAAAATAAAAATTAGTTTTTCATTTTCCTATTGACTAAACAAACATTAAAAGATTTTAGTACAAGGCATATATATAATGAATAATAGGATTATTCAATATCATTTATCCCTCTCATTCTTCGAGTGCGGATATAAAATTCAATATTGTGCACTAGGAGAATTAGGGTGAAATGCTACCAAAATTTCTATGTATGTATCGATAAACATGTATTATTGTGGGATATAGATGACACATTTTTAAATGGGATAGGTTCTTACATTTGAAATGAATGTATGAATTGATAAAGATGACATATAATAATTGAAATAAATTAATAGAAATTAATTAAAAGAAACTTAAAATCATAGTTTGAATGACTACATTATATAATTGAGCATAATTCTTTGCAAATATTACAAAGCAAAATGAGTTCTGATCATCAGTGGATATACAAAAGGTTTATGAATAATATTCTGAATCAAGATTTTTTGAATGAGCTAGAAACTTACATCAAATTTGCTTGTAGTTAATCGAGATGAATGGATGGAGATAAAATAAAGTATCTATGTAATAACTACAAGTGTCATAATATGTCTTTTCATTATGTAAATACTATTAGATACTAGAGGTGTCAAACGGGCCGGCCCGGCACGGCCCGCCCGTTTTTTTAGGGCATGAACGTGCTACCGTGCCCGGCCCGGCATGGTTTAAAAACATCCGGGCACGGCACGGCCCGTAGGCATGGTAGGCCGTGCCGTGCCGGGCCGGGACCGGGGGTCGGGATCCAATCAGACTCGACCCGCGGTCTTTTTTTCGGGAGGGGCCGGGTCACGCCCATGCGTGCCCGCGTGAAACCGGCACGTGAAGAACCGGCCCGGGCCCGGTTTAAAAATGTGCCGACCGGCCCAGGCACGGCCCAGCCTGGTTGACACCTCTATTAGATACCATATGGCTAAATATGACTTTGTACCAAATTAATTTGTTTGGATTTATTATGGAGAAAGTATAATGAGTGTGGATAGTGACCAAAATGAGAGTAGTGAATTATATGTATGTAGTTAAGAACCATCAAACAGATACCATAGAATGGTCATGGAACCTACTAGTGCTGACTTCAATATGGATGACATGGATGAACCCCCTAGTCGTGAAGCTCAAAAATTTTATGACATGCTTAAAGCTGTAGATAATGATTGTGCCCTGGTTGTAAAATGCATTCGCAATCATCACTTGTGGCTCAATTTGTGAGCATGGAGTCAGAAAATCATATGTCTGAGAAATTTTTTCATCAAGTAAGAGAACTGATGAAAAAAAGATTGTTCCGGATAATATTTTGGTCACTAACAATATTTACTGCACTAAGAAGTTACTATGCGGTAAGTGTCTACTAGTGGGAAAGATTGATTGTTGTTTTAATGGATGTATCTTATATTTGGGTGCTAATAGTGACTTAATTAGCTATAAGTTTTGTGATTATCCTCGGTTTAAGAGGAGACCTCATATTACATAAAAGCAACAGAAGACAAAAGTTGTATTAATTCTTTTTAATTCCTCAATTACAGAGACTATATGCATCAAATGCTACATATAATATGAGGTGACATTATGAGCATGAGGTTGAATAAGGGATGATAATCATCTATCATATTCACTTGCTTGGAAGTATTTTAATTAGATACATTAAGATTTTGCTGCTCAAAGCTACAATGTGAGATTGGGTCTCTACACTGAGGATTTTTAGCCATTTGGCCAATCTGGACAATAGTATTCTACATGGATAGTGATAGTGATACCTTACTATTTGCCTCCATGGTTTTGTATGAATGAGCAATATTTTTTTCTGTCAATATTAGTTCCAGGGCCAAAAAATCTAAAAAACATGTTGGATGTTTTCTTACAGCCTCTTATAGTAGAGTTGAATCATTAGTGGGATATTGGAGTGATTACATGATGTGAGTGACCTTTATGTGGATGATAAGTAATTTTTCTGCATATTCAATATTACTTGGTTGGAGTACTAAAGGATGGTTAGCATGCCCGTATTGCACAGATAAGTCTGATGCTTTTACTATCAAATTCAATGGTAAATAGTCATGGTTCGACAACCATCATAAGTTTTTATTTACAAATCATTAATTCCATAGAAATAGAACTTCATTTTGAAAAAATAAAATAGTGATGACAATTCCACTAACTATTCATTCAAGAGATGATATTTGACAAAGATTCAGAGTCTGTATCTGAAGAAGGTAACTAAAATAGTTGCTACTGGAACTAAATGACTAAAATGCAAACATATGGATGGAAAAAATGTAGTATTTTTTGGGACTTACCCTATTGGATGTCCAATTTAATTCGTCATAACTTGGATGTAATGCATATTGAAAAAAATATGTTTGACAATAATTTCAACACTATTGATTCAGAGTTTGGGTCTGAATAGAGTAAATGAAATGGATGCTAGTGGAACTAATGGACCAAAATGCAAAATATGTGGCTAGAGGAAACACAATATTTTCTGGGACTTGCCCTATTAGAGGTCCAATTTAATTCATTATAAATTGGATGTAATGCATATTGAAAAAAATATTTTTGACAATATTTTCAACACTATCGATTTAGAGTTTGGGTTTGAAGAAGGTAATGAGATGGATGCTACTGAACTAATGGACCAAAATGCAAAATATGTGGTTGGAGGAAATGCAGTATTTTTTTGGGACTTGCCCAATTGGATGTCCAATTTAATTTGAAATAACTTGAATGTAATGCATATTAAAAAAATGTTTGATAATATTTTCAACACTATCCTGAATGTAGATAGGAAAACAAAGGACACATTTAAATCAAGACAAGAGTTGAATGATTATTGTCAGTATCTTGAATAGAATAAAATGAGGCTATAAAAAAATATCCTAATGCTTGTTATACACTAGATAAGAAGGCAAGACAGACATTGTGTGAATGGATTAAAAATTTTAAATTCCCTGATGGATATGTGTTAAATATGGGCAGATGTGTAGATATAAAGAAGCTTATATTATTTGGAATAAAAAGAAATGGCTATCATGTATTTATCCAGAGATTAAAACCAATTTCTTTTCGTGAAATACTTCTCCTAAATGTTTGGAAGGTCCTTACAAAACTTAGTTTGTTCTTCAAACAGCTAACCACAACTACAATCATAAGAGTTGACATGGTGAGACTAGAGAATGACATACCTCTCATTCTTTGTAAGCATGAAAGAGTATTCCTAATGAGCTTTTTTGACTCAATGGAGCATTTTGCAATCCATTTGGCTTATGAAGCGAGGATAGCCAAACTAGTGCAATACAAATGTATGTATCTTTTTGAGAGGTAAATAAATATAAGTAGGTGTGTTATATTATTTCAAGCATAAATTAATATTGTAATTTGATTCAATTAAAACTTGACATAATAGTTGTAGGTATTTTTGTAAGTTAAAATTGAATGTTAGAAACAAGACAAAAGTTGAAGGTTCAATTTGTAATGCATATTAGTAAAAGAAGCATCATTTTTTTGTTCTTTATATTATGAGTACCATATCAATACAAAGCATAGAAATGTGACTAGGAATGATGATGGTCATGTACTGGTAGAAGATGAATCTGATGACAAGCTATCTATCTTCAAGCACCAAGAAGAGCATTTGAAAGAGCACAGAAAAGATATATGATAGATGAAGAGTATAAAGCAAACCGGAGCTACATTTTACTTAATCATGAGGAGGTTGTACCATATATTGAGTATGTATACCCAAAATATTTGCAGGTTTAATCATAAGATCATTTGGTTCTGAATAGGAATAATTACAAATTGATATCCATTGTTGTCCCTTTGTTTATATCTGTGCATTATTTATGTTGAGCAGATAAAATTTAGGCAACAAACTATTCCCACCCATGAGGTTGATTCTATGCTAGAAACTAAATTTACGAATTAATTCAAGAATTATGTGAGAATTATTAAGCCTTAATTTTTTAAAAAATTTGATTTATTAATATCTTATTTTTTAACATCATTTATTGAATTTATACAATAGACAAATGATTCAAATTAAGATTCAAACACATTCATATATAATCTAAGAAAATGCTCATTTAGATATGTGACTACCTATCCTAGGTATTTTGTCATTGGATATAAATTTCACACATAGGGCATGGTTCTTCTATAGCTACTATGAACAGTGGAGTATGCATTAAAGACTCAAATTATAGTACATATGAGAGTGATTATTATGATAAACTAGCATAGTTATTGAGTTGGAGTATCTTGGAATTGAAAATAATAGGATTGTATTATTGAAATATGAGTGGTTTTATCCTACATGAAATGTGGGTACAAAGATTCATTCAGATTATAAGCTATTGGATGTTAACCATAAACATGGATTTAATCGATATGAGCCATTTATTATGCCAGTTCAAGCCACTCAAGTATGTTATTATAAACAAACATCCGAGTTTAACTCATGATAAGAGTGACTGGTGGGCCATTTGCAGAATCAAAGCTCGATCAAATTTTGAAGTACCAACATCTCAACAAAGTAGGGCAAACTTAGCTTTTTGCACTGGCATTTCAAGAAGATGACAGAAATAATATTGAGCTTATGCATGTAGATGAAGATCCAAAAAACTTATGTGACTCAAATAGTAACCAAATAGAAATTGAAGATGATCATATTCAATCTGTAGATGAGTTAGAACTTTCATCAGAATTAAATGAAATGTTAGAAGATCCATTAGAGGATGATGGTGATACCATTAATTAAACTTTTATAATTATATTAGAATATTATTATTTCAAAGACTTTCAATATTTTATTACAATCCATTGGTGTGTGTTATTCTAACATGCATGGTTGTTCACCATACAATATCAATTTATATTTTCATTATATCTCTATTATATGTTCTATGTATTAATTTTTGTACAGTAGATGGCGCATAAAGAACGTGTGAATGGTGGAGGTGGACGTGGACACAGACATGGACAAAATTCATTTAGTATTTTTTGTCCTATCATATAGTCAGTACTATCTCATACCCACCATATCTAGACATCACCATCACCATCATTGACACCCACACCATCACCTTTATCAAATATAAGGTCACCACCCATTGTTCCTCCTCCAAACACTTATCATCCATCACCATCATCTGCACCACATTCTACATCATTAGATGTTATTCCCCCTTTTACAGCACCATCAACATCATCATCTATTGTTGCTTCCTTTGTAGGCAGTGTTAAGTTAGTAATAGGGATTATGGATGAGTTTTATAACATATATGTACATATTACTTTAATAAAAAATTATGATGTCCCTATTAAATGATTTTGTTTTTATATATAGTTATGAATTGCTTGTTTCCAATATTTTATGTTTATTCTTATAGTTTATTTCCATCACACAATTGTTCAGCTATTATTACAAAAACTTTTAAAAAAATTGTTGGTTCCAAAGCATTCTCGTGGAAGAAAATTTCTGAAGCGACAAAAAGGCTAACTTTATGACTTTCAGATATAAATAAAGAAACAAAAGCATTGCAAATTAATTATCTGATTAGTTCAACTATTAAGTTTATTACTATTCAAGCATAACAGAATGATTTCCTTGTTATTAATACACTTTTTTTTGTGTTTTTATATATAGAATCAATATTCATGGGCACCCCAATTTAATGAATAAATAAAGTCATTGTGGGGTAGCAAAGATGCCGAATGATTCTCTGACTTTGCCCATAAATTGAAGATTGTAAAAGATAAGCTTGATTTTATACCTGAGGATGAGTGGCCAGAGTGGCTTAAGTACCAGGAGGAGCCAGGAGTAAAAAAAAATAGCCAGCTAGAAATTACGGACTAAGGTAGCTGGACCAAGTACAGGCATGTCTTGCCACACAAGAGGGTCAAAGTCAACCATTGAGCATGCTCAAGATTTGGTAACATTTTTAACTTTAAAATATTTAAATATTTTGATGTTGGTCTAATAGTCCAAATACTTCAAACCTTTGCATAACTTTACAATTCTGGCTAAAATTATTTTTCCTTTTTAATTTTAGATAACACATTTTTATTAGTTATTAAGCCATACAAATTTTAAATAATGTATTCTCCTAATTTGTAACATATGTTATTTTTTGACTTAATAAATTCATACTTTAGGCTTGAGAATTGGGTTAATACCCCAATTTTTATGAGATCTTTAGGAAGATGCATGTGAAGAAAGTAAATGACTAATTTGTTGACAACAAGTCTCAGATAGTTGCTATAAGTATCAATTATATTAATAAACTATTTGACTACTATAGTAAATGTTGAATGTTAAGTGTGGAATGAAAAATATTAGGTTTAATTTATTTATATCTAGCATAGTAATTTATTTTTTGTTTTATCACAAGACCTCATGGAGGAATGTGTGATAGCTCCTTCTTAGCTAGTTGAGGATTCTATGGACCTTCAACCAATTGACTATGATTTTATCTATTTAGAGATCATAGAAGGTCAGAAGAAGTAGCGAGTGTATGACATCTACTTAAAGGGAGTGGCTTTTGTTCTAGTAATCTTGCTTCTAGTTCCTCTTAACAGTAGTGGTGAATGAGGTGGTCTAGTAGCTAGTAATGGAAAATGAATGTATTGTTGTTATGGAGATAGAAATGAAAGGGAAGGATTAGCATATTACTATTTTGAAGGATGAAATGCAGCAAATGAAAGAAGTGAATTATGAAATGAAAAAAATAAAGAATTAAATGTAACAGTAGATGACCTATATGGAGGCACATTTAGTGGCCTTGACGTGATAAATAGCACACTGAGTTCTAGCAGAGCACCCATGTAGGAGAGCCTAGCACAAATCCACCATCTAATTGATTAGGACGATGATTTAGTTTTAGATGTTATATACCTATGCTAATTTTTTTTTTACTTTTGACACTATTGTATCAGATTAATTTTTGTACTATTTTGACTTATGGTTAATTAAAAAAATTGCATTTAGTATATATTTTTATTCATTATTAATATAAAATTGTAAAAGTGTGTATTCTAATTTTTTTTTAAAAAAAAATTGTGAAAATAGTTGTGGAATGATCTTTAGCTTTTGTTGTAGTTATTTTCTTACAATTGAATGAAAATAGCAATAGAATTTTTCCTAGCTAATTTAGCATGGGAATTTTCCGAATATATTTAGTCAAACAATATTAATGTCTCACTGAATTATGATCAAAGTTAGTAAGGGAAAATATATAATTAGCTAGGGAATTTTCATCATTCATAAATTTATTAGGAATAAATTTTTTCTCATTAATTTTTTGTGATGAGCACTTTAATTTGGGATTATTTCCGTTGTAAATCTGTCACTATTCTATTTTAGAGATGAAATTTTTTATAATAGCTAGGGAAATTTCCCGAGTTATTTGGTATTTTTTTTTTGTAGTAGAGAGATAATATTATAATAAATGCATTCGTGCTTTTCACTTTTTAAGTAGCATACTCATGAAAATTAATATATATTTTCCTTTGAATCTTGCACATAAAAATCATACGAGATAATTTGAATCAAAGGGCTATCACCAACATACATGTCATCTCTTTTTGCATATTTCTCATGACTTACTCATCACTATTCTCTTTGGCAGAGACATGACTTATATACTATGATGAAACTTCAATGTTAGAGGTTCTACTTAAGTCTCATATTAATTGAGGTTAGTTCTTCTATAATATGCATAATGTATAATTCAAAGTGTATTTGTACTTTTAGCTTCATGATTATTATATTTCCAATGATTAAACTTATCTCCATATTAGATTTTTACATAGATTTATTTTGCATATTAAGATTAGAAGGGCTATCACTTTCTTCTTACCATACCATATGAATGTGTCTCATGACATACATGTCAGCATCCACTATGATTGATATGCATAAAACTATGATTTAGTAAAAATCCTAAATTTTAGCTCTATAAAGTATCTATATCCTTCAGTATTCCACAACATATATAAAATTGATACAAATATCAATAATATAAAAATACCATATATATCATACACGAGTACATAATTTAACTCTAGATTTTAATTTAGTCAAATTTTGAAAAATATTTTACATGAGTCATGTTGGGAAATATGTCATGTGAATAAAGAGTTCTAAATGCAAGTCCAACTTAGGGTTTGGAGTAATGCTACCTATAGTTTATAGTCATTTTTGGCTCAAAATCCAATTCCCTCTATCTCTTCTTCTCCTTTTGTTTTCTTCTAAGTATTTCTTAAATACATCTAGATATTATGCAAAGCTTTTAGTTGAAAGTTATGGTACTACTTGAGGTAGAAGTGTTAAATGAGTTGTGCCATGCTGGCACTATCCATTTTTGCAAGGCAAAGTCATGCCACCATACCATACCAGAGACAACATAGTAAATTTCTATGTCGTGCTAGGCACGACATGGTGCCACGGTCCACCAGCTTAGCATGGCATGGTGGCATGGCCTAGCACATGACTATTCCAAATTCGAACTATGCCGAATGGAATGGTGCGTGTCAAACCCGTTGCATGAAAATACAATGGGTGGCCGGTTTACATGGCCGGCCAATTACAATCTGCCATATAACTGATTATTTTAAAAAAATTAGACCTCCCTAATGGGTGGTCACCCAATTTAGTTTATCATACCACCAGGCCAAACACATTGGTCATGCCTAGCCATGCACAAGGCATGGCTCATGCCAGCTCAGCATGGCATGAAAAATGGATTGGGACCAGCCGTTTCAGGCCATGCATGACTGAACTGAGCTAGGCCATGGGCCATGCTCGAGTTCCCCGACTCATTTGACACCTTTAGCTTGAGGTCGCAACTTTCATTTCGCATTAGATTTTTCTAGAATACCAAATTAGTGATAACAATGAGTGCCATGACTTAGGTAACTCTTCTCTTAAATACAATATCATAATATTGGGAAGGGCTATGACTATAATAATTAATTTCTAGAATAGAATATGATAGTGTTGGGAATAGTCATGACTCATGTATTTATTCTCTATAACCCAAAATCATGATACTTAGAATGACTGGATTTGGTGATTTCTCTTTATGGTAAAAGGTCATGATATTAAAAAAGGCTACAACCATAATAAATATCATCTACAATAAAATATCATAGTGGAAAATAATATTGTGACTCAAAAAACTTAGTATTTTGGTTTTTTTATGAATAAGTCATGAACTTGACATTTACCATGATTAATTGAAAAAGCGGGGTACTTGGCTGCCATGATATGAAAATAATATCTTGGTATTATATTTTAGTGATAGTGTGGATGTGACTCTAGGTTAATGTCATAGCAAAGAAGTTTATGTCGTACAATAAAATAGTGTTTACTCATTAAAAGAATTGTGATATATAAAGATTGTCATGACTAATCTTGTAAAGTTATGACTAAGAAAAGACATATTAACTACTCGATATAATAGTGTATAGTGAACTTAAGTCATGACATGAGAAAAGTCTTGACTCTCCATCACTTATTTCTTCCCTCCAAGTCTTTGTTCTACCAAGTATACCAATTTCCACCCAAATAGCTATGATTTCATTAAAATTCATTAAAATCCCTCAAAACGTAAAGTTAATAAATTTCTCTAATAAAAGTATAAATACATGCAAACATATTATTAAATACACTTTAAATCACCCAAAAAAACATTGAATGTAGATCAATTGAGTTGAAGAGAAAACACTAAATCAATTATTTTTCTCATAATGTTTCAATAGAAGAAGATGACAACATCTTTCCTTTTACACAACAATGATAATATTTTCATTATAGAAAAAGAACAAAAATTAAAGAAGGAAGGTGAGAGAGGAGGAACTTTCTCTTTTGTTTTTTGCTAGTTTTATTTCATACAATACACTGTGCACAACATGTTTTGCCCTTTTTTTAACAATACCAAGCATAATGGGAAACAAGTTTTCCTATCATGGCTAGTTGTTCCAACCTTACATAAAATTGAGTAGCAACAAAATTAAAAAAAAACAATAAATGTAACATATAATTAAATAAAAATAACTCAAATTAATTTAAATTGATCTAAATTTATTAAAACCTAGTTGAAAAAATTTGAACATATCCACTCACTTCAGGCACACCCATCAAATCTCTCCCTTTGCTCAAAGTGTGAAGACAAATATCAAAATGTGATCTAAATAAAATAAATTTTATTGTGGTCGAGGAATTTGTGCTCAAACAAGTATGTATAAGTTGGTAGTCATGTGACTATGCTCAAACAAACTCTTTTTGAGTTTGTATATTGCACATTTATTTCCCTCTCACCTAAAATCCACCAGTCTACTCTATATAATGTGTGTCATGAATATTAGTATAAAGAAAGATAATCTTCACATCAAGTTGGTTGATTACTAATTTCAAATTAGTTGCAAAACTCAGAATGACTCGAACATAAGATATTTTCACGACAAAAAACTAGATCATGTTAAAATGAAATCTTTTTTTCTAACTAAAACTTTTTATGACTAAGTCTTGTATCTTAGTTGAGAATCATTATCATTGTATTTTAATGAGAAGATTCTCTTTTTTTTTAATGCTCATGTATCTTTTTGTAAGTGATCCATATCATAAATTTGGTTGATATCCATAGCTTCAATCTCTTCTCGAATAGTCTAAAGTAATACTTCTTGGATAAATAAAATGATTTAGGACTTTAGCAACTCTCTCTTTTGGTATGTTTCCCTTTTCTTATATACATTATGAATTTTATCTTTGAGTATTTTCTTCCCACTTTCCAAAATCCTAAAATTACCATTATAGATTCCTAACATTTGGTATCAAATAGAGGTTATGCCAGATATCTTAGATTCCTACTTGAGATCCTAACATATGGTATCATCGCAAAATTACAGATCTAAGATTTTTTCATTTGGTATCAAGACAAAGTTATAATCTCTAACATAGTTTTACAAATTCTAGGTTTTAGAAGATTTGTGGAGGGTGAATATTGGAATGATAAGTTTAGTGATACTATGGTTGAGATTGAAAAGTTTTTGGGGAAGGCTTTTAAACTTTGGAAACTAAAGATGGAGGTTCTATCAAAGCAAGTCAATAGTCAACAAATTCTTTATGAGGAAGAAACTATACAAATTATGCATTGAGAAGGTTGATTCTTTTTCTTTATAATTATATGAGTTTTACACAATGTTCAGTTAACTATCATATATTGATTATGAGAGTAATGATGATGATAAAGCCATAACCACCACTTATTTACTATCATATTCTTGGATTAACTTGATATGAGGAGGTAAAATATTTGAAGATATGGGGAGGTGAAATATGAGAAAATACTCTAAGGATGTTTTGTTTGTGAGGGGAGGACTAAAAAAAGTAATCCATATTAGCTTACAAGGGAATCAAAAGATGACAAAAATCAAAAAAATGTGTATATCTTGATATTGAAGTGCTAGAAGTTTGGTAATGTTAGGAACCTCAATAAAAACTACTAGAAAAGTGAAAACAAGCCAACTCGAGTCACAAATATTTTTCCCTCATGACCTAGGTGAAGTTGGCTTAGTTTACAAGAAGTTATCTTCTAAAAAGTTATCCATTGTAGAAGCATATGTCACTTATATTGATGAGGATACTTGATTCATTTTCATGCGTGATTCATACCACATGACTCATCATAATTGGTTTAACTAATATGAGTCTTATGATGAAGAAGTTGTTATTGAGAAATAGTTCTATGATGAAGATAATTAGTCATGAGAAGGTAAATATGAAATGCATTATGAGACTTTCAAATTCATTCTATGAGTTATGTATTTTCCATATTTGAGCAAAAATTAATTTATATGAGTGTAATGATTGATATTAGTGTATTATTATATTGTGATGAAAAGTCTTACAAAATGACTCATGGATCAATTACAATTGCTCGTATAATAATGTGTGGATCCTTGTATAAGCTACTAGCAAGCATCAATATGTCTCCTATCAATGGCTCTTACATTTTTGAGAAGAAGGGAAGCATGGAGAACAAGCATGCTATGAAGAATAATAGTTTAGAGTTTCAACATTGAAATTTGATTTCATGACCCAATTTAGTGTCATGATTAAGTTTTGTGTGCAAGAGAAGTGAGGTCCTGGCCAGTTGTGATGTGGGTGATCTTAATGAAGAAAGTGAGTCACAACATATTTTTGTCATAACATTACAAAATGTGTCATAATATCTTCTAGTCACAAAACATGTTTCAACTATATTCCACTAGTGGCATGCATGCTCATAATGAAGAGATAGTGCATAAAAAGTTAGGAGATTCTATTAAAAAAAACATACATCACTCAACACCTACATTGAGGAGATCTACATAAATTATAAATCCACATATAAGGTGTGTTGATATTGCATACCATGATTTTTATGTCATGAGAGATGGGCAAAATACTATGAAGGAGGGAAGAGTCTCAGGAGAGCCAATTTAGTGAGAGGATACCCTAAAAGATCAGCCATAGTCATTAGCATAGAACAACACTTAGAGCCTAGTGAAGTTGCCCTCAAATTATAAGAAAATAAGATACAAGTGAGTGTTCAAATTGAAGTTAAAGGTTTATGAAAAGATTGAGAAGTATAAGACAATACTATTTGCTAAAAGACCCTCTTAGGTTGAAGGCATTTGCTATGATGAGATCTTCTTATTATTAATGAAGATGACCTCCATATGAGTGTTATTGGCTTTTTTATTAGTATTATCTAGAGGTTGAGCATCTTGACTTGAAGATGACTTTTCTTCATTGAGAATTGGAGGAAGAGATCTATATGGAGTAATTGATTGGTTTTAAGCAAAAAGATAAAGAAAACTTAGAGTGCAAGCTAGAAAAATCATTATATGGGCTGAATTAGTTCGAGAATATAGTATCAAAAGTTTGACTCATATGTCTTGTAGTTGGGATTCGATAGATATGAGGCTAATCACTAAGTGTACACAATATGATTAGATAATAACTATGTTAATCTAACATTATATGTTGATGATATATTATTAGTTGGAAATAACAAGGAAATGATCAATGGAGTGAATGAATTACTTGTAAGAATTTTAGGACATCGCTACAGTCCCAATCATTATATTGGCTAAAATTATAGCCTCCATAGAGTGGCACAACCATATAACAATGATGATATATTATTAGTTGGAAATAACAAGGAAATGATCAGTGTAGTGAATGAATTGCATGTAAGAATATTAGGACATCGCTATAGCCCCAATCATTATATTGGCTAAAACTATGGCCTCCATAGAGTGACATAACCATATAACCATATAATATTGGCTAAAACTATGGCCTCCATAGAGTGACATAACCATATAACCATATAATATTGGCTAAACCTATGGCCTCCATAGAGTGACATAACCATATAACCATATAATATTGGCTAAAACTATGGCCTCCATAGAGTGATATAATAATGTTGGAAGCTATAGCCCCAATCATTATATTGACATAACCATATAATAATGTTGAAAAAAGGGCAGACAGGCGAGGGTAGAGGGGCAAGGAGTGAGGGGCAAGGGACGTAATGGGATCTCCACAATGTTTTTAATAGTCATCATTCCCAATGTTAGCATCTGATTTTAAAAAATCAACAGCGTGATAATGACCGCCATTTACAACGATGGCCATTGCCATGCGCTGTTTTCAGATGTACTAGTTTAGGCATATTTTTGAAAATAGAATTTAAATTTAAAATTTTTTATTTTAAATACATTATTTCTGTACAAAACTCTTTTATCCCATGGTCTATCATGTTTTATAGAAAAATTGAGATTTTTTTTACTTGAAAAACATGTTTAAAAATAATAATTATATAATGTTATTAACTTCACAAACATAAACACGACACAAAACTCATGAGTTACCCAATACAATATCATTAATCATATGCAGTCATTGTAAAATATATAATTGATATCAAAATATTGGCTAATCATTTATGAGAACGTGAGCATAAAGCAGTTCCCCACAACTGAAATCGATCTTGTTATGTGACATAGCCCAAGCAGAACTACCCAAAAACATCCGCCCAACTAGGGTTCAAGGTAAATTCAAATTAAAGTCTTTGCAACACTATTCAAGTAGTAAATAATCCATAGTAAACGAATAACAACCCGTAGGGGAAAGAGTTATGGATGGAAAAGGAAACAAGAAACATCATGCCGTTTTTTGGTAAAGAAACAAACCAGAGTGAAGATGCATTATTAGATGAGGCAAAGACTATGATTGAAATAATTAGGGTTTCTGACGTCCCAATCCCAAATGAACCAGAAGACCCCACCCTCTCTCCCATTACCCTTTATTTCAATATAATTCCCTATGCACTCCACTCTTTGCCTCACCCTTATTGATGCGTTCCCATCATGCACATCAACCCACCCCACCTCCTTGTAACCACACCCACTTTAAAGCAAGGTGATCCTCGCCCTCTCCATTAAGAAATAGCATGTTGAAGACAAGTAAGAACTTCTTACATACGTACTTTTCGATCTTAGGCAAGAAGTTATAGTTGTGGTTTTTTCTGCTGTGTTGGAGAAGAAAATGATCATGGTTGATAAAGATGATTTTGCATTTGACCCTAAGTCTGAGTTTCCCATCAACCCAACTTTCATTGGAGCTAAACCCTTCTTCTCCTTGGATAGATCCTTCCTCTTCTACAGGTATATGTATATCCACACGTGTCTCATCCTTCGAGCATGATGGTGATTATAATAGTAGAAAGCTATAGCATGGTTTAATAGACCAAGGTTTGCTCTTTTAATTTTCTTACAGTTTCCCAAGAGCAAATTATGCTGCAGAACATCAGCATGACTTTGAAACTTGTTTGATTATTATTTCTTCATCATATAAATTACCTTTTAATGTTTTCATATTGAACACGTTGACACAAAGTTCTGAACAAAAATTCAATCTCATTAAGGAAAAAAAATTATTAGGGAAATGTTCTCTGCGTGAGAAACTTTCACCATATCAAAATATTGCATTGACTGGGTTCTTGGTTGATTAAAAACAATTATTTCAAAGGTACACAAAAACACATAACTTGATTATTGGAAATAAGATGAAGAATCCAAATGTGGATCATATAATATGTTTGTGTGTAAATAAATGCATTATATGTGAATGTGGTGCACAGGCATGCTTATTTCTCTTGTGTGTGTCTGAGAAAACACTTTCATCTTTTTTGTTGCAATAATTTCTAGTCTATGCAAATTGCAATCATACAATGATAGTTTTCCACGTGTTTTGATTGTGATGCATCACAATTTTCTAAATTGCTTTGTAATACACGTGTACTTTTTTAGGATTCATTTATGGGGTTGATACATTGCATTAACCAGTCCATACATGGTATGTCGTGAGCAAATGATATATTTCTTTTGCGAAAACAATTGGGATTAACGACCAATAGAGGTATTGTTAGATGAACCATTATGGGGTATCAAAGAGGTATATAAACTTTGTTGTATTTTAATTACAATTCCTTGATACAACAAGGATTTTCAGAACACCAGAAGAAGAAGAAAAGAAAAATCAATAGAAGAAGAGGATCACTAAGGAGAGAGAACCAAACACAATAAATCACAATATCTAAAAAATGATATTCACTTAATAATAAAAAAGAAAAACATTACATTTATATCACACGTCAAAATTACAATAAAGATAAACAGTAACTTTAATTACAATGGTTCAAATGGACGAGATTGAATGATTCCTTTATTGATATATCAGAACAAGTAGGCCATTAATTTATATTGATATTGAGAGCCCAAATGCATCAAATACAAGGCCATTATCAACATTCTCCCCCATTTAAAGTAATTGGTATGAGTCCCAGCTAGTATATTAGCTTATCTTCAGGTAATGATTTAGGTAAAATATAAGCTAACTATTCTTCTAATATGCAAAAGACCAAGTTGCTTTCATTAGTTTCAATTGGTCTTTAAAAAAATGATACTTAAGTCTTATATGTTTTGTTCTGCTATGCATCACATCACTAGCTATGAATATGATGAACTAATTGTCACACAGTATAGCAGTTGGTTTTTTTACTAATTCTTTCAAATTAGTCAGTAATTTTCTCATCCATAATGTATGTGAGGTTTCTACTAAAATAGAAACATATTCAACTTCAATAGTGGATAGTATAACTGTAGATTATTTCTTAAATGACCAAGATACAACTATAATTTTCAGTGTAAAAATATATCGAGAAGTGCTTTGGTAGTCTTCTGGATATCCCCCACAATCACTATCATAGTAACCTGTTATCTTAGTGTGTTTGATTCTAGAGTATTTTATATCCTAAGTCTATGTATCTTTAAGATACCTTAAGATTCATTTTACATCACTAAGATGAATATGATTATGTGCATGCATAAATTTAGACAGAAAGTGCACTACATACACTATATCAAGTCATGTGGCAGATGCATACAATAGACTGCCAATTAGACTTCTATATAATATACCATTAATTATTCTACCTTGAGCAGAAACTAATCTCTGGTCTATAATTAATGGAGTAGAAACAAGATTATAATCCTCCATGTCATACTTTTTAGTATTGATTAAATTTATTTTGTTTGACACACTATTATACAACTTGAGTATTGAATAATTTCAAGCCTCAAGAAGTGATTAAGTGAGTCTAAGTCTGATATTTCATATTTATCTAGCATGTCATGTCTAATGGCTTCAATCAATTCAGATTCGTTACTTGTAAAGGTTATGTCATCTACATAGATTGACACAATCCATATTTTAGAATTTCTATCTCTCTTAATATACATATTGGCTCACTCATACTTTGTTTGAATCCTTGATTCAACAAATATGAGTTTATTTATTGATACTAAACATGGGGTGCTTGTTTCAATCCATAGAGAGTCTTGTTTAATTTATAAACACATTGCTCAACCCCTTGTTTTACAAACCCAAGGAATTGATCTTTTCCTTTAGATTATCATTTAAGAAGATAGATTTTATGTCTAATTAGAATAGAGCTCATCCTTTTTGTCCAACTAGGACTATTAGAAACATCATAGTTTCTAACTTGTTGCTGAAGTAAAAGTTTTGAAATAATTTGTGTCAGCCATTTAGGAATAAACTCTTGACTACTAATCTAGCCTTGTATATGAATTGATTGTTGGTTGGTTGATTCTTTACCTTAAATAGCCACTTAACTCTAATATTGTGTTTATTTTGGGATAAGTCTACTAATATTCAAGTGGGATTTTTCTCTATGACAGTCATTTCTACCTTCATAGCATCAACCCATACTTGGTGTCTTACTGTCTCTTCATAATTGAGGGGCTTAACTAAGGAGTAATTGCACCGTTAATATACCTCTTTTAAAGTCTTATACTTAACTGGTGTATTATATATATCATGCATGTCTATGTTTACATTTAACTCAAAATGAGAACTGGAATCATACCTTGGCTTTCTTTCAATATCATTATTATCATCTGAAGAATTTAGATTCCATCATTGTATACTAATTTTTTGCACATTAATATATTGCATGTTGCTTTCCCATTTAGTATTCTCATCAAAGATAATATTTCTGCTTTCTAAAAATATTTTTGTTTCTGGTGAATTTAATTTGTAACCTTAGATTACATACTGTAGCCAACTAGAATATATTTTAGACTATTAGAGTCAAACTTAGATCTAATAGGTTTTGGTATGTGAGAGTAGCAAACACTCCCAGATACTTTTAAGTGGTGTACATTCGATTTTCTCTCACTCCAAACCTATAGTGGAGTGAGATCTTTTAATGCTTTAGTTGGATATCTATTGAATAGATAAACTAACGTGTTAAAAGTTTCTAACTAATAATGTTTAGGTAGTTGTTTCTCACTTAATAATATTCTAGCTATATCTACTACACTCCTATTCCTCATCTCCACACTATCATTCCGTTGTAATGAGTAGAAAGTAGTAAGGTGTCTCTGAATTCCTCTATGTTCATAGAAGTAATTGATTTTATGTGTGAGAAACTAACGACCTCTATCTATTCTGAGGGTTTTTATACTCAGACCAGATTGTCTTTCTATTATGTATAAAAACTTTTTGAAATATTCAAATGCTTCAGCCTTGTATTAGTTGATTTTTATAAGATTTCAATGAGTTTATGACTTATTGAGTTATCATTTCTCACAAATCATTTGTTTCTTCTATGATAGTAATAATGGGATCAAACTTGTCAGACATGTATATAAGCTATTTTCTACCATTTGAATTTCTATAATGCATTTACCATGGATTTTCAATTGGTTAACTACATCCAAAAACTGAGTGGAGATTTCAGTAATAGAATCTGAGTTACTCATCCTTATATTCACAAAGTCTCTTCTTAAAGAATGAAGAAAAGCTCTTTGGGATTTTTTATCTCTCTGAAATTCTTCTTAAAAAAAATTTCATACCTATTTTGCTTTAGTACAGCCTAGCAGACAAGTGAATATTACATTACTAATATGTTGTTGAATGAATAGTAATGCTCTAGTATTAGCTTTTCTTAGTTCCTATTTTTTTATTACCTCTTTTTTTCTAGAGAAGAGAGGTCATTGTGTTCTATATAATCAGTATCCATGAATTCCCAAATATCTTGAGATATGAATAGTATTTTCATTTTAACAAACCAATAATTAAATTTTTCTCCATCAAACAAGGATATAAGGATGGATCCCGAGCTTGAGAAACTTAGATTTGTGATTGTAATAATGAATCTGTTCAAAAATCTTTGAGAAATTTGAACAAAAAATTAGGGATCTCGTATGATATGTGTTAATTAACACAAAATTTCTCTGGATCTAAACAAATTTATACTAGATCTAATAGATATGTGAGTTTTTATTTAGATCTGAGTATGACTCAAAAATAGTTTGATATGGAAAAGGTTTTTTGAATGATTGTTTCAAAATAAACTTCAATCTTAGATCAACCCTCCCTTTGATACAAGATGTATTTTAATTACAATTCCTTGATACAACAATGATTTTTGGAACACCAAAATAAGATAGAAATTGATAGAGGAAGATAAATCACCAAGAAGAGAGAACTAAGCACAGTAAAACTCATTATCTGAAAATTGATATTCATTTAATAATAAAAACATTGCTTATATATATATATCACACGTCAGAAATATGATAATGATAAAAAGTAACTTTAAGTCTTTAATTACAACGGTTCAAATGGACGATATTGAATGATTCCTTTGTTGATATATCATAACAAGTAGGCCCGTAATCTATATTGATATTGAGAGACTAAATGCATCAAATACAAGCCCATTATCAACAAACTTGAACAATAATAAACAATTAATTTAAAGAAGAAAAAAGGTTGTATTTATTTATTTTTCCTTTTTATTTCTAGAAGAATCACAATATCTGCAAGGATTAGTTAGTTGATGTCAAACTATTATCATTGAGAGTTTGTTGTGTAGATGATGCGGACATACCTTTACGAAATAGCACAATATCTTTTGCAACCAGTATGAGGAGAGCTAAGGAAAGCAACACTAGAATTGAACCTGATGAGGAAACTGTTGCTGCTGCTCATGTTATCAGTGATGAGGAAGACAGAGATATGTCAAGAAAGAAGTTAAGACTGTCTCTAGATCAATCTGCTATTCTCGATGACAATTTCAAAGAAAACAAAACCCTAAACCTAGTGAGTATATCTTGTTGCTGAAATGACTAGTGTTTTGTAAACATTGGAAGTTGGTACTTTAACAAATCGTGTTTATTCAAACAATAGTAATACAATTGTAGAAGCAAACGATAGCTTTGGCTAATCAGTTGGGACTCAAACCCAGACAAGTTGAAGTGTGGTTCCAAAATAGAAGAGCCAAGTAATATCTTCTTTATCTTCTTATTACCCTGTTCTTTTTTTTTTCATAACAAAAATACTAAAAAGAAATGTAACTGTATAAATTCATATATAGTGAGTATATGGCGAACATGCATGCTTCTTATTTTCATCTTCGTGAAATAAAAACTTTAGTAAATAAATTATTGATCACAAAATTAATATTATACATATAAAATTGAAAACCTAGTTTGGCCCGCAACATATGATGAAGAAACTGCGGTTGTTTCTTGGCAGTCCAAGAAACAATCAACCGTAGCCCTGTCCACTACTTAAGCTGAATATGTTTCAGCTTCAATTGCAACCTCCCAAGCCTTATGGCTTAGAAAGCTTATGGATGACTTTGATAAATCTCAAAAACATCCAATAAAAATTCATTGTGATAATCAATCGACTATATCTATTACGAGTGATATGATAATGCATAGTCAAACTAAACACATAAGTTTAAAATATCACTTCATTAAGGATGCAATTAAATCTAATGAAGTTAAATTGGTTTTTTGTAGGACCAAAGAATAAGTGGCCGATATATTTATGAAGTCCTTGCATAGAGAAAAGCTGGTATACTTGAGATAAAAGCTTGGTCTGATCTCAACTACATCGAATGTGGGGGACTCTTGACGGGCTGTTCGTTTAAGTTGAGCGGGCTTAGAGTAAAAATACTACTAAGCACTTAATGAGCGTTTATTGATTTATTGCTGTAAAGTTTTTTTTATTATTTTTTTTATTTCAATTATTAAAATTGATATAAAAACCTCTCATTTTTCTTGACCTAGTATGCTGAACATATTTTTGATTGATAATTGGTTTCCTGCTGCTGCGCGACTTTTCTTCTTCCTCTCTTCTCTTCTACTCATCTTTTCTGTTATGTGATTATAGTTCTTAAGAATTACTTGTTTTAACAAGGAATTGTTGTTCTAAAACAACAAAGATGATGAGTGTAGGACGAAACTGAAGCAAACGGAGGTGGAATTCGAGTTTTTAAAAAGACGTTACCAGAATCTGACGGAGGAGAATAGCCAACTTTACAAGCAGCTTAATGAATTAGGCCCCTATGGACATTCTCTAAAGACACACATGAACAACCGACAACTCTCACAATGTGTCCCTCATGCCAGCGCGTGGGGGTCCCATCATCGTTCTCATCATCAGTTGGAGGGCCCAGTAGTCAGGTGAGGGTAACATACCGTAGGCGGTAGGCATGGTCTGCAGGTGGGGGTACTGCCGTCCCACCGTTTGATTCATCATTCCGATTTCGCCCACCCTCGTAAATGGGTGGGGCAGCCGGGCAGGCCAAAACAATTTAGTTACGTGGTGAAAATGAGATTGCCAATGGTTGTCGGGAAATTGTTTAGTTGACTGGAAGTCTGGAACTTGCACTTGCAGGATGGAAGATGAAAAACGACGTCATCACGGATGTGATTGGCGGTCAATGTGTGTGACATAATTTTTTTAATATATGACAGTGATGATTATATACAGTTATAATTATTGTGAAAAACTATCAAAAATTCTCCTTTATAATTTTTCTAAAAACTACGTCAATAATCGTTTGTTTGTTAAATCATGCTCTCCATAAATTTTATTTTGATTATAAAATAATACAAAATTTAAAATCATTACACAATGCATCCATAGGTGTCAAACAGCCCCGGGCCCGGCCCGGCCCAATTCAGTAGTGCCAAACCAGCATGGCACAGTTTGGAATTGTGCCTTGCGTCCGGCACAATATGTATGCCTGGCCTGACGACACATTAAACCAGCCTAGGTGACGGCCCGATGGGGATCCCATCGGGCGGTCACCCAAGTGGTTATGTTTTTTTTTTAATTATACCGCCATATCATGAGGTAGCATATTTTTTTTAAATGTAGTCATGATTAATTTTAATTGGTTGGCCAATTGTCATTTTTTACGTACGTTACAACCGTGCCCACCATGCCTTGCAGGACTGATTGAACGCGCACTGTGCAGTGCTTGCACGAAATGAGATTTTAACCGTGCTATGAATGACACGGCATGGTGGCCTGATTGGGCTGAGAAAACAGGGCCATGCCAGCACGGCACAACCCATTTTACACATCTAAAGGCATCCCAAGTAATATTCATAATAATTATTGTAATGGGACAACATATATTTTATTTGGTGGAGTTAAGTTTTTATGTATCAAACACAAATTTTATTTGAAAAAAAATTTTGAAAACAAAATTTGAAAAAAAAAAACTTTTAAAAAATTTTTTAAAAGTTTTTGATTTTTATGTGCTTGTATTCCTCTGTGCATGTGTTCATCATCCATATAAAACACTTTATATGGATTTTTAAAGATCCCTATTAATTTTTTGCTTTGCTCCGTCGCTATTTGACATTCGTTATTGTATTTTCATTAGCATATTGATATGTATTGGTATTGTAAATTTTTGGATGATTTCTATTATATACAATACGTTTGGCAATATAGTTACTGCATATTTTTACTTTTAAAAGCATCAATTATTATAGAGTTTTAATTCATTGAAATCAAAGAAATACAAGAGCACTTAACTCTATTGCAATTTCATATATTAGGATTTGTGTTATCATTTTTTTTTAATGATTTTATTAACCCCAAATATAATAGAATCTCAAAGTGTTCGTTTTATTAACCCCAAATGAAAAAATAATTAATTTTATAAAAGATCATTTATCCAAAATTAGGAACTAGAATTCATCATCAATACAACTTTTTGGATGTGTACCATACGAAATTTTATCATAAGTACAAGCTATTCATTCTTGTGGTATAAGTAGAATAAGTGTGTTACACAACTTATCCAACCATAAGAAGAAATGTTTGTGATTAGTGGGCTATTTGCAAAATAAAACTTAGATCAATTATGGAAGTTCTTGAAAAGAATGTTATAATGACACCATCGGATATACATGCATTTCAAGAGAATAATGTGAAACTTTATCCAATCAATCATGTGGTAGATGATTCATTTGAAACATTGATCGGTGACGAATAGAACCTATTTGGATATTAATGGTGCACATGTTGAAGAAAATAATGAAGAAGAATTAATTACACAATCAGATAATGATGAATATATAGATGAAGATGATTTGTTAGAAGTTTCCAATGATGAGTAGACATTTAGTGACTTCGATGTTAAGTTGTGTTTCTTATTTTGTAACTGTCATAATTTGGGTGTTAAATTTTTTTTTAATTGTAATTGTTAATGTGTTTCTCATTATGTTTTGTTAGACTGATATTTTGATTACATGTTTTTATTGTCTTTGTATTTTTTGATGTTTATGAAACTTGAATTAGGTATGAGAGGTGACAATTCAAGTGGCTGAAGATCTCAATCCATGGGGAGGGGCAGAGGAAATAAACTAATAGTTAATGGAGGAGGAATTCAACATTTATCCAATGATGACAACACTATAATTGTCATTCCATATTTTTTCACACGTACAGAGGATACGTTGACATCACCTCATCATGAGACACATGGATTGACTGCCACTAATATTCCGTCTTCATCTTATTTTGTACCGGAAGGTATTGTTAGCTTCGTCCCACAAATATTAGGAGGTACATGCATTGTAAGTACAACATCAACAATGGCAGGATATTCACAATCCATTATTTGCATGCAAAGTTATGATAGAATCTTTATCCAGCCCACATTTGATAATAAACTGTACATACCTTTTAGAAATTTACTACATGCATGCATTGTCATTTTTTTATTCTTTCATTGGTAAAATATTTAAATTTCAACTATGCATGAAAATATAAATAAATCATAATGGTTAAAATACAAATAATTTTAATTAATAGCAAACTAAAATTTTGTTCCTGATCCAAAATTATCATTTAGAATTAAAATAATGCTTGTGTTATGAAATTTTGGATAAATAATAAAAATGAATACAATATTAACTTAATAACAAAAATATAGGTGTATTTTGTTTATATGTATAAGTATGTGCTGATGGTATTGGAAAATATTGGTGCCTTTAAATATGAAAGAATATTATTGGGAAAAATTTGAAGTATAATTTTATTGTTTATACCAATATGTGAAATTATTTTTGTATGAAATACTATGGAAAGAAATGCATCACACTATACTATTTTTTTTTGTTTTTTGTAGAAAAAATATAAATAGAATAATACTTTGTTGATCTCTATGAAGGATACATGGAAACATGTGACTAGTATCATTTATAATGGCAAGCTTGAAAAATTCAGAAAAAAGAATTGTAAAGATGCAAAGTCAAATAATGTTCTCCTTCATGTTTGGATAAAATGATGGGAATACTGAAATTGTGAGAAGTTCAAGGCCTTATCCCAGATGGCGTCACAAAATTATTGATCATAGAAAGTAGCCAATGGATCAAAATCTTCCAAATATATTGGAGATTCAAAAATGACATACTAATATTCAATATATTTGGTAAAATTGTCTTTCTTTAGTTATAATGATTTAAACTTTGTGAATACAAATTATACTAAATTTATGATAATGTATCATGTAAATTATTGATATATATTATTTATTTTTAAGAGGCTGAGTTAGTATATCCACCAACACTATTTGATGTGTTCAATCTAATGCACAAGAAGAATGATAGATCATTTATAGATAAGCTGTTAATATGTAAAATAATAAATTGTAAATAATTTTGGCATTCATAGGAATTAATATATAAAGTCAAATATTTTTTTTCATTACTGATAAGTTATTATATATGAAATCTTTAAATATAATGACTCATTTCATTTTTTTATATTAATTTTTAGTAGGTGGTTGACATTTTGATGTGCTAGTATACATTTTATATGAATATAGTACTTATGAGTTATGCTATTTTGTAATAATTATAAGAAGCTGTGGAGAATATGATTTCCATTGCTTCACAATTGATCGATACTTCTATAAAGGCTCAGAGATTGATATTGCACATATTTACCTTCAGGTTGTTGGAGTGGAGTCAAAAAAAAAATGATGAGTGTATGGTCTTGGCACACATACATCTACATTTTATCCAAGTTATATTTGGAGCTCTTCATCTTTCATTTACAATATTTTGTTTGATGAATAGTGAGGATATACAATAAATTTAGGATACTTTCCAAAAAAAAAAAAAGGTGATACAACAAAAGAATGAAAAGATACAAAATTAAATTGAAGAAATGAAAAAAAAAGAGGAATAAAGAATTAAAAGAGAAGATGAAATATAATAGAAAATACTTATCTATTATATTTTGTTATATTTTTGTAATGATTCGTAGCTGATTGTTATGTTGTTTTGTTATATTTTTGTAATGAACTTTTTTGTGTTAAACTTTTTGTTTTGTGTTTCTATTTTTAATTTAATAAATATGTATTGGAATGGTTGAACTTTGATATTTGTTATTTGATGTTATTTAGTAGATATTATGTGAATTTTATTAGATGAATAATGTGCAATTACAAACTAGATTGCAAGATATATGGTTTTTATATATTTTTGTATATTATATACAACATATAGAAACTACAACAAATGGAAATATTCCTATGATAGAAAATAGAAATGGAATATAGTATTTCAATTATGTTCTAATTTAAAAATAAAATTTACGTTTATATTCTATTCCATCACTATTTTAGTATTAGAGTAGAAAGGGAAACTAAGATTCCATTCCCGTCAGTATAGTTAGAAATGACAAATTTATGTTGTAAATATTAGAAATACCTAGACAATTTCTATTTCTAAAATTTAGAAAGGTTCCTTTTAGAAATAGAAAGATTCCATTTCTATTTGGGTCGCTAATTATAATTTGTGATGGAATTAAAAATGGATTTGATCATTTCTAATTTACTTCTTGTAGTGATTAGTACAACAAAAATGTGATGCAAACACATGAACATTACATTATAAAATATCCTCAACCACACTAACTTATATGTAAAAATTAGAATGTCTTACGAACAATTATATATATATATATATATATATATATATATATATATATATATATATATATATATATATATATATTCTTTGTATTTATATATATTTAAATATAAACATAAATATATCAACAAACATAAATAAATAAATATATACATACATATATATATATATATATATATATATATATATATGTATATATATATATAATCATATTTAAACATAAACATATATAAACATATAAACATAAACATATATGTATAAATATATAAACATAAATATATATACAAATACACACACACACACACACATGTTTATAAATATTTATTTTTATATATTTATATGTGTTTATGTTTAAATATATTCAAACACGTAGAATATACATTTAAATAAATAAATAAATAATATATATATATATATATATATATATATATATTCATAAACTATTTGAAATATTTCATGTTGTTGGGCAGTGGAAGTTATTTTACAATGTGAAGTATGTTGGTTCGAAACTCACTCATGTTATTGATCGTTGGAGTGTGTTTGAAATAATTTGCTAATTTTTTTTTTGTTAAAATTTTAATAGCCAAAATGTTAGTTGGGACAAAAATTGGGTTTCTTATTTTCATTGCACTAAAATGCAATTATTTTGTGTTTTAATGTATTTTTTATTGTTTTTTAAATTCCATTTTTCAAGTAATTTGTGTTTAATGGAACAAAACAACAATTCTCTAATTATGTTTACATAATAAAAAAACTATAATTGTTAGAAAGATATTCATTTTTAAGAATTAACAAGCTAACACACGAGCATCTATATTCAAACATTATTCTGATCATCTTTATTGATAATAAAATAGTCAACATGTTATAAATGGGCTCACTCCACCGACTAAATATTGTCTACTTTCGCCCAACTTCTGTCAGGCCTCATGTGTCTAAAACACTTCCAATGTGTTAAAGGTGAACCATGCTTTATTAACCTTATCTTGTGCCTTTCAATCACTCACTTAGTATAATGGTTTGTTTTGTATACCCATTTGACAATTATCAAATGCTCTTTGAGAAGTAAAACAAGTTATCATATGTCATTCTCCTTGATGGACTTAATTTCTTGAACAATGGTATCTCTCCACGTTTTTTTCTTTGTAGCTTCTTGATAGCTCACTGTTCACAATCAACACAAAAAAAAATAATGTAGGAATATCTTGTCACTAAAATATTTCATAGATATCTCTACTTTTTATTATATGTTACAAACTCTTTCACTTTCACTCCCACATTGAGATGATTAAGTTGACATGTCTTTGTCGGTAGATGATGTTGAATAATAGGTTGAGTCATTAGAACTTGTTGGGCTTCTACATATTCTTCTAATTGTATCACCTAATCTTCAAATGGAGGATAGAAATTTCAATTAAATCTCAAATTTCTTCTTTATCAAATACGGCATCCTAGTTGATTATAATCATTTCACCGCATTGATTATATAGCTTGTAACCTTTCAAATTTAAACCATAGCTAGGGAAGATGAAAAATGAGATATGCTTTCAAAGTTTTTTATTTCTTCCAGTATATGAATTGGCTTTGCTTTCAAAAAACTCTCAAGTAAGAGATATCAAACTTTCATCTACTTCATGAATAATCCGTATAGCTTTTGCATATGGATAAAACCACCATCCACATAATGTTACCCTATTATATATTGCATTTGTTTTTCTTTCATCTTAAATAATTTAGCAATTATAGTATGACCTAAAAAGGTGTTACTAGAATATAAATTATTTTTAGAATAGAAATTATTCCTAGAATAATTTCTAGAATAGAAATTATTCTATTTATGCTATCGTCTCATCTTGTCCCAATCCATGTTATTGTGACTTTAAATAGTGACTTTTTTTTTGCCACAAGCTCCTTTTCCAAATGATGGAAGTAGGAAACCTTCTTATCATGAATAATTAGAAATCTAATGATCAATTAGAAGAGTTCATTAACTCTTCCAAGTGTTTGTGAAGAGCACCACTCTTTCAAATCCTTAAATATTGAATGTTTGTAGGCATCACTCTTTCATTTTCTCAAATATTGGATGTTGGAAAGTACCACTCTAGACAATGGAGTTTTCCAATGCTCTTCCTAGTAGAATATAACCAAGCAATATCTCTTTCTCTCTCTCTCTCTCTCTCTCTCTCTCATTCTCTCCCTCTCTCTCTCTCTCTCATTCTCTCCCTCTCTCGCTCCCTCTTTCTTTCTCCATCTTTATCTATCTATCTATCTTTCTTCCTCTCTATGTGTTTGTATTCATATGTGTAACTCTATGTGTTATTTAAATTTTAAATATTATTTGGATTCTTAAACAAATAGATCAAGTTAATTCCAAATCATTTATTTATTTATATATTAATTAAAACTAATTGTTAAGAAAAAATAATAATAAACATAATGAAATAGTAGGACAAGAGAGCGAGAGATATATGAGAAACACGTGAGAGATTTCTCATTCCTTCAAGTGTATTGTTACTTATACAAAGACTCCAAATTTATCGGGTTTAATACATGAATAAATATTAAATATATCAATGAATACATATTAATTCATGCTGATTAATACATATTAATCTATGAATAATAAGAGTCACATGAATATCATTAGTCAAGAGATTAATGAGAGTTAATGGACATCCATAATATTGTTATTAATACTCTTCTCAACATCACTTTAAATCTCTGAGCCTATGCATTCCAATGCTATGAACTATCCTTTCAAATATTACAGTAGGTAGAGCCTTAGTGAATAAATTTGCTAGATTATTAATTGAACGATTAATTGAATATCAATATCACCATTCTTTTATAGATCATGAGTGAAAAAGAATTTTGGTGATATATATTTTGCTCTATCTTGTTTAATATACTTATTTTTTAATTGAACAATGCATACAAAATTATCTTCATACAAGGTCGAAGTGAGCTCCTTACTAAAAGATAAACCACATAACTCTCAAATATGATGTATTACATATCTTAACCAAAAACATTCTCGACTTGCTTTATGAATTGCTAAGATCTCTGCATGATTAAAAGATATGATAATAATTGATTTTTTCGTAGAATGCCATGAAATGGTTTTATCACCACATATGAATAAATAGCCCATTTGTGATCGAGCATTATGAGGGTCGGACATATATCCCACATATTCATACCTAATTAATTCTACTTAATTTGGGTGCATTGGGATAATATAGGCCCATATCCACGTACCTCGAAGATACCTCACTATATGTATAACTCAATTCCAATGTCTTCTTATTGAACAAGAACTTTATCTTGCTAACAAATTTACATAAAATGATATATCAGGTCGTGTATGACTTGCAAGATATATTAGTGCTCTAATAGCACTAAGATATGACACTTCAGGACCAAGAAGTTCTTCATTATTCATCCGAGGTTGGAAAGGATCTTTATTCATATCTAATGACCTTACAACCATTGGAGTGCTCAATGGATGAGCATTATCCATATAGAATTATTTCAACACCTTTGATATATAAGCTAATTGATAAACAAACAATCTATTCTCTAAGTATTCAATCTGCAAACCAAGGCAAAGTTTTGTTTTTCCGTGATTTTTCATCTCAAATTCTTTCTTTAAGTTGCCAATTGCTTCTGAAAGCTCATTCGTAGTTCTAATAATATTTAGGTCAACAACATAAACTACAATTATAATGAACTTGGATTCATATATCTTAATAAATATACATGAGAAAAAGGGATCATTCTTAAACCCTTTTCATAATAAATATTCACTAAGACAATTATACCACATGCATCCAGATTATTTCAACCCATATAGAGGTCTGCATAATTTTATCGAGTAAATTTCTCGAGGACCTAAATTATGTGTTGTAAGTAATTTTAATCATTCTGGGATTTTCATATAAATGTCACTATCAAATGGTCCATATAAATAAGACATAACTACATCCATTAAATACATACCAAGTTTTTCATGTTTTGCTAGGCTAATTAAATATCAAAAAGTAGTTGCATCTACTACATGGGAATACATCTCTTCATAATCAATGTCAGGTATTTGGGAGAATCCTTTTGCAATTATTCACGTATTATATTTGACAACTTTATTCGTCGCATCTCATTTTCACACAAATACTCATTTGTATCTTATATGGTTGACACCATCAGGTGTACGTACAATAAGACAAAAAACATTATGTTTTGAAAGAGAATTCAATTCTACTTCAATTGCATCTTTCCATTCTGGCCAATCATCTCTCTGCATACATTCCTTGACAGACTTTGACTCAAGGACCTTATTGTCATTAATAATGTTGAGTGCCACATTATAGGAAAATATTTTATCGACATCAATTTTATTCTGATTCCACCTTTGGCCAGTTGTGACATAATTTATCAAGATCTCTTGATTGTCACAAGTTTCATGTACCTGAATTTTTTCTAAAATTACAACTGATGACTCTTCTAGAGCCATTAATTTCTCAACTTGATCCTTTGATCCTATTCTTTTCCCAGAATTTTTATCTTTGGAACCAACTGGTCAACCATGTTTCATTGATATTTTAGGTTCATTGGCAACAGATTGTCCTACATGACATCAATTCTAACTGGAGCATTAGCAGCTTGTATATAAGATGTAGTTACTCTCTTCGGATTATTAAATGCATCTGATAATAGATTTGCTAAATTTTACAAATGAATAATCTTTGAACTTCTAGTTCACATTCCTTTGTGCGAGGGTCAAGATGAGACAATGACAATTGATTCTAACTAATAGTTTTTTTACTAATGTTTATTTTCTTTCTTTAAAGTTGGAAAATCTGATTCATTAAAATGATAATCAGCAAAATGAGCCTTAAATAAATCTTCTTTGGGGACCCATCTCAGTGTGTTGTGGTGGAGTAATCAGAATATATACCACACACCCAAAAATCCTTAGATGGTAAATATTTGATTCTCAATCAAAAACTAATTGTAAAGGAGAGAACTCATGATAATTTGTTGGTCTAATACAAATCAATACTACTGCATGCAAAATAACATGACCCCAAGCAAAAGTTGGGAGCTTCGTCCTCATTTGTAATGACCTTATAATCAATTGAAGGCATTTAATAAATGATTCTGCAATTCCTTTTTGTGTATGAACATAATATGCTATAGGATATTCAATAGTTATTCCAATAGACATACAATAATTATTAAAAGCTTGGAAAGTAAATTCTCCAACATTGTCAAGATGAATTAACTTAATCAGATAATCTAGAAAATGAGGTCGTAACCGAATTATTTGAGCAAGCAATCTAGAAAATGATTGGTTACGTGTTGATAACAAGTATACATGTGACCATCTCATTGATGCATCAATCAGAATCATAAAATATCGAAATGGTCCATATGGTAGATTAATAGGTCCACATATGTTACCTTGTAAATGTTGCAAAAATACAAGGGTTTCTATCCTTATTTTTATTGGTGATGGCCTTATAATTAATTTCCCTTAAGAGCAAGTAGCACAATAAAATCTTTTTTGTTGGTGATATATGCAATGGGTACATATATCACCTTGTAACCCTTGCAAAAATGCAAGGGGTTTTGTCCCTATTTTTGTTGGTGATGACCTTATAATTAATTCCTTACTTGTTCTCATTTATGAGAACAAGTAGCACATGAAAATTTATTGGATAGAAAAATCTTTTGATTTTCAAGGGAATGCCCACTTGAATTTTCAATGATTCTCCGTATTATTATAGACCTAGGATGTCTCAATCGGTCATGCCAAACAATAAAATTATTTTTATCAGTAAACTATAGTTTACTATGACATGTGCCTCAATACAAACTAGATAAAAAATAGGTAATTTTTCCAATATATTTTTTTACCTGATACAATGTTGGTTATATATAAATACTCAGTGTTATCTTTATCCGTAGTCTCAATATGATATTCATTTCGTTGAATATCTTTAAAACTCAATAAAAATTTCTTTGGGACTTTGTAGAATATAATACATCATCGATATGAATTTTTGTTCCTCTGGATAACAATACAATAGCTCTTCCAGAGAACTCAATCAATTTTGTACTACCTGATATTGTATTCACATCTTATCCTTATATTATTAAAAAGGAAAAGAATTTTTTATCCTTAAGTATAGTTTGTGTTGATGCAATATCTGCTAGACACATATCATTGTCACCGATTGAAGATCCCACTAGATGAGTTTTCATTTTCTTCAATATATCTCTTGAAAATCTAACATAGCTTCATGCTGATAATATATTATGAATTAGAAGGATAAGAGAGTGAGAGATATAGGAGAAACATGGGAGAGATTTTTTATTCCTTCAAGTGTATTGTGACTCATACAAAGGCTCCCTATTTAAAGGATTTAATCCATGAATACATATTAAATGTATCACTGAATACATATTAATCCATACTAATTAATACACATTAATCTATGAATAATAAGAGTCACAAGAATATCAATAGTTAAGAGATTAATGGAGAGTTAATTGACATCCATAATATTATTTATAATAATAAAGTATTTATGATAAAAAACCCACCATCCATTTAATGTTACCATATTATATATTGCGTTTGTTTTACTTTCTTCATAAATAATTTAGAAATTAAGGTACGTCCTAAAAAGGTGTTAATAATATGTGTTAAAATAGCTATACTACTCCTAAAATATAAATTATTGTTGCTCAAACTTATGTAATGTGTATCCAGCTAAACTACACACAACTATCTATGTTATCGTCTCATCAAATATTGAATGTTCCTATCCATATTATCAGGTCATGAAATATTGAATTTTGTTCTTCTACAAGCTCCTCTTCCAAATGATGGAGGAAGAAGCCTCCGTATCATGAATATGTGGAAATCTAATGATCAATTAGAAAGAGTTCACTAACTCTTCCAAGTGGTTGTGAAGAGCACCACTCATCCAAATTATCAAATATTGAATATTCGTAGGCACAACTCTTTAAATTTATCAAATATTGAATGTTGGAAAGTACCACTCTAGCAAATGTAGTGCTAATCATGCTTAGTTGAAAAAGTTTGTCAATGCTCATCCTAGAAGAATATAACCAAGCAATCTCTCTCCCTCTCTCTCTCTCTCGCTCTCAATTAATCAATCTCTCTATCTCTCTCAATCTCTCTCTCTCTCTCTATCAATGTGTGTGTGTGTGTGTGTATATATATATATATATATATATATATATATATATATATCTATCAATCACTCACTCACTCACTCTCTCTCTCTCTCTATCTCTAACTATCTATCTCTTTATCTATCTATCTATCTATCTATCTCTCTCTCTCTCTCTTTATGTGTATGTGTTCATATGTGTAACTCTAATATGTTTGTTTAAATTTTAGATACTTATTTGGATTCTTAAATAACAAATCAAGTTTATTTCTAATTTTATTTATATAGTAGTTATATACTAATTTCAAGATACTAAGATTTTATATGAAAATTGTTAAGAAAAAATGTTAATAAATAATAATGTTCCTTTATTTCATGATACTAAGATTTTATATGAATATCTAAAAGAAATATGTATCAACTCTAAAGTCATCTATAATATTTAAATGATAAATAAATAAGGGAAAATTATATTTTGCTCCTCAAATTAAAAATATTTGTATTTTGGTATCGCCTCACAAAAATATTTTAAAAAATAGATCTCAAAAGATAAATATTTATGTTTTGGGGAACCAAAAATTGGAAACCCAATTTTGCCACTCCCTACCCACTTACACATCATCCATTAAAAAAATTATGGTTTTTGAATTCCAAAACCACCCAAAATAACGTGAAACTACTTTTTGAATTTGAAAAGTGATATTATTTTTTTAAATCTAAACTTATATATATATATTATTTATATATATATATATATATATAAACTTCTATAGCACACACACACACACACACAAACCTATATCTTTATATAAACTAATAAATATAAATATTTATATAAATATTTATATATAAAACCAATAAATATAGATATATAAACCTATGAATATAGATATATAAATAGATAAATAGACAAATATAAATATAATTAAATAAATAAATAAATAAAATAAAGATAAAAATAAATAAATAAATAATATATATATATATATATATATATATATCTATATTTATGAGTTTGAACTTGCTTGGAGCTAAATTTTCATGTATCTTCCACAACGTCTGTTTCAGTTATAATCCAAGACAACTTAAAAAACATTTTGTTGACTCTTCTTTTGGGTAAGAGGGTTTATTATCATAAAAACTTTTATAATCCAAGACAACCAAAATAAGATCATGCCAAATATACATTCTACTAGAGTCTGTCTCAAGTAGGAAGTGATGGCATGTGACAAATTTTCCAAGAACATCTTTGGAGGTGGTAATAAATATGATCTTATTATTGTGCAATTTATAATTTTCAATGCCATGAAAATATATAGTAGGCTTACCACTTTCTTTCAAATGCTTAAACTTAACCTCTTGACCAAGAAAAAGAATTTCATAATTTTGGAGCATCCTCAATAAAGCTCACGAAGATAACTCTTCTATAAAAATGTGAGGATTTGGCAAATCATATTCTAACTTAGTTTGAAAAAAAATTAGCATATCTCTTGCAATTATAAACTCTAGATGAAATGGAGAAAAATTTTCTAGCAAAATTTGAAACATGAGAAGCTTCTTTAAAACTTAATTTTTTAGCATAATGAGAAATAAATGTATTTCATGAAATTGTATATACTATGAATTCAATACCAAAAAAAAATCAGCATCAATTGCATATAGTTTTTAGTATTGAAATGAGGACTTCCAAGTTGAGGCTAGCCAGAATAATTTTTAGACATCCATTTCAATTAGTAATTTTAGTAGTCTATGATATCTTTCTCCATATAATCTTTCTTCTCATCTTATCTTCAGAAATTCTCCTTCTACATTAGACCATCTATCAGGTTCCTTCCTTTAGGATATTTTTGGTGGATAATGTTACATTATTAATAGTCACGGTATCATTGAATGTAATCACCTTCACTAATGTGGTGACTTTTTGTTAAGTTGCAGCATCAATATTTGCTCTCTGGAACCCTTGTGTCATGGTTGTGCAATAAGTCACGACTTCCTATTTAAGTTTCCATTTCATTAAAGTCATGGTTTTTTTTCCTACCATGTCTCTTCCTTTCATCAATCCAACTTTTATAATCAAGACTTTTGTAAAAGTCATGGCTTCCTTATGCACAACTTCTACTACTTTTTTTATTTTTGATATTCATTAATAGTTGTCTCTATTATATTTTTCTCTCCTAATTCATTAACAGTTAACAGAGGACTAACAATCATCTAGGAAGTCATAATTTAAATCTATGTTTTGTTTTTCAGCTGTTCATATAAGGCTATCTATTTTCTATTAGTTTTTCTCATCATCATTTGGAAGTTATAGTTTTTATATATGTTGATTTTCACCAGCTCTTCACCTAGAGGAAATATAAATTCTCTTTTCTTCATATTAACCATGCATGTCTAATCTACAAGAATGGTAATGGTTGTCCCTTTATCAATTGGGCATATGAGTTTTCCCCTATATCCAACTCAACAAAACTAGTTAAAAAAATAAATGTTTCCAACCATGACTAGCATTGTGACACCCCAACTCATAGGGGGTCCCATTCATTCCATCACATAATATAATGTGTAATAAAATAAAAATTTCTCAAATGTACCATACATTTTTTTTTCAATTTATTTGCTTAGCGGAATAAAGAAAACACGCAACATATTATTTAATCGACAACTAGCTTCTCTTCACATGTACAATCCCATATGTGGATCTGTTATCTGTCATGAACCTGTACCTAAAAAGGGTTCCGCAATGGAGGGAGAAAAGCTCAGTAGAGGTAAACTTCTACAGAGTTACTCCCTACTTAAGTGCATGTAAAACGTCATGCATATATATCAACGCCCATTCAAGTACAATATTTATATGAATGCAATTATGGATGAAATATTTATATGCCCATATTCCTGAGTCCCATTGACTCCCTCACACATGCTGAAGCCACATGTGACATATTATATATATAGATAGATAGATAGATATATAAATATATATGTATGTATGTATGTATATGTATATATATCTATAGAAATATTTAATTTTTTGGAATTATTTCAAAAAAATATGGACCTCCTCCGAAAAATATATTAGACATTTATTCGAATAAAATATGATTTTCTCGGATTTACTCCGAGAAATATGGACCTCCTCCGAAAAACATATTGAACATTTCTCCAACAAAATATTTTTTTTCCTGGATATTTTCCAAAAACCACCACGTAACTCAGCCTGGACGTTGTCCCAATTCGAATTTGTAAATTTATAATAGTCATGTTCCAAAAAAAATTTCGTGCAACTCAGTCTAGACGTTGTCCCAATTCAAGCTCGATAAATACCATACATATACATATATATATATATATTGCACCCACCCATGTATATGAAATGTTCTTATGCATATGAAATACAATTATGTTATTTTAAATTTAACCGATATTACCGATACAATTATAACAATAAAAATCTAATTCGTCATGTACTAACTTTTACTAAATGAAATACCAAAGCTTTTTACCAATTAATCATTTCCAATAAAATTTCTAACAATTCGAATAGAAATATAAAACGTGATCATTTATGGCTTTTAATAAAAAAAAATTCAGATAAGAGAAAATCACAATCTTTTGGAAAAATTTACGGAAACTTTATAAATTATATATCAAACTAAAGATTTCGTTATGTAGAGTAACTTTAGTTCTTGTACTATTTTATTCCGATTCCAGAATAATTCGCTACAATTAAAAGAAAATCCACGCATCTTTTTATTTTTTTTTCTTATCTCTCTCCCCGCCCCGAAGCATTTTCTTATTTTTATCTGTGTTATCCTATTTTATGGATTCCAGACATTTTCTATTTTTTTTTCTTTTTACTTATAATAATTATTATTAATTAATTAACTTTTTTTCTTTGGTTGACGCCTACACCACTAGTTGGGCCACGTCCGCGCATGCACAACCACGTGTGGACGTCATGGCGCGGTCTTTCGGTTACGCATAAATTTTTTTTCTTCTAAATATTCTAATAATTATTTTAATAAATAAAAATATAACTAAATTCTGACTTTCTCAAAATTTAACAAAATTTGACACCGTAGCTATATTTTTCAAGATGAATTCAAAAATGACAACCATTTTATCATTATGGCTCTAGGGTTTTTAGGTTATTTTTTTCTTTTTACAAAATTTCTATTTTGTCCATTTTTTTCCCAGAAATCAATTTATGTTGATTATTTATTCATTTTATTTTCGGGATTTCACAAGCACATTATTGATAATTACTCTCAGAAACATGATGGTTTAATTTGGCATTTAAAGTGAAAGAGAAATTAGAGTTATCTCACCAAGATTTAGCCTTCACACTATGGACAATGGTATCAACTTAACACTTGCTTCCAAGTCACAGATTATTATCTAGAAAGTATTATTTTCAATGATGTACTAAATCATAGAATATTCAAATCTTTGAGCTTTCTTGGGAGTTTATGTTAAATGATTGTACTATATTTCTTAGTCATTTTTATCATTCAATACATCTCTAATTCTTTCTTGCTATTTATGTTATCCTTCATAAACTTTATGTAGTGAGGCATATGGGAAAAGACTTCAATGAAGAAGATGTTGACTTTAAACTTCCTAAAGATACTAAGGAATGTCTCAAATTATATATCTAGATTTCCCTTTCTATACTATTAGGGAAAAAGAAGATTAGGCCCGAGAGTTTGTTTGTCATCTGCATAATCTTTATCTAGCATGTCATCTTTCTATTCATTAATTTTGTTAATCTATATCTTCTCCTTCAATTCGACTTCTTCACATATGAAAATGTTGCAACTTTGTAAGGCTACTAAAATTAGCATAGTTGACATGCTCCTAAAATTTTATTATGTGAGAATCTCTTACCCAACATAGCCCTACAAGTATATGGGTTATATAAGTAATAAAGTGGACTTACATCTAGATATTGATCCCATAGGAATAGTATAGATTGTTCGATCAATCAATAGTAAATTGATAGATGCTTGAGTTGAATAGATATATCTAGTCTTATAAAAGGTACACATAATTTAAGATTGACTCATATCCTTGTGTCTCATGATATTTCTCTAATTTTTGGTTAATATCATTCTAATTATTATATGAATGACAGATTATGTGAACATCTTTATGTACTCTCTTAGCATACAAGGTTGCCATCATCCTTGGACTATTACAACCAAGAATGATTCTCTCATATTTATCCCCTCAGTATTTTAATAATGAAGTAACACATCATTCAACACAAAGGTCATTCTCACATCTACACCTTATAGGCAATATGTCAAGTATTCTTGATATTTTTTTTGAATATGCACTTATATTCTTCAATCTCTAATTATCTTAAAGATCTGAAATAATATTATATTAAATATGTTTATGCTTTTGCCTTTTTAAGAATCATACTCATGAAAATTAATATATATCTTTATATGAATCTCACATATGGAAATTATACAAGCAAAAAAACTTGCAAGGATATCACTTTCATACTAGTATATGTCCTATAACATACCTATCACCATATGTCATTACTGAGATATGACTCATACACTAATATAAAACTCTTATGCTGGATTTTCTACATAACCTCCACATTATTTAAAGGTTAGTTATTCTAGAAACTATTTAATAGATTGGTCTTAAATACATTCATTATTTCGACTTCATCAGCATAATGCTTGTAATAATCAAACATAACCAAATATTATGTTTTTAAATATTAGTTTATCTAATGCATTAAGATTAGGAGGGATGTCATGTCCTAATCTTACCATATAAGTATACATGATTTACCTATCACTATCTATCTAGATTAACATGCACAAATCTACATATTCATAAAAAAATTAATTTTGGTTCTAATTTACATTCTTATCTATCAAAATACAAATAAATAAAAAATCATAAATTTATCAATTTATCACAATACTCTGCCATTCATCAATCCTATATCTCAATTTAGCTAAAATTTGGTTAGAAATCATGTGAAATATATTGAGAGATATCTCATGGATTTAAAAGTTCTCAATGAACACTCAAGTAAAAATATAAGTAAAAAATCATTAATCTAATTGAATTATTTGCGTTCACCTTAGATTTACCCTAATTGAGGGTCAAAATTACATAGCCTAGAGTTTTTGGCATGCATGGTTGATATTTTCCCTCATTTCCTCTTTTTTTCTCAATTCTTCTAAATATTACTTTTATACTTTGGTTATTCACATGATAATTTAAAGTTGGTAGTCAATGTGCATTGCTCAATTTATCACACTACAAGAAAAATTCCATATAGCTAGGGACAATTCCCTAGCTAAATGGGTATTTTCTGTCGCTAAATGGGATATAACGACGAATTACCGATGGATTGGTTCCATATCTAAAGTGCTTCTTGCTAAAATTTAGTGATAGAAAGTGTCCATAGCTAAAAAGTTAGCGACGAAAAAATCACTTGCTAAAAAAACAAATTCCCTAGCTAAATTAGCAAGGTAAATGAGATTTTCCATCGCTAAATGAAAATAACTATGGAAGATTCCCTAGCTAAAGTGCTGGTCTATAAATTTTAGCGATGGATATAGTCCCTAGATAAATATTTCGTCGCTAATTTTAATATTTTACTAGCTAAATTGGCTAGTGAAAATTCTTAAGCTAAATTAGCAAGGGATTTTTCCTTAGATATTTTAATTTTAAAATTAATTTCAGAATTTAAATTATTTAAAAATTTTTTAATTAAATAATTTAATATTTTTATATCAAATTGAATAAAAATTGAAACTATAAATAATTTTTAATAAACAAAAAATAAAATCATTTAATATCTTATTCTAATTCAATATTTTACATTATTTAAACAAAAAAATAACAAAATTTTATTTCATTTTATTCATCAATGTATCTACAGACAGTGCATAAAATATAATATATCCATTCATTGACGTTGCTCTCTCCCTCTGCTCCTCCGATCATCATTTTTCTACTGCGACAAAGATGTCTAAGTCACAACACGTAATGTCTAGTGAAAAATTCGATCACTTATAAAAGTTTTGTATGAGGAACAATGCGGTATCATATCTGTAAGAAATTTAAACCATTTAGTCAAATTAAAAAAAATGTATGTTTTGATACATATATAATCCTGCAGGATATATGTAAATAGATACTAGCATTTCACTCATACATATATTACTGCAGTATATGTACATAAAAACAGTAATATTATGTGTACATATAAATTGAGTATAAATATACTCAGTATATATGCACATAAAATACTATAGTATTATATGTACGTATTTACTGACTTTATTCGTACGTATATACCTCATTTGGTGTTATTGCTATTGTTTCACTGTCGCTCCTGCCGCTGCTACCGTTGCTGTTGTCGCTGCCAATACCATTGCTCCTGCCGCCGCTGCCACCGCTACCACCATTGCCTCTGATGTCGCTACCACCATTGCTGCTGCTACTGCTGGCCACTATCGCTGCTGGCCGCTACTGCCCCCAGAGCCGGTGCTACCGTTGCATGACGCTGCCACCACTGCCACTGCCACTGCGGTCGCTACTACTTCCGGTGCTATCGCTGCTACCACAGCTGCCGCCACTGCTTACGGTGCAGCAGCTGCTGCAGTCACTGCCACAACCTCCGATGCTGTCACTGCCACTCTCGTCGCGGCTGCCGCCACTGTAGCCCCAACTATTGCCACCGCCACCACTACCGGCACTGCCACTTCTCCTACTACCGCTGTCGTCGCTGCCGCCGATGTTGCTGCTACTGCAACTGATAATAGGTTTTTACATACATATATTATGCTAAAACTCTACCTAAAAAATTCAGACACACAAATATTTTCACAAATATATAAAAATAATTATTATAGACATAAACAAACACAAATTAAAGTTGATTATCATATAGCATTAACTAAAATTTAATTAAATAATTTAATAATTATATATTAAATTTAATAAATAGAAACTATACATGAAAATTTTAAATTAAACAAAAAAATTCATTTAATAACTTATTCTAATACAATATTTTAAATAACTAAAAAAAATAATAAAAATTATATTACATCTTAGTAATCAATGTATATACCGACTGTGCATAATGTATAATTTATCAATGCATTGACATTGCTTTCTCTCCCTCTGCTCCTCTGATCACCAACTTTCCACTGTGAAAAAGTTGTCCGAGTCATAATGCTTCATATCTGTTGAAAAATCCCTTCACTTATACAAGCTACGTATGGGAAACAATGTGGTACCACATCTGTAATAAATTTAAACCACCAAATGAAATCAAAATAAATTAAAAAACTATGTTTTGATAAATATATATTACTATAGCAAAAATGTACATACATACTAGCATTTCACTCGTACATATATTACTACAGTATTTGTACATATAAATTGCAGTTTTATGTGTGCATATATACTTAGTACATATATACTCAGTATATATGTACACAAAATACTACAGAATTATATGTACGTATATACTCACTATATATGTATGTATATACCGCATTTGTTACCATTCTTGCTACTCCCGCTATCATTGCCACCCTTGCCATTGCTGCCATTGTTGCCTCCTTCGCTGCCACTGTTGCCATTGCTACCGCAGTAGGCGCGGTAGCCGTTGCAACCGCTGCTGCTGCCGCCGCTACTGCTGCCGCTACTACTTCTGGCCCCACTACCGCCATTGCCATCACTGCCACTGCCGCCGCCACTGCCGCAGCTAGCATCACTGATAATAGGCTTTTACATACCTATAATAGGCTAAAACTCTACCCAAAAAATTTGAAGAAACAAAAACATATTCACAAATATATAAAAACAGTTAATATAGACACGAACAAACACAAATAAAGTTGATTGTCATACAGTTTCAAAAAAAATTTAATTAAATAATTTAATATTTTTAAATTGAATTTTATAAAAATAGAAACTATAAATGAAACTTTTAAATTAAACAAAAAAAATTCATTTAATAACTTATTCTAATACAATATTTTAAATAAATAAAACAAAAAAATAAAAAAAATATATTACATCTTATTAATCAATGTATCTACCGACTATGCATAAAGTATAATCTATCAATGCAATGACGCTGCTTTCTCTCCCTCTGCTCCTCCGATCACCAACTTTCCACTGTGAAAATGCTGTCCGAGCCATAGTGCTTAATGTTTGTTGAAATATGTCTTCACTTATAGAAGCTTCGTATGGGAAATAATGTGGTACATATCTGTACGAACTTTAAACCACCAAATAAATTCAAAATAAATAAATAAAACTATGTTTTGGTAAATATATATTACTACAGTAAATATGTACATATATACTAGCATTTCACTCGTACATATATTACTGCAGTATATGTACATATAAACTACAATATTATGCATACATATATACTGAGTACATATATATACTCAGTATATATGTACATAAAATACTATAGCATTATAAGTACGTATATATTGACTATATACATATGTATATACAGCATTTTTTGCAGTTGCAGCTACTCCCACTGTCCCTACAGCTCTTATCATTGCCACTCCTGCCGCTGCCGCTCCTGCCGCTGCCGCTCCTGCCGCTGCCGCTCCTGCCGCTACCACTGCCGCTGTCATTTTCACTGCTGCTGCCGGTGCCGCTATCGCCCCCGCCATCGCCAATATTGCCACTGCTGCCATAGCTATCGCTGCTACTGCTGATGTCGCCTTTACCACAATTGCTAGTGCTACTAGTGCTACCACCGTTGCCTCAGCTGATACCACCACCGCCGTCGCCACTACTACTGCTGCTGCTGCCTCCGCTGCCCCTTCCGCTGCTGGCATCGCTGCCATCACCACCGCTGCTGCCACTACTAAAAATAGGCTTTTACATACCTATAATAGGCTAAAACTCTACCCAAAAAATTTAGAGATACAAAAAGATATTCACAGATATATAAAAACAAATATTATATACATGAACAAACACAAATTAAAGTTGATTGTCATACAGCTTCAACAAAAATCCAAAAGATGTCTAGTAATTATGTTTAGAGATAAAGATAGTGCAAAGATAAAATATTTTTAGAATAATAAAGATAAGATAAGCTAGCCCTCTTTTTGATAAAGCTGAAATCAGTAAATATGGGACCCATGCACTGGAAGGACCATGATAATGTCTGAATGCTTTGAATCTGGATTTTTTCTTTTATCACACATAATGTGCCCTGCAAAGATTCATACTTTGATTAATCAGAAAAGCAAAGAACAAAACCAGAATAAAAAAAATTGAAACCTACAAAAAAATATTATAATTATTTTCTGCACATAGTCAAAAATAAATACCAGTTCAAATATAATTTTCATACTTAATTATCCTCATAATTTGTAGGGAATGCTAGTCTCTCCTGCGAGGATTTACAGCTAGATCTTTGAATGTTATTTGTTGCACCAATACCGCTAACTATGACTCCATATAGAACATCTGCTGTTGCATTACATTTTTAATTTCTTTCATCTCATAATTCATTTTTTAAAATTTCTAGCATTTCTTCCATCAAATTAGTTATATACTCATCATTCTTTTTCATTTAGGTCTCCATAACTACAATACGTTCATTTATTTCCAATTCTTGTTGTTCGATAGCCTCATCCACCATTGCTGAGACGGATGAATTAGAAGCACGACTGCTACAATAAAATGCAACTCCCTTAGAGTCGATTCGGTACACTCGCTGCTTCTTTTGACATCCTTTTGTCTCCAAATAAATAAGATCATAGTTAATTGGTTGAAGATCCATAGAACCCTCAACTTGTTGATGAGCAGCTGTCACACGTTCCTCAATTAGGTCCTGAGATAAAATAGAGAAAAAAACTATTCTAGATATACAAAAAATAAAATAAATATTTTGCATTCAAAATAATTTTCATAATGTACTATAGTTTTTATAAAATCTAATTAATATAACAATTTATTATAGCAATCATCTGAGACTTGTTGTCAACATACTGAGCATCCACTTTCTTCACAAGCATCTTTCTGAAAATCTCATAAAAATTTGAATTTCGAGCCAATTCTCCAGCCTATAATATGTTTTTATTAAGTCATAAAAAAACAAATGATAAAAAACATTTAACAAAATTAATAAAACCATGCAGAGCTTTTATTTATTGGACTATTAGGACAATCACAAGATATAAAAATGTTTAGAATTTCAAATTTGTACCAAATCTTAAGCATGCTCAATACTCGACTTTGAATCTACAGTGTGTTGATAGATTCCTATACCTAGTCTAGCTACCTCACTTCATCAATTTTTGCTAGTAATATCTAATTTTTTCTTCACATCTGGCTCCTCCCAATAATTAAGTCACTCCGGCTAGTCTTCCACGGATATAAAATCAGACCTTTCTTTCATTTTCTTTAATTTATGGACAAAATCAAAATACCATTGAGCAGCTTTGATCTTCCATAATGACTTTACCTTTCCATCAAATTTGGGTACCCATGTGCACTAATTCTATAAATAGAAAAATGACAAAAGAATTTATATAAACAACAAGAACATAATTATTTACTGCTTGAATAATTACCATCATACAAGTTAAGTAATTAGATAATTATTTTTCAATCCTTTTGTTTTGTTAAATTTACCTGAAAGTCATTAAAATATGACTCTTTTGTTGATTTAGAAACTTTCTTCTAGGAGAAAGCTTTAGAATTAGCCATTTTCTTGAAAGTATTTGTAATTATTGTCGAACACTTGTGAGATGGAATACAACTATATAAATAAATAAATAACATTGAAAACAAGCAAATCAGAACAAAATTAAAAAAAACCACTGATAGTAACATCAACATTTTTTTTTCAATTCATTTTAATATATTTCTTTTACCTTTCATCCACAATCTCAATTTCTAACTTTACACTAACTACAGAGGAAGGCACGACATTTGATGATGTCGTTGGTATTGTAAATGGGGGAAAAATCGGTGTAAAATATCATGTAGAAGATAAAGATTGATCAAAAGTGTGTGCAGGAAGCACAATGAGTGGTGGTCTTACATATGATAAAGGTGATAATATAGGTCTCAAAGATGGTGATGGTGATAGGAATGAAGATGGTGATTGTGATGTTTAAGTCTGGATATGGTGACTATGAGATGGTATTGATTCTATAACATGATATAACATACTAGATGAAATTTGGTTCATTTCTATGTCCACGTCCACCTCCACCATGGCCAAGTCCTTTAGGTGCCATCTGCTGTACAAAATAAATCATAAAACAAAAAATAAGGATATGATGAACAAGCATGCATTTTTGAATAAAACTCATCGATACATTTCAATAAAATATAAAAAGTATTTGATAATTTAAATTTATAATAAAATTATAACAATTTAATTATCAGCATCACTGTCATCCTCCAATGTATCTTCTGATATTTCGTCTGATTCCAATAGAAGTTCGAACTCATCTTTAGATAGAAATAAATCATCTTCAATTTCTATTGTGCCACCATTTGAGTCACATAAATTTTATGGATCTTTATCTACATTCAAAGGCTCATTTTTCTAGAATGCCGGTGCAATTTCTAAGTATGCACTTCTTTGTTACAATGTTGTTACTTCAAATTTTGGTCGAGCTTTGATTTTGCAAATCGCCCACCAATCTCTCTTATCACAAGATAACCTCGAATATATACAATAATATACCTGAGTGGCTTGAACTGCCAAAATAAATGGCCCATATCGATTATACATACGTTTATGGTTAATATCAATTAGCTTATAATCCGAATTAATCTTTGTGCCCACATTTCGTGTAGGATCAAACCACTTGCATTTAATAATACAATCCTATTATTTTCGAGTGTTGGATACTTCAACTCAATAACTTCTTTGAGTAGACCATAATAATTAATCTCATATGTACTATAACCCGAGCCTTTAATGCATACACCACTATTCATTGTTGTTTTAGAAGAATAGTGTCTGATTGTGTGAAATTTATATACATTAACAAAATACCCATGATAGGTTGTCACATATCTAAACGGGCATTTACTTAGATTCTAAATGAAAATATTTGAATCTCCATTTGAAGGATCAATTGCCTGTGACATAAATTTAAAAAAATGATATTAACAAATAAAATATACTAATAAATTAAATAATTCAAAAATATAAAACTTAATAATAATCACATAATTTTTTAACCAATTTATAAATTCAGTTTCTAGTATATAATCGACATTATTGCTACAAATTGCTGGATGCCTATATTTTAACTGCTCAACATAAATACTGCACAAATATAAAAAGATAGAAAAAAATGCATATCAATTTTTAATAATTCCTTTTAAAGATAAAATTAAACTATGATTAAACCTACAACCATTTTGGGTACACATACTCAATTTATGGTGCAACCTTCTCACAATTAAGTAAAACATAGCTTTGAGTTGCTTTGTACTCTTCATCTGTCATACATCTTTTCATTGCTCTTCCAAATGCTCTTTCAAGGAGCTTGAAGATAGATAGTTTATCTATAGAATCATCTTCTACCATCACATGACCTTCATAATTCTGTGGCACATTTCTATTCTTTGTATTGACATGATCCTCAAAATAATAAGAACAAAATGATGATGCTTCTTCTAATAAATATGCATTAGAAATTGAACCTTCAACTTTTACCTTGTTTCTAACATTCAATTTCAACTTACGAAGATACCTACATCCACAATGTTAGGTTTCAATTAAATTAAATTACAATAATACTTAAAGTATGAAATAATAAAACACAACAAATTATATGTATTTACCTTTCAAAAGGATACATCCACCTGAATTGCACTGGCCCTACAATCCTTGCTTCATATGCCAAATGGACCATAAAATGCTCCATCGAGTCAAAAAAACTCGATGGGAATATCCGTTCAAGTTTACAAATAATAAGTTGAATGTCATTCTCCAGCTTCACTATGTCATTTATTTTGATTGTGGTTGCAGTTAGTTGTTTGAAAAACAAACTAAGTTCTGTAAGGACCTTCCAAACACTTAGTGGAAGTAATTCACGGAATGTAATTAGTATTAATCTTTGCATAAATACATGACTGTCATCATAGTTTTGATAATAAATGTTTTATGATATCTATTACTTAGAGGGTATAACGTATTACTTGTAATAGATATGTGGGAATGATTCATGAAAATATTTATTTAATTATATTATGGTTCCTCACTTAGTTTGCAACTTATTTGTCCATCATGATATGACATTTCAAGTTTTCTCTATTATACTATTAAAATACGTATTCTTTTTGTCATGCCTATAGATGTTCTCTCAAGTATTTTATTGGCACATGTTCCTATTTTATATCCTAAGTATTTTTCATATTTCTTACTCTTTGTTTCTTGCTTTTGTTCTCTCCTTAAATCCCACGCTTCTTTGTATTAATATGATGACCTAATATTACTTTGTGATGACTTAATGCCATTCTAATCTTAGTTTGTGAACATATACTTACATTAGCAAAAAGAATCATCATTAGCATATGTTTATTGACTAACTAGTATGCTATTGGCACATAATATATCTAGCCTTCATAGTTTTGCCAAATGGTTCATTGATGCTTCTAGATAGATATTTATTAACAATATGAACAAATAAGGTACACATTATCTCTTTGTCTTTATCTCCTACTTGCTTAAAAAATCATGATACTTTTCATTAATGAGTACTGAGTAGCAATTATATGAAATGTTTCTTTCTCTCATCTTGATTCTTCTTTTTGAGAAACTAAACTTCAGAAAAATATATTTTCACCATGTGATAAGCTATTTCCATTACCAATTATATCATGGTATGTCCCCTTGAATATTCTTAGTTATCAAGTGACTCATTTCTTGCTCTAATAAGATATTTGTAATAATGTGTTTGTTGGAACAAATCCACACTAGTTTTTAGAGATACATTTATTTAATACGTGTTTGCATCTATTGGAAATGATTTTTGATATGATCTTATAGTCTACTTGCATAAGCTAAGAGTTTGAAATTGACTCCGTGTCTTATAATCCTCTATTTTGGTATTAACATTATGAGAGTACTCATAATAGATTCTGATATTATTTTTCCCTTCAAAAATTGAATACAAGCTTCTAGAATGTCATTTTTTTTATTTCCAAACAATGTTTATAGAACAAAGTCATCTATCCATCTAGTGAAGAAGTATTATCCAAATCTAAGGAGAAAACTATCAATTTGACTTCTTCCATAGTTGGTACCTACTTAGTGTGTTTCCTTTGATTTATTTAATTTTTTTTCGAGATGATAACTCACATATTATTTTATTGAACATTTTTTTTTCATTAGATTTTCAAAAAAAAAAAAAAAAGATTCCCACTTCATTTATTGTAAGCTTTCTCCTCAAACCATCCCACTTTTACTTCTATTCCATGTGTAATATTATTTTATCTTTAAATTTTAATCATTACATAGAAGTATTTTATGTTCTTGTCATCTTCTCTAAGCCACTTTATGTTAGATTTTTGTTACCAAAATATGTTTTCATTTAACTCCTATTTTTTGGCTTCTAGTAACTCCTCCCATCCTTTATTATTACTTTTTTATTCTATTTTCATTTTTTTTAGAGGAATAATACCTCTACTTTTCTTATATTATGGAAGACATCTTTATAGATTCTATTATCACATACTCTTAAAACTTGTTTTCATCAAAAAAAATATGGGTCAACATGTTGATGCCTTTTTTCTCCGTCGAATACCACAAGTTTGTTATGACGGAGTTCACAAAATTTTTATTTTTTAAAGCACATATGCAGAAATTTGAAAGTTATCATGCTTTTTCTAAATTTATCATTCTAGTGTACTTACTAAAAGGAAAAGTATGACCCTCATTTATTAAAATGTTTATTTCTTGTATTTAACAAAAGATGCTCCCATTGATAATTTGTTAATGCTCTATACAATCTATTTCAAATGTTTCTCACATTTTAAGTATATTTGGATCCCTCATATCGCAGATATGAGTCCTCAAAGAGGGATACAATTATTGAAAGCATCGATATTCTTGGATTTTGTATTTTTACCACCCATTTTCTCTTTTGTCATTGATATCATATTAAAGTCTCATATAATTTTTCGAGGCTTGTTTACTATACGTGGGAAGTTTTTTATACTTTCTAAGAATTCGCTTATTTTGTCTATGCTATGATTTGTATATACCAATGGATAATCTTTTTTTTTGATTTCCTCTTCTCTCATACATGTACTACTTTATAAAGTATCTTTTAATGGAATGAGAATGGTATTATATTTCTAGAAAATCCAAAATTTTTTATTAAAGTTACTCCAAACACTCTCGAGATAAATTTTTATAGAAAATTCTTCAATTTTCTCTTTTTCTACAAAGGATAATGAAATTATCAAAATATAGATTTTATACAATTTACACATGTATTTCACCATTTTTTTTATTAAGGCATTGACAATGCCTCATATATTCCATAACAAGAAATACATTTTGATCCAACTATTATAGATAATTATGAAGACTTGTTCAATTGTTACTTCTCCCAATCATCTCTGAAAGATAGATCATCACAGTCTTACAAAATATCTTTCAACTTTCCATTTGTTAGGGGTTTGAATCTCTTCTCATGATAATGCATATAGATTAGAATCATTTGCATTTTCATGATGAATGTTAAGGTAACGATGTTGGAGATACCTTAATAGTAAGCTCTATTTGCAAGCTGAGTCTTCTCCTATTTTCCTACTTCAAATTGCATGAGTAATAAGCTAATGTGAGTGTGTTTTTACAATGCCATTAATCTCGAAAAAAAATCATAAGAAAAATGTGTCACATCATCTTTGAAAAAGTGATGTGTTGTTTTTCTTTTATCTCTAAATTATTATTTAAAGATTATCTTTATTTATTATATATATATATATATATATATATATAATCAAATAAATCTGATTTTAATTAAAATCAATTAACCCGACTTTAATAAAATCAATTAATATGATTTTAATCAAATTAATCACTTTGATTATATATATATTTATATAACAAATAAATGAAATTTTAAGAAAAATTTAAAACTATTTCTTATGACACTAGATAAGGTTATGGAAGGGACCCGGCTAAAATAAGATTTTGGGTTCGAATATAAATTATATCATACTATTTATATTAATTATAATTCATTCAACTATTAAATTATAATCGTACTCCCTCACTTATTCAGAATAATTCAAGCTTATTATTATTTAAGACTTATTAAACTCTTCATGTTAAGATTATAGATATCCATCAATAAAATTAAATTGCTGATAATCTAATTTTAATCAATCTTTTATTATTTCTTTTAGACATTCCATTTAACTTATTTGATAATGTTGGATTAAAATCTACCTATTTGGTTTAACAATATCAAAACTTATAAGTAACCTTAATGGGTTATCATCAATCATTTTAATATAACATTGATTTCATTAATAATTAATATTCACCATATAACTGATAAAGTTTTTCAACTCACTAAGTTAATTTATTTATAGATCTCATTCTTTCCGAATCAAAATAACTAATAACAACTATATTTGTTTATTCATTATTTTAAGATTAAGAATAATATTATTAACAATAATAAATTGTTATATTTTATTTTATATTTCAATATAAAATAATCATAGCGTGGTGATTCCTTTCAATATACATAAATATATACTGCCACAAAAAGTTAGAATTTTACTATTCTCTGTAATAATATATACCTGCTAAAATCTTATGCTATGTTCTTATTAATGATATGTCAAACTCCATCTAGATTGTGCTAGTGCATGGTAGCCTTATATTCTATAAGAATTGATGATTTTATATTATATACATAAGCTAAACTTTATGCATCAAATCATCTACTATGCAGAATAAAGTCCACATGCATATCATACTTAAATTCAAACTTAGTTCATTGCAAATTTACTTATATTTAAAATAATAAAATCCATTCAACAAAGATTCAAAATAATCAAATAACTTTTAGTATAAATATTGTTCCAATATCTTTTTCTTAGATCATTTGGGTAAATAGTCTTAATCGAGATTGTTTTTTTTATTTTAATCTAACCTTCTTTATTAAAACCATGTTTTCTAGTTGAAAGAATCATTTTAGTATTTACCATTCATATTTCCAAGTTGATCTCATCTTCATTATTATCTTCTTTATGTTGGATTGGGTTCTATAAATATAATGTATACTTTGGGTACTTCTCTTTCTTCCTCAACCCCTTGTTCTTCGATCTCTTTATTTTCTAGTAGAGTTTTTTTTTTGTACCCATTATTTTTATTGGGGGGTTTTTTTTTTGTTCTAAGGGTTTAATTTCTAGATTTCCCCATTTTTTTAGTCTTTACTCTTTTGGATTCTTCTTTTCTCATTTCATTTTTAGTTTTACTTTTCTTTTCTTGATTACAATTTTTCATTAAATTTTCATGTTCATTTATTTTTCAAAAATCTTCATCCCTCATTTCAAAACTATATGTGATTTATAGATATGTTGTTATGTCCATTTCTGCTATTTTTTTGGGAAGCAATCATGGATAAATATCATCTAATATACTTTCAACTCTTAATTATTTACCCATAATTTTTTCTGATGTATGCATTATATTTTTGTTACATAAAGATATTTGAAGGAAGGGAAACCTCGTCCAAATTGGAAAGAATGAACTTTGCTCCTTCACATCAAAATTTGGAGTTCATTTGAAAATCCTCAAGATATTCATGCCAATATGTATGGTTTTTTGAAGCCGCATTTTTATGTAATTTTCATTCTTTCATAATTAAATAATTTTATACCTTTCTAAAATTAATTTGGGTAAATTATGTTTTGATACACTAAACATAAAATATTTACAAAAAAAAGGCTCTTACTTTTAGTAATTGGAAAAAAAATTTCAAAACATAAGAATATGTATTTTTAGTACACTCAAAACTTGAAATATGAATATGCCCTTCATTCATTATTATTAGATTAAAAAAAAATAAAAAGTTAAGTTTTACCAAAGTACTTTGAAACACTAAGTACATGATTATCATATGAACATAGACATGTGTTTATACATATAAATGTATATATGTGTTTATTATATAAATAGTGTGTATATGATTATAAGAATATACAATGTTTATAATAGTTTATATAGTAGTTTGGCTTATAAACATGATATATGTTTATAACAAATAAATATAAAAATGAGTCATATGTGTATATGTTATATATAATGTTTATATATTTGAAACTTATAAATAGTGTATATATTATGTTACATATAAACATATAAATGATATATATATATATATATATATATATGTTTACTATGTATATTTAATGTCGTATATAAACTTTTGTTTATGTTGATACAGTTATAACTTATTTATAAAGTTTTAAACTTGATATTATAAACATATACATACTGTTAAATGAGCTACATGGTTATATAATATTGTTATATATATTTTTAAACATTATAGACTCATTTATAAACTTAAAAAGAATATACAACATTATATATAAAATGAGTTTAAAATGAGTTATAAAGTTCATAAACTTATACATGTATTATTTTTAAAAGTTTGTTTAGTTTTTATTTTTATTTTTATTCTAGTTAAAAGTTTTAGTTTAATTAATATTAATTAATATTTAATTTAAAAACAAAATTTATAATATAATTAATAAACTAATAAAAAATTAAAATGACAAATAGTAATTTTAATGATAATAACGAAATTAATTTAAATGTAAACATATGAAATTTTAATATTCTACAAAAAACAAAATAATTTATTTTCTTCGATCACCTCGACCCAAACATTTAAAAAACAAAAAACTAGAAGAAAATTTATAGGTTTAGACTCACTTTAATATTATACAACTTAAAAATATTAGGGGTCCATATGAAGAATCGATATAATGCAAATATTATAAAAAAATAGTAACCTGTAAGAGTTCATGTGAGACTAGGCACATTAAGATAAATGCTAAATAATGCACAAAAAAATATAGCACATTAAATTTTAGATAAATCCAACTCAATGGTGTGGTCTTTGAGGTTGGATCCAATCCAACCTTTATGTTGACCTCCTTCAAATATCACAATGAGTTAGGGAGGGAATGCATGTCCAAACTGATTATCATGATGGGTCTTCCGATTAGATTTTCAGAGTATCTAAGGGTAGTCAGTATCATGTAGACATATTTTCAGCCAGCATGAAGGATTGAGAGGATTCAAGCTTGGGCATCTAGAATTGTGTGCAACTACAACAAGAGCACATGAGTTGGTTACTGATGATAATTCATGGGACTTTGATGATGACTAAGATTGAGTCAACTGTACTGCCTATGTCTACCACTAGTGATATCATCATATGCTTATAAGATTAATCATTTTGGATTGTCTTTGTTTATTTATTTTTGCTATTTGAGCTTTCTGCTTTTATTATAATTTTGTTCTTTATTTATTCAGACACTTTCTTATGAAATCGATGTTTTATGTTTATGAATTTATCTTTAATGTATTGATTTTTATCTTTTAATGATTTAATTTTTCTTTATTATTTTGTAAGTTGTATGTATTTTTAGTTGTGAGTTGTGACTTTTAACTCATGGTAGTAATTTTAATTTTTTTTTGTATTAATTTAATTAATTTATTTATTGATTAAAATTAAAATTTTAAAATATATTTGATGTTTGGGATGACTTGATTTTGAATGGGCTAAAATGGCACAACTCGGCATGTCTCGACACGATTCAACACATCTTGGCACAACCCGGCACAATGTGACATGACTCGGCTTGACCCGGCAAGTCCAAGCACAATCCAACCCAATTTGACAAGTCCAGGCATGACCCATCCTGAACTAGGTATGAGCTGGGCCGGCGGTCCATGCTTGGCCAACATTTCTCAAGCTGTGCCATGTCAGCAAGGCACAATTGCTGTACCGAGTCATGCTGGGAACGACCTGGTGGCTCAATTAGGCCACCAAAAAATTGGTCGGGACAGCATGGTCTAACCCATTTGACACCTCTTTAGATAATTGTGGCAGTCGTTCTTGACATCGACTCTATAAAATAAGCTATGGTAATCTCTGTATATCATGACTCTAATATAAAGTTGTCATAATTTTTTTACTATATAATACCATTTTATTGGCATCATCAGTTTCTTGGAGTTTTTTTTAACATTTTCTTGGAGTTTTGACCATACTATTTCTAAAACACATGAGAAGTGTGACATTTTTTTTCTTGTCAAGATAACCAAGTATCCCAATTGTACAAGAAGTTATAATATTATCCAGGATCATGACTTAATAAATACAGAGCCAAAAATAAAAAACAAGTAATTTTTAGTTATAATAATCTTTCCTACAATTACTTTGTATTTTAGAGAGTATATATCTAAGTCATAATATTCTTGCAGCCACAACTTTACTTTATAGTGATAAAATGTCATAGTCCTAACTATTCTTAATACCATGACTTTGTATTCCATAGAACATTTATCTTATGCAATAAGATTAGAAGAGTTATCACTTCTTTCATATAATACATTGTGAGTATATCCTATGACTTACTTATCATCATTTTCCAAGGCTAATACAATATGATATGGTAAAAACCTTCAATCCAAAAATATTATCACATATAAACATTATATATTCAAACCATCATAATACAAATATATTAAACCAGTCTTAGATCTTAATTTAACTTGATATTGGAGAAGAATTCGTACAAGATATTTGGTATGACATCTTGTGGAATCAAGAGTTCCTAATGAAAGCTCTAATAAGAATCTAAGTCTCAAAACATAATCTTAATCAATTCTTGCTTACATTCACTTTAGATTTGTCTCTAATTGGGAGCTAGAAGTCATGTTGCCTAGGATTTTGCATGCTCTTTGCTTGAAATCTGATTCACCCTCTTTTTTTGGGAATCTCTAAGTATTTCTTTTATACTTTGGGGTTTTATGTGAATCTTTTTGCTAGAATTCATGGAGCTAAGTTGAGGTCACCTCTTTTTTATCTCTTTGAATCTTTTGTAGATTATAAAAATCATGGGAGCAAAGGATTTCAATGACAAACATAAATTTCTTCAAGTGCACCAACTCATGTCATGCCAACAAAAATACCATGACCGACACAATTACTCTCTAGAATACAAAGTTGTAGTAGCAAGAATGGTCATGAATGAGATATTTACTCGATGTAATGCAAAGTTACATTAACAAGGATACTGTGATTTAGATATCTACCATATAAATCACAAAATCATAGTTGGAAATATTTCCATGACTAAAAATCACTTGGTGTTATGTAGTTTTTAGTTTTGTATTAATTAAGTAATAATATTGGAAAATACTATGAACTCTTGTATACATGGGATACTTGGTTACTATAACATGAAAATAAAATCATAGCCATCATTATGTTTTGAAAATAATATTGTCATGACTTTATGAAAATATCTTGGCCTTAAAGATATTATTGCATAGTAAAAATATTATGACAACTCAGTGAAATAATAATATTATTTAAAGTAGGCCACAACTTGGTTTATAGAGTTTTGACCAAAAGACGACGACTACAACTTCTCAGTAGTCTTATGAAAAGTATAACCAAGTCATTACAATGTAAAATGTCAAGACTTTTTATTACTTTTCTCCCCTCCAAAATATCACTCAATCAAGTTCATCAATTTCACATAAAATATATCTAATTTCACTAATATTCTTCCAATTCCAACAATATATCTATTTAGAAAAATCTATTCATTCAAAACTCAAATAAGTACAAATATATCAAAAATTTTATTCCAAACAACTCAAAATATTTGGTACGTGGAGTGTTGAATAGATCTCAACCCAGCACAATGACTTCTAGTTTAAAGTTTCACATGAAATCCAAAGTATAAAAAAAATATTAAGATTTTTTTCACAAAAAAAAGGCAATATATATTTTGAGCCTAAGAGCACATAAAACCTTAGGCGCCATGACTTCCAAAAATTAATTAAAAAAATATAAGGAAAAAACAATGAAGAATTGATTGGGATTAAGTTTTAATACTTAGATCTTTACCCGGGCTATCATTGAAAAAACGATTCCATGAGATGTCACTCCAAATATCTCATGAAAATTCTTCTCAATATCATACTAAATTAGGATAAGGGCTAGTTTATTATACTTGTGTTATGATGATGTGATTGTATAATATTTATATTTGTAATAATGTTGTGGTTTAATTATTGATGGGTATGGATACTATTTAACACTGAAATTTAAGTTTTTTGCTATATCATAAGTTTATATGTGTTTCCATGAAAGGTAGTGATAGATATATCATGGGACACACTCATGGGATACAATAAGAAGCAAGTGGTAGCACTTCTAATCTTAATGCATGAGATTATCCTATGTGAAAATCTAATATTGTATTGAGGTAAGTTTAATAGTTACAAATATGGTATATATGAATTTTAAAACACAAATATATTTATGACCAATCTATTATGTATATTCTAGAAGAATTGACATTCAAATAATGTGCAAGTTATATAAAATATCCAACCTAAGAGGTTCATCATAATATTAGATTAGTATGTTGGCCATGATAAATGGTGATAGATATTTGATACTAAAAAAAACAAATAAATTAATGTAAGTTAAATTATAGTAAATTTTGTTAAAATTAGCTAATTTGGTGGAACAAAGGCTTATATGGGAAAAAAGTGATGGAAAGTCATGATAATTTTTTTATCTCAACATATGTATACCTTCCATAATATTATTAAGTAGTTGTGACATCCTTTCTTGGCCATAACTATACAAAAATAGTCATTGATTTTTTTATGCTATGACTCTACTACTAAGTTAACACAATTATTTCACTATGTAATACAATCATTATGACCATGATATTTTTTTGAGTCATATCAACACTAGCTCTAAATCACTTAAAAGCCACAACATTATTTTGGCATCAAGGGAGTCGTACCCCATTGATGCAAGTAGTCATGACATATTTTAGTATCATGATTTATTAAAAAAAATTTCAAAACATCAAGAATTATGGGTCGTGACACTATTTATACCATGAATTTTTATTCCAATGAGTAATTACTTAGTTATGACCATTCTCAATACCATGACTTTATGTTAGAAAGTTTTTCTCAGTTACAACAATCCTAGAACTTTGACATTTTGTTTATTAAATAAAGACCAAATCCATGGCTAATTTCCAATACCATTAATTTGTATTATAGAGAGTTAAGCATCACTCATGGCCAATCCCAATACTGTGACATATGTGCTCTAGATGAGATCAAAAGAGATAACAAAGTCATGACTTTAATTCAATGTTGGAATTTCCAACTTAAAAGCTCACATGAATTTCTTAAGTTTAATAGCTAGACTTAGAAAAAAAAAGATAGAGGAGGAAGGAAAATGATGCATGCAAACCCTTGGTGATTCATCTTCAATCCCAATTGAGGGAAAATCCAAGGCATATAACAAGAAATATTGAATGGAATTAGAGTTTTATACTTAGAAAATTTAGTTTGGATCTTCATTCATAACCCTAGAATCCATGAGATACCTTCAAACACATCTTATACAATTTTATACCTAATGTCTAGGTAAATTGAGTTCTAGGGTTGGTAATATATTTGTATTGTGATTAATATTTGAAATTATGTATTTACATTTGTGTTTAGAATGGTGTTTTGATGTTGATAGATATAAATACAATTTAGAACTAAAAATTAAGATTTTCATGAATACATTGGTTTATGCATATTGATCATGGTAGAACATGATATGAAAGTTATGAGACACTCATTTTGGTCGAATAGAAGAAAGTGATAATCATTCTAATCTTAATGCATGAGATAATTTAATATGTGAAGAATTGAAATTAAGGTATGTTAATCATTACGAGTACAATGCTCATGAAAATGAAAGCATGAGTTTATTAAAAATCAATCTATTATGTACTATTTAGAAGAACTAACCTTAGATTAATGTAGATATTATGTAGAATGTATTATCTAGGAGTTTCACTATAATATGGAGTCATGTATTTGTATTGGTGGATGATAATAGGAATGTCATGAGATACACATATAGGGGAGACTCATATGGTGATGATAACTCTGTGAATCATTTCTGTTTATATGACTTCAATGAATGAAATTCATGGGAAGATGTTTATTTAATTATCATGAGAATGGTGCTTAAGAATCCGAAAGAACACATAAAATTAATACCATATTATCTTAGTCATTAAGATAATCATAGGTTGGATAATATAAATACATACTTGAAGTAATCATTAAGAGTAGTTATATAATAATGACCCTTACATAGAATGATATGCTACTTTAGTATTAAAATAATAAGGGGAAAACTATTAGGGGATCATCCTTAGTAGTGATAGTCCAATGAATTATGATCAACTTGTATGACAAGAGGGTATGTAGATATTTTCATAATAATCTACCTTTTGTTTAAAAACCAAATAAAATATTGACCAAATATTGTGAAACATCATTACTTACAAGTAGGTACACTAATCCTAGAGCTTGAGTATATTTCATATGACTAAGTATATTTATTCAACTTGTATAGTTATTAGTTCAATATTGATTTATCAAATTATCAAAACAATCTTTCTAGGATTGATATCTAGACTTTTATTCACTATATTACTTAAATGACCTATATACTTGGCGAGCTACATTGGATGAGAGATATTTGTTAAATTAGGTTTTATGATCATGTCAGCTAACTATGAATTTTGGCACCCTCATAAAGTCACAATAAGTTTTTAGCATTGCTGCCAGATATTGTATTATAATAGTTCAATTTGTTAACTTGAGTTAGCATAACTATCCACATGAAAGGATAATTATGTTTTAAGTTGTGTGGATATACTTTTACTTATTGTTTATATTATATTTGTGTTGTAAAAGTATTTTTTATTTGTAATTGTTCATGTTGTTTTGTAGACACCAAGAAAATTAAATTAGAAGAGCTTCTTTGATTGAATTAAACCATTTGGAATCAGAAATTGAGAGAATAACAAGAATACTTTTGAGATAGAGAGATGAGAGAGAGATTATGAATAAAAAAGAAAACACTAAAAATAGCCAAGGTAGTAAGGGAAAAGCCATCAAATAGCCCAATCCTCACCATACCTTAAAAAATTATTGGAGAATTATTATGATGGATAGCTATTCTAGAATACGTATGCACCCAATACAAGAAAATTACTTTAATTTGAAGTGTAGATTGATAACTATATTGTAGAAGAATTAGTACAATAGGAGAACATCAGAAGACCCAAATAGCCATGTCACAAATTTTTTAGTACTACATAATATGGTGAAGATATGTGGAGTTAACTCGAATTTCATTAGAGTTGATAGTTGGAATAAACTAGTGTAAGTCTTTTTTTTACCAAGTTTTTCCTACCTGAAATTATCTCTTAACTAAGGGGATAGATAAATCATTCTACTAAGTGGAACAAAAAAATTTGTATGATGTTTTAGACAATTCAGAGAACTCTTGAGGAGGTATCTGCAACATGATATTGAGTTGTAATTTCCAGCATAAAATTTTTAAAATGGGCTAAATTATATGACATTTGCACTATAGATATGACTTTGGGTGGTTTTATCATGAACAAGTAGTCCAAGGAAGCATACTTTTTAATTGAAGAGCTAATAAAGAATAATTATTAAACTCCAAGTAATCACACATTTGGGAGGAATCAAGTTAGATTTTTAGAGTTGGATATATTGACTACCAAGAAAGTGAAGATGAATATATTTTTTAATAGATTTGAATCATAAAATAACAAGAAAATTAGTGTGGGAGAAGTTTCTGCTACGTAATAACATGAAGAGATTAAATTCAACCTAATGTATCAAGAGAAGAGAGCTAGTGTTCTACAAAGTAATGAGTATATATTTTGACCAAACCAAAATGCCCTCACTCATTACTAACCAAATTTGAAAAACTATGAAAATATTTCATATTATAACTTTATGAATGTACAATAGAACTTGGACCATTATTAATAGAATTTTGAAAATAATTTAATAGACTATCATATATAAGGGGCATAAAGCTCCGAATATATTTATTCAAAGGGGTAGAAAAATTTGTATTTAAAGATAATGTTAAGGCCTTACTAAAATGAAAAGAAGAAATGATCATCAAGATTCTTATATATAAGGGATTAAATGAGAATAAAATACATAAATGTGGTGGTAAAAATCATTGAGTATCAACTTGGACAACTAGTGATCCCATTAAAAGAAAAGAATAGAAGTAGATTACTTAGTGACACTAAGACAAATCCAAAAAAAAATACCTTTCCATTACATTGAGAAGTCGAAAATAATTAGATAGGTAAAAATCCAAAATGGAAGTAGAAAGGGAAACCTTTACCTAAAGAAGCTAAATGATCTAGAAAGCTTTGCATTTCCATTTATATTTGAGGAACATAATTTTTTGAAGGCCTTATGTGACTTGAGTTTAAGTGTGAATTTGATATCATTATCCATTGTATAGAGATTAAAATTTGGTGAAATAACTCTAATTACCTTCTCAATTCAAATGTTTAATCATTTCATTCAAAATTTTAAGTGGAGTAACTTTAAAATATTTTAGTAATAGTGGATAAATTTATTTTTCAAAATAAAATTATTATTCTTGACATAGAGGAAGAATAATATGCTCAATTGATAATGAGATGATCATTTTTAGCCATTGGATATGTATTAATTGATGTCAAAAGAGAGGGATCTATGCTTCATGTAGGTGAAGAACAAGTAAAAGTTAACCTTTACAAGGATTTGTAGAATCCAGATTTTAGTAAAGAAGATTGCTGGAGAATATATAACCAATTAAGCACCATGATGAGATAGAAAGTAATTTTTAAATAAAAACAATTTGTAGAAGAGGGTTGGCCAGGGGAAGATGGAGAAAAGATTGAATAATATGAACCATGGCATGAAGAAAAATAATAAAATGAATATGAAGGCTACTATAAAGTCAATGCCTTCTTCAAAGTCACGACTTCAGAAGAATATGAATCATATAACTCTGAAGATGCAAGAGAGATATGGAAAGACAAAGCTCTCAATGTAATAACATGCATCAAATGTGGAGGGAGATCCCCAATATGGAGATGGAAGTACAAGTGAGATAAAATTTTCAACTAATCATTGATATGTTGGAAAAGAAAGACAGTTAAAACAATAATGATGAAACATCTAAAGGCAAATTAAAAAGAAGTAATCATAATGAAAAAAGTCATGACTTCAATGGATGTCATGACTTTACATGTGGAAATAATGATGAAAGTTGCAACAAGAGGCGTAATCATGACTAATATGAACCAGAGAGAAATTCCACAAGCCACAACTACAAAAAGAGTTATGAAAATTTTCAAAGAAGCCATAGATAATGATATTGTGCACTTCCCAAATTCATAGCATCCATGGCTTATATCTAAATGAACAAGTGTTGAAGAACTTCATGATGATGAGGGTGAAATTGGAAAGATAAGATGAAGAAAAGATTATATGGAGATGCAAGCCTCGACCGCTAAAGTACTGATTGAAATGGAGATCTAAATAAGGTCTAGCTAAGGATGTTAAACATTATATTGCTTGGGAGGTAATTCAATGATTTATTTTTTTGCTATGTGATGAATAAATATTTTACAACAAAAACCATGCACATCCCAATAAATCCCAAAATTTTGAATCCTATTTCTAAATTAAAAACCCAAAATACTCAAACCTAATAATGATCACCATAGATATATTTTTTAGTGTGGTTGTTCATAAGAAGATTTATTGATCAAGGATTATTAATAATTTTAGTGTGTGAGTTTGTTTGTTATTCAAAATATTTATTATATTGTATCATTTTAGGAGTAAAATGAAGTGTGTTTGCATATATATTGGTATCTATCAAAGAGATTTCATGAAATTCTTATTTGAGAGGATTTGATGAATGTTAGTGAAATCAAAATAAATTTTGGTGAAATTGGTGGACGTGGTTGAGCAAAGGCTTGTTGGTGGAAGAAGTAAAGGAGAGTCGTGACAATTATGTTATCATGACTTAATCACAACTTTCATAGTAGCCTTAAGTAGTTATGACATCCTTTCTTGGTCATAACTATATCAAAATAGTTATGGTATTCATTGTATGTCATGACTCTACTACTGAGTTGGCACAATTATTTCATTATGCAACTTAATCATCATGGACATGACATTTTATTGGAGTCATGGCCACACTAGCTAAAATTAACTTAATAGCTATGATATTATTTTCATGTCATGCCAGCCAAGTACTCCACTAGTATAAGTAGTCATGATATATTTCAAAACCATGACTTATTAAAGATAGAACTAAAATATCAAAAGATATGGGTCACAACACCATTTTCTACCATCATGTTTCATTTTAGAAATAAATTATTCACTCATAGACATTCACAGTGCCATGATTTTGTGCTATAATGAGTTTTTATTAGCTAAAAAAATAGCACCATGATATTTTGTTCATCAAGTCAATATCAAAGCTACAACAAATTCTAAACATTGTGACTATATGTTATAAAGAGATAAGCATTAATTGCAATCAATCCTAATTCTATAAATATGTGCTCTAGAGGAGATATGAAGATATGAAAAAGTCATGATCTCAATTCTCTGACAAAACTTACATCTTAAAATTTTACATGTATCCCTAAAATATAAAAGTTACTATAACAACTTTATTAGGATGCCTAATTTTTATAATTTGGCAAAGTTTCATTTAATCAATCTCATAATTATATGGGTTGTATAAGTAGTAAAATTGACATTTCCTATAAATATTGATCCCATATGGATTGTGTGGCAGTTTAACAAATCAATTATCAATCAACAACTAACCTAGCTAAAAGGATAAGAATGAGTTTTATGTAAGATCATTAAATTGTATCATTGGTGTAGTCCATTATGCATGATGACTTATCTAAATAGATTAAATATTATTGGGCTTGGTTACAGAATTAATGTAAGATTATTATTAAAAATCCCTAGTATGCTATTGGTGTATAACATGGTTATCAACTATTATCCACTAGCTTCACTTTAAGAGGATTTCCATTATCACCTACACCTAGGAAAAATAGGGGGTGAGCACAACTATCCAAAAGAAAAAAATCAAAAAAAAAAATGAGAAAATATATGTTTAACACCCATTACTAAACTTTTTTCCACTATACAATTTAAGAGGTTGAGAATATACTTTGAAATATCCATACATATACTTATATATATACTCATGGTTAAAGAAATTTATGAAATCACGACCTATTTGTGTATGTTCTCAATATATTCATTTTTCAATCTCATCATATTTTCACCCATATGCATGTAATTGGGTTTAAAGTCATTTTCTCTATTATGTCCTTTATGGATGTTACGTTAGTTCTAGTTCTCCATATCTTTTCCATTACCAATAATCTCATCAAATTTCATTATCCAAAATGTGTATTTTTTTTGAAAATTACTCATATGGGTACCATAATATTATATAACTCATATAACTCCAAATTATTTCATATAAGATTTTATACATGCATATTATTATATTTCTTTTTCAAAATTATTCATTCAATCTATAAACTATTACTTTGGTTTCATTTAAATATAACCAAATGTCATTTTTTATTTTTTTAGAAAAAATACTTTCAAATAAATTTATAGGTAAATGAGTTTTTAAATTTATTAAAAAATCACTTTCATCATGCCAACTTCATAAATTCTTTTTAATTCATCTTATATTTATATTAAATCATATAAAATTTATAAACTTTATTTAAAATAAAAAGGTTTATAATAAAACATAGTATAATATATTATAAAGTAAATATTTGTAACTAATAATACAAAGTATGAAATCCCACATTAATTTCTAGAGATTTTATTTCTTAATCAAGATTTTCCAAACCTCGACCCTAAAACTTTTAGCTCCAAAAATTTAAACTGAGCTTTATAATCCCAGTCCAATCTCAAACTAGAAGAATATAAAAATAAATGTGTGAATTTGAGTAAATTCAAGCTAAACTTAATAAATCAAGTAAGAAAAAGAAAATATATCAACTCACCTCAACAATAACTTTTCTCATAAATATTACAATAATTTTTTTAGATGTTATTCATCAAAAAAAAATGATTTCTTGAGCTTCATCTAATTCCAGAAAAGATTTCAATAAAAATCATGAATTTAATGCATAATTTGAAGAAGTTTGATGAACAAATGAGAGAGAAGAGAATAGAACTCAAATAGAGCAAGATAAATAGAACCAAATCATGAAAAGAAAAGATACATGAAAGAAATGAAAATTTTAATCTTTCATTTAAGCGTGAAAGACTAAATTTTCACTAAAATCTAAACTATCATATATTTCTTTCTAAAACTTTTAAATTAGAAAATTTAGTATTATTATTTAGTATTTTTCATCATGGTTTAAATTTGAAACATAAAATAATATTTACTATTTCTATCCTCCTTAATTCATGAAAATTGGTCGATTCATGAAAATGATTAAAATAGAAAAAAAAACTTTTTAGAAACTCACAACTCTACTATAGAGATGTCAACTAGGTCGGGTGATGCAAGCCATAGTTGAACAAGAGAAATAATAAAAAAGCTCAGACTAAGGCACAACATGAAAATTTCATGCTTAGCATGACACGACATAGGCCAGAGTTATGTCTAGACATGCCTCATGTCGATGGCACAACACCATCTAAAGTTGTGCCTTGACCTATCTCATCTCGTCATGTGGCATGGCTCATACCATGTCATGCCCATTAGGGATGGCCCACATGTCATCCATGATAGGGCATGGTACATTTGCTAAAAACAAGCATGATGCATATTTTTCACATGCCTATCATGATGGCATATTAAAAAAAGAGCATTTTAATACATGCAACCTTTTTTTTAATGTTTTTTTAATAAATGGAGTAAGTGCATTCATATCTCCCAAATAAAATTGCATTGCATTGTTCATCAATGAATGCCTTCTGATAGAGATAATGACTATCATTGTCACTGTCAAAAATATTAATAGATATATGAATAGATATCCAAAGTTATTAGATTTCTTTCCAAATAAATAATAAAAAAATTAGAAAGAATTAGAAAAAAGTTATTTTTCAATATTAATTTTTTTTATAAATAGGTGGTCCACATTTTTATTTTTTCACACTAAAAATATAATCTTTTTTTACTCTCTCAAAAAATCTAAATTTTTCTATAATAAGAGCTTGTATTATAGTTATTTTTATTTATAATTTTAGTAAACTATAACTTAATATTGATGGATGAACATTCTCATTGGCATTAGTCATTTGCAAACTTGTTATGCATATAGGTTGAAGGTTAAAGTACTCGTGTTTTTTATCTGAAGATATATTTTCTTCTAGTCTATAATGTATTAAGATATTCTCTTTTACTCAAAACTCTCTAAATATTAAATTAAAAATAATCTAATATAGGGAATATTATGGAAATAATATAGACCTAGGCAGAGATTGTAACAATCCAACAAAAAGGTCTAAGACTATGTTATCTTCTATTCATAGGTTGATCTCGGCCCATATATCTATAAAACCTAATAATAGATAAACATATGTAGTATGAACCAAGTTTAAGATAATTAAAATAAAAATTATAGGGGTATCAAAGAAAATTCGATACAATGTATATATTGAAAAAAATATATATACATATAAGAGTATTGTGACAATAGACACCTTTGAAGACAGATTGAACAATGTATCAAAAAATATATGTATTGGATCATAAAGAAACCTAACTAAGGTTTATTAATTCTTTATATATAAATCAACTTAAGGTTTATTAATTCTTTTTATTTAGTGTCATGAGTTTGAAAAAAAATATATAGCTAAGTTTATTGCTAACATGGATATTCTGATTAAATTTTCTTAAGATTCTATACTAGTTAATCTTATACGCATGTACATTTAACCCACTTTTTGTATGATTTCTATAATGACTGATAAAATTAAATTAATAAAAAATTATAAAAAGGAAAAATAATTAGTAAATAAAGATCTCAGAACACAAAGTGGAGTAGTCTCCAAGATATCTGACATTTAGACTAGCCATGATAAAAAAGTATTTACATACATCATCACCTACTTTGTTAATGATTCTAGATGAAAACTAAAGAAAAAAAATATTTGGATTTAATTGGACCTTCTATCCTTATGATAGTCTTGTCATATGTTAGCATATGTTAAGAATTTTTAGGGAATATAATATACAAAATAAATTTTTTAGCATAATATTTGACAATATTTCAAATAAAGGCATAATAATAAATATATTCTTGAGAACCATTACATATGATCTCTTGGGTGAGATTTTTCATATTATATATATATGTTATATAATTAACCTAATAGTACAAACCAACTTAAAAATAATTTTCTCTCATTAAAAATATATAAAATATATTAAGACACATGACCAACTATAAATGTTTTATATTCTATTCAAGTCAATAGGCCTAAAAAAGAAAAAAATCCAATTTAATTATATATATTATATGTCTATAAACTGTTGAGACACTTAGACACTAATTACTATTCTATTTTATCTCAAAGTGATATGAAATTTTAGACACCATTATAATTATATATACCTTATGTTGGATTCATACATTGGCTACTAACACACAATATCCATTTATGCTAATAGTAAAACTAGTGATAAAATAATTGATAAATTAGACATCTAAATTTCTTTTTTGAAAAATAAAAAAATCGTTTATGATACATTGGACACATGATTGTCTATAGAAACTCTCACCACATGCATTGTACATATGTGCATATGTAATATTAGTAGTCTTTTTAACAAATATAAAGAATACCTATATTTGTATTCCACGACTATTAAGATGGATAGAAAATATTTAAAATACAAGTCCTTTATCCTATCTCTTTATTACTTGGCTGCATATATAGATCATAGGATTAAGGTGGAAGGGGTTGAAAATCCTATCAAATACATATCCACTTGCATGAAGCAACACCACAAGAATTAAAGGGTAAAATTTAAAAATAAATATACAACATATATTTAAATATTATGAGAATAAATGAGTAAGTTTTAGTGAGCCTCCAAGTACTAAAATTAACATAGAATTCATAAATAATGATTTTCCAATTTAATTAGCTAGGAAAAAATGATGATGAGATTTAGAGAATAGGAGCAAACTGTTGAGGTACTTAGACTCTAATCAATATTCTATTTTATCTCAAAGTGATATGAAATTTTTTGATATATCGAGTTGCTAAAATGACAAGGGATCTATTGAACTTTTCAATGTCAAGCATAGCATCATAGTTTATTTTTTTGTAGATGTGAATATGATTTTAGATAAGATATGAGGTCCGCATTATAACCAAATATCATTGAAGCTATATAATATTTAAAAGATTAAGAAAATTCATGGATGAGTTTTCAATTTAAAGTGAAAGGGCTATAAGTAACTAATATTATACATGAATATGATGATACCCATACCAAAAATATGCGCTATTATAATCTCAACCAGACAAAGTGATTGGTGACATAGGACCAATTTGTATCTCTTTTTAGTTTTTTTTTTTACTTTAGATTTACATTATTTTTGTGTTTTTCTTACATTTCATATTAGTGACATATATATTGCATTCATTATTTACATTTAACTATTTAAATAAAATTTTCTTTTTTTAAATATTTTCATAATATTAGTAAATACTACACACACACACACACACACACACACACATATATATGTATGTGTGTGTGTGTGTTATATATATATATATAACATAATATAATATAATATAATAATGTGAACTATAATGTAAAAATTATAAATTATTAAGCAACTGAGCCATAGCCCAATGGCCACTAGCAAGTGGCATTGGCCACTTCCCACTCCCAGGCCCTAGGTCAAGCAAGTGGCAAGAAGGAGCTAAAGTTGTTGGCTCATGGCTATATGGTGTAGGCTACTCTATCCATTGAAGCGTAAAGCCTACGGTGGCTAACCCATGCTAGTCTAGGTTAGTCATGTGTTGTGCCATACCCAAAAGCATGCCTAGGCATGGTCATCCCATTATACTTGAAAGGAATTCACTATGCATGACATAACCCAACACAATAGAATGCTTTAGCAGGGCCATTGGGCCATGCTGAGCCTACCTTCCACTTAGTCATGATGGCATGATAGAACCTAGAGGTAGGAACTATGCCATGTCTGGCATGCTACGGGGCTTAGATGGGGCTAAAAAATTCAAGTTATGCTAGTTCAGCACAACCTGATGGACACCTCTACTCTGCCCCTTTAAATAAGTTTCATCAAAAAAATTAAAAATACATTATTTGAAGAGATAAGGATATTGCTGCTATAATGCATATATATTTTGCCTTGCCACTTTTTTCTCCTACAAGGATGCAACAACATAATCAAACACATACCAAGGATTTGGGTGGTACTCACACAACATTGAGATGTGGAATACATCATGTAAGTGAGTTTACTCTCGTAGAAATGGTAACCAATAAGCAATCAGTCCCATTTTCACAAATATCTCAAAACAACTCATATATTGGCATAAGTTTTCCTTTTATCTGAAATAATATACACTCCTATGAGGTGATACATTCATAAGATATTATGTTCTAACCTAAAACTTTTGAGGGATTCATCTATGATCGACATAGCTCTTTTTCCTAATTTGTGTAGTAAGTAATATTTCATGATTCACTTTAACTTTTTTAGTTGTTTCTTGGATTAGTTTAAATCCAAGTTCACATAACTCACCCAACTCATCCCCATACACCGAGGACCTACAAGATTACCATAAAACACCTGAAAAGGTGTCATACATACATGTTTAGTAAATCTTCAACTAGTATTAAATGTTCAACACATCTATCTTTAAATTCAAACATGCATGCTTGAAGCATGTCATCCAAAATCTGAATTTTGTGTTCGTATTTATCATTCATCTATGGATTAAAAGCATACCAATATTTATCTTCAACTAAGTCTCAAGGTTCTTTTAGAATTCTTTTCAAAATCATGAAGTAAACTAAAGATTCTTATCTAAAATGATAGATATTGGCACTCACAATCAAATGATTTTCAATACATAAACTTAGTGCATGCATTTAGACAATTGCTAGTTTGAATAAAAAAGTAGTGAGATGTTTTAGTTAATCAGTCAACCATAACCTACAAGGCATCACACTGATATGATGTCATGGGACTAATGACTAAGCTCATAATCATATATTCCCACATCTACTAAGGGATAAATAGAGGTTGCAGCAATCTTCCCTAGTGCATGCATTTATGGTTATGTTGTGACTTTGTTATGATATTCAATTTTAGGGTTATGTAATATCTCAAAAACTTATTGGGCAAGAGTTTCTAATCCAATATAGTTTCACAAGTATCAGATCATACATATAGTAAAGTAGACTTTCATTCCAATATCTTTATAGGTATTGTGCATGATGTTCAATTAACCAATAGTTAGTCAACAGCTACTATAATCAAGATGATAAAGTTTAGTTTTTGGTATGATTCTTGATTCTAGGGTGGTTATATTTCATTATGCATAATGATCTATCTAAATTGTCTGGTTTATATTATGTTTGGTTACAAAATAAAGGCTAGATTATTTAAAGAATGTTCAAGTATCTTTCTGGCATACATGGTAGTTATTACTTATTGGTTCCTCCCCAATGATGATTCTCTCACAATTGTCCCTTTGATACTGTACCACCAATATAATAAAGCAGCTCTATTCTTAGTGATTCACAATAACATACTATTTAGACAACTCATTAATGATCTTTAATAATTATTTTATATGTGCATTATTATTCTCTGATCTCATCTAGAGGTGTCATCTAGGACGAATCATAGGCATGGCCCACAACATGGTCTGATTTAGACGTACTTGGGCTAGCACGGAATAGTCTAAAACCATGTCTAGTCCTAGGCCATGCCATCCCATGGTATGGTTTATGTTGTTCTAGGGCGGCATGAGCCATGCCTCATGTCGGGCCAGGCATGATATATATGCCTGGCTCAGTGGCATGGTCCACCTGCTCAGTGACCCAAGACTAGCAAAGGGTCATGGGTCAAGTCCTGTTGGGTGACTACTCGATGGAGCAGGTTATTATTTATAAAAGAATCTGGCCACATAAGCAAAATATTGCTTATGTGGCTAATTGCAATAGGTCAGCCATGTAAGCCACCCACCCATTAAATTTTCATGCAATGGGTTGTACAAGGATGATTCAACATAGTCAGACATAGCCTACACTTGGTTGTGCCATCATGTAGTGTTCGGATGGCTATATGATTCCCATGTTGTGCCTGGCACAACAAGGGAATCATGTAGTCCCATGTCTAGTATGACCTTGCCTAACAAAAATGGATCGTGTCGGCACAACACAACTCATTTGACATCTCTAATCTCATCTATTATAAAGATGTGAGTTGATAAAGTATTAAAAGTATTTGTATTTTTAGCTTCATAAGTATCATACTTAAGATAATTAATATATTTTTTTTTCAAATCTCTTTGCTAGTAGTCACACGAAAGAAAATAGCTCATAAGGTTGCCATGACCCTATGAGTCAACTCCTCTCACATGGGTCTCATGGTCAATGTCCACCACAATGACACAAAAATCACACATTAAAGGTAAGATTCTTAAAAAAATATTTTATAAAACACTCATATTAATTGAGGATTAATTCATCCAAGTTATGTATAATGGATTGACTTATAAAAGAGTTCACACTTTTAGCTTCATAAGAACCACACTCGTAATGATTAACTTAGCTCAATTTTAGGTTTTATCATATAAGTTTACCTTGCATGTCATAAGTAGAAGGGTTTTCAATTCCTTCCTACCATTATACATGAGTATGCCTCATAGCTTACATGTCACCGTACAACAAGATAACACTCAAACCTACTAATAGTAAAATTTTAATGTTAATTTTAAATAAACAGAATATTTATCAATAATCAAATCATAATACAAACCAAATATAAACTTCATCAATTATATATCTATCACATATAACAAAATATACTAACCATAGAACTCAATTTAGCATGACACTGGGAAGAAATTAATATGAGATAATTCAAAATATATCTCATGAATTTTAGGTTCCCAATGATAACACTCAAAAAAATCTAGGATTCAAAATATTAAACCCACAATTTTTGATGTTTATCTTCTCTCTCTGAATTCTGTCACAAATTTTCATCTACTTCTCACATTAATACTCGCATGTTTGGGTGTGTTCTCAAGTGGGAAGTCACGGTGTTAGGAAATGGCTATGACTTTAGCCTTTCCTCTCTTAAACACAAATTTTCAATACTATAGATGGTATGGATTTGGTCTTTTTCTTGTATTTGATTGTCATGGTACTTGTAATAGTTATAGCTTGTGCATTTTTCCTATGTGACCCAAAGTTGTTGTGCATGGAATGACCATGGCTTTGGCAGTTTTCCATTGTAACATAAAGTCAGTATTGGGAATAGTTTTTACTCAGATATTTCCTCTTTGTAACTCAAAGTTGTAACATTATCACAATGGCTTTGTCCTTTTCTCTAGAATAAAAAGTTTTTGTTCTTGAAATGGCTACAAATCAAGTAAACACTCTATGTAACTTTCTAAAGTCAATTTACGGTGCTAGAAACTTATCATGGCTTTTGCCTTAGTATGTGTAGCGCTAGAAAGAGAAAGTTGTTGCACTATAAATGGTCATGGATTTTAGTACCAGTAGGGTACTTGGATACTATGACAAAAATTAATGTAATAGCCATTATAGTATTACCGAACTAATGTAGCTTGTACTCCAAGAAAGTTTTGTAACTAAAAATAATGTGTTGCATAGTAAAATGATTATGTCAATAATCATTTTGAAGAATATATTGAAACTACTATGTATCCTTTTGAAGGTGTAACTAAGTCATAATATGAGAAATACTATGACTCTGTTTGATTTGTTGCTCCCTTCCTACTCAAGAATTTTACCAAGTATTATATTTCACACAAAAACTACATGATTTCTTTACTATTCGTCATGATTCATTAATACAATAATTTCATGAAATTATTCTATTTAAATTCAATTTTCATACAAACACATTAAGAATAATTACTAAAATAATTAATAATATTCAATATTTTTTATAGCTTATAAACTCTCATGCTAGAACCATCACTCATTCTCAAGTAATTAATCTCTCTCTTAAAAAATAAAATTAAACTTTCCATCCATACAACATAAGTGTTTTCTACAACTAGATTTACCTATCATAATACACAAATATGGTGAGATTATTTATTTTTGTGATATGTAAAAGAGTAGCGATGTGGTTTAAGTTGCACAAATAAATTGTGAGTTTGTAAAATGTGCACAATATTTTGTGTTAATGAATACATAAAGTTTTATTAAGAGGTGCCAAACTGGCAATGCCTTGTCGGCACAGTCAAATTTTTGGTGGCCCAGTTAGGCCACCGTACCGTGCTAGGTATGACACGACCCAATTTTGGTCAATCCAGCATAGCCCATCAGCCTGAGTCTGGCCGAATTTGGGCCAGGCCATACTGAGTCAGGCTGGTTTGGGTCTAGTTTTTCTTTTTCTAGCATAACCTAGTGGCTAGGCCTTAGGCCTAGCATAGCTAGTACTTCGAGGCCGAGGCCGACTCACACAGTCACACTCGACTCATTGTCTCGGTCTTGAAATTGTGGATTAATTATTTTATTTTTTTATAAATTTTATATTTTAAGTTAACATTTATGAGTTATGAGTGCGATATTATATTATTTATTTATTTCACATAAATCACAAAAAATATAAAAAAAACATATAAAATATTCATTCATCATTCAATCCAAAAATAATTAAAATAACACAAAGTTACAACTCATAAATCATAACAACATAAATTAAATATCGCCAATCTTAATCATAATAATTATAATAATGAAAGCTCAACTACCTCGATCCCAATGCTAACTGATTTAAGTATGCAACTAATCATCATTGCATAAGTGTCTGATGGTACAACTAGTGGTGGGGTCAACCTGCTCAAAATCCCACAAGTCATCATCTACCAGTAATTCTTTTGCTCTTATTCCAACATGATCTTGATCATGGATGTCCAACCTCAAATCTTCCCAATCCTTCATGCATGCTAGTGCCTCAATAATATCTAGTTATAATCTTGATCTCCTATCTGAAATCACATTGATTACAATAGAAAAAGTAGACTCAAATACTATACTTGACACAAGATAAGTCAGTAGATCATGTGTCATCATAGATAATATGTGATAGGTGGATTCATATGATTTTCACCATTATAAAATATTAAAGCTATTATTATCGTTATGTGATAGGATTGAATAGTAATCAATATCTAAGTACCGAGACAAAATATTCGATGATCTACCCCATCGATTCCCCCTCGCTAACTAAATGGAGAATTCATCATCTTCGAATAAGGTATCAATGTTCATACTTGGAGCCTAGTTACTACCACTACCATACCTAGTGTCGTAGTATGTAAATAACTCAGTCAACTTCAAGTGAATGAACCCTTCAGGTTGGTGTTCCTAGTTCTTACATGAGGATATGCATATCAAAATATTCCCTACCCCTTTCACCTTAACCCTATGATCCATATAGGCAACCAGACAAAAAAGAAATGGAATGGTGGACCAGTACTTTAAGTACTTTAGTTTTCATCTCAATAGCTATGTCACTAAATGCCGGGTCATCCCTAAACTTCCTAAACATTTTTATTATGTTACATATGTACCTGAGTGTAATACAAGTGGTGAGAATATAAACTAACGAATACATATTCATCAAGTCATAAAAAATCTTTATGAATTTTATAAATGAAATTCATGTGTCCCAATCAGTGTCATCAATAATAAGTTTGTCACACTTATTATTCACGTAGTCAGATATCATGTGTTCATATCCAAAACATGACGCCAATATTAGGTATGTGTAATTCCAATGGTGTCTCACATCATGTGTTTGGAATTTCTTCTTCTTTATACCCATAGAAAAATATAGAATACCAAATTTTTGTTGTCTATTAGGCATCCAAAGATATTTTAGTAAGTTATGGATTTTTTCTAAAGTGGGAGAAACAACCTTCATCCCCACTCATACTATCAGGTTAATGATATGACACATGAATCTAACATGAAAATTCTTTTCTAATGGACCATCTTTAATGGTTCTAACAAACATGTTAATGGCTACTTCATTGTTAGATGTGTTATTGAATATGATACTATATATTTTTTTATGGATATTATATTCTCTGAAAAATTACATCATCCACTCATATATGGCCGGGCAATCACGAGGATGAAGAATCTTTGAAAATCCTAATATCTTTTTATTTAGTATCCATTTAGAATCAACATAGTGGGAGGTGATGCATGCATAAGATGTATCATCATGACTAGTTTAGATATTGGATGTCACGGATACCATGCCACTATATTCTTTAAATTCATTAGTTAATATTTGTTTTTCTAACTTATAGTATTTTAGTATGTCATTCCTAGATGTAGACCTAGGAATCTTATGATATGTAGGCTGTAAACATGTATGTATGATACTGACTACCCTTAGATCCTCTGAAAATCTAATCGAAAGACCCATCATGGTGATTAGTTTGACCATACCTTCCCTCCAAAACTCGTTGTAGTATATGAAGGGGGTCAACATAAAGCTGAACTAGATCTAACCTCAATGACCCCACCACTCAGTTGGGTTTACCTAGGATCTAATGTACCATATTTTTTGGTGTATTGTTTGGTATGTCTATTTAGGTGTCTAGTCCCACATGCACTTCTATAGGTTAATAATTTCTTACTATACTTGCATTGTGCCGATTCTTCATCGACATCCCTAATATTTTTATTTTGTATAATGTTAAAGTGAGTCCAAACTATATATTTTTCTTCTATTTTTTTTTGTTTTATTAGATATTTGAGTTTGGGTTTAGGCCTTAAAAGAAAACATGGTTTCGACCTCAGACCTTTTTGTTACCAATATTGAAATTATCTATATGTATGTTAATGTTAATCTCATTATAATTAAATTCACTATTTTCCATTTTAAATTTTTATTAATTTATTAATTATATTTTAAATTCTATTCTGTAAATTAAATATTATTTGTTATTAAAATATTTTATAAAAATTAAATATAAATAACTAAATAAATTTTAAAAATAATACCCATTTGGACATTTTATAGAATATTGATTGCCAAAGTCAAATTCTGAAGTTCGGTGACCATAGTCTACACCCGAGTCCTAAGATTGAAAGACAATAGGAAGGAAAGCCGAACTATGAGAGGGGGGAGAGAGAGAAGAAACGAGAGATAGAGAGAGAATGTGGATAGGATAGAAAAAGAGGGGAAAGTTATGTGAGAAGTGAGAATTGAGATTGAGAAATATGAGAATGATAGAATATATATATATATATATATTAAAAAGATTTAAAAATATATATATTTTTTTTATTTTTTTGAATATTTTTTATAACGTTTTTGGGCATAAACTCGATAGCCATTAGATTTTCTACCCTAGCCATTGAGGGTGCATCCAATGGCTGGATGCATCTCATTTTATTTTATTTTTGGATAGTTGGGAGTCAGTTCCAGAAAGTTCAAGTGAGGCCCATGCCCGAAGAGAGCTCGGGCTCAGCTCGACTTAAGCTCGGTGCTCGAGCTCGGCTCGGGGAGGGGGGGAGGGGAGAGGGGGGGTCGCCACATGTTTCATGTCCACATGGGCTAGGATCGTCTCACGCAAACATTGTCAACAAAACACATGGAGAAAATTTTTTTAAAAAACATCCCTGTGTAAAAATGGGGTAGTTTTTTTTATTAAAAAAATTATTATTTTTAAAATAAAAGCAGGTGGGTCAAGTGCGCTCCAATCGGACCATGCTCGAAACTTGGCCTTAGTTCCGATGCATGATACTCGACCATACCACTAGACCATGCCTTAAAGTCAGGTAGTTGGGTCATGCCTAGCCCAACACGAGGCTCAGCACCCCCTAGCCCAGCACGGCATGAGCCGTGCCTCGAGCTGGCACACCATGAGTACAAGCATGATTCTAGATCATGTCGTGCTGGGCCCGGCACGAATCAGTCGGGCCATGCCTCAGACCATTCACAGGTAGCCCGACACACTTGACACCTCTAATTTTATTTCATTATACCATGTAGAAAAATACTTTTCTTGGTTACATTTAATATTCATAGCTCGACTATCAATGAGTTTTTACTTCTATTGGTGATCTTAGCTATCAATGCTAGTTTTTTAGTATATTCATTTACTTCCTCTAGAATCTTCATCTTAGCCTTGTCTTTGTCTATCATTTCATTAACTACTAGTTGAAATTACGCCTCTATTTTTACTATAGTAGTCTCTAAATTCTCCATGTCATTTTCTTCATACAATTTTAATGAGAATTTAGATATATCATTTTCTTTTTATACTTGTCTAGATTAATTTTCTTTAGAGGTTTTTGAAGTCATAACATTGAAAAATATTATGACTTCTTAATAGTCATCATCATCAATCTCTGCTTCTTCATTTCCTTAACTCCATATATCTTCTTCTACATTATCTTCTTTATCTTTGTTGGGCAAACATTCTTCCATAAAGTCTCTCCATATAAAGTCCATCTTTTATTGCATCATTGTGTGTAGAAGGTTATATATTCTCTAATAATATTTCTCATCATCACATGGACTCTACAAGACTTTTTAAAAGTATATTTTTTCTTGCACTTTGCCTATTTGAAGAGTAAAATCTCTCTTCTTGACTTCATTAAGGGCTTATCCGGTAACTAAAAATGGTCATCTCAAAATTAATGGAGCATGTTGATCTTCCTCCATATCTAACATAACAAAGTCCACAAGAAAAATAAAAATTCATTTAATTCATAACACCAACACAAACTAATATATCTTCAATAATACTATTTGGGTGCTTGATTGATTGATCATTCATTTGAATTGAAAGAGATATTATAGTGATCTTGTCAATATTAAACCTTCATTTGATTGACAAAAAAAATCAAGTTGCCCCTTGATCCCAAATCACCTAGCTCCAATTAGAATATGTGTTGCCCAATTATATACTGCATCATAAAACTTCTCAGATCCTTCAACTTCCTTGAGAGTTTTTTTTTGAATAATTACACGTAATTTTTTGATCATATTCACAATTTCATATATATTTAACTTTATCTTATACTATTCATGATATCCTTCTTGAATTTTACATAGTTTGACATTTGAGACAAAGCTTTAGAAAATGGGATTTTCACTTCCTGCTCCCATAAAATACTAAGAAACTTCTAAAACTTTTCTTTCAATTTTCTCTTCCTAAATATTGAAGATTTAAAAAAATATATATTACGATTCTACATCACATCAATCTTTCCTTAATTTGGGTAATCTCTATTTACTCCCATGTTATTCCTTCTTCATTTATCATAGCTAGGGGTATGAGCTGGGCATGAAATTCATTGGGTGCCATGACTTTAAAAAATATTTTGATGTTGGACACTACTACTTTTAAAAGTATTATAGTGGGAGCTATGACTTTTGGAAAAATCATACTAATATTAGTTCTTGCTCCCTCTATTTCAACTTTCTCCAATGGTTGCTCCTCTAGCTATTTGTTGTTTCAAAGTATAATTGACAAATACTTTTTTTAGTTTATATTAGTATCACTTGATATCTAATTAATGCATTTCCCTTTCATCTATTGTACTAATTTTCTGATTTGATTCTCTATACCAATCATTACCACATTCATGTGTTTTAATCTTACCTCAAGCCTTTCCATATGATTTTCTTGAAGATTATTTCTTCTATTTATCTCGATAAGTAATGCAATCAACTTATCATTGATAGAAAACTTTTCTTATTCATTTGATTGTTGATAAGTTGACCTCAACCATCTTTAAATATTATACTCCATCAAATTATTTTTAAAATTCTTTATGATTTATCAAAATATTCTGCTATCCACTATCATAGCTTTCATTTGAAATATTTTCATGATTTATCACATTCGGATGATAATGTGAGGAAATATTTGTATTGGGTCGAAAAACATACCCTTTGCTTTACAAACTCTTGGTGATATTTGACTACTTAATAAATAGGGTTAAGTTCATCATTTCTTGTTGTTACAAAATATAAATTTCTCTCATTGTTTTTTTAGTTCTCCTCTCGTACTTCCAACTTCTTAAGAAAAGCTTCTATCTTTGCTTCTTTAGTTGTAAATCTAACTCCAATATTTCACATTGTTTTCTTCCAAAAACATGATCATTTAGAGTTTTATAGTTATTCTTTGCTAACTCTTCAAATAAATAATATTTTTTCTTGGGTGACTTACTCATAATAGACCCACCTAAGGTTAGATTAATGGTACTCATCGTCATGTAGTTCAACACATTGTAGAAGGTTTTGGCTTAAAACCATAACTCAAACACATATTGAGGATATTTCCTCAACAACTCTTTAAAATGTTCTCATGCATCATACAATATCTTTAGCTTATTCTAAAAGAAATGACTTATTTTACTCCTTAACTATGAGATGATTTGAGGTTGGAAAAACTTTATGGGGAGACTTGCACAAGTTTGTCCCAACTTTCAATCGAACCTCAAGAAAAGTACTAGAACCAATTTTATGTCTTGTCTCTCAAAGAAAAAGTGGAATATACATAACCTAATGTTATATGAGCTAATTCCATTCATTTTATCCATGTTACATAACTCTAAAAATATTGCAACATGTCCATTTGGATCCCTTGATATTCTTCTACTAGATTGATGTTGTTAAACCATCACTATTAGACTAAACTTCAACTCAAAGTAATAATTGGTTTTAATTAGTTACATTTGAATCTTGAAGTAGTTTTCTATCATAGTTGACTACCAATAGTTTCCCAAGGTTTAGTGATGATTGAGATGTTGGACAACTTAACCCTTACCATCTTTGACCTCTCTATTACTATAATGTTGTCAGTTACTTCGTTCTGCTTATACTCAGGTTTGTCCCAAATTTTCTTTTTTTAGTTCTTTCAATCTTTAGGTCTAAAGGTCTTAGCTTAGTCCTAGAGTTTTTGATCATATAAGTTATGACTAAAAAAAACAAATACACCAAAAAGGTACAAAAAAGAAACACAAAATGAGATATTCAAATCAAACCACATTAAATAATATATCATTATGCAAACTACTAAAAATGGAACTATTATTTTTCAAAGATAGTTATATCAACAAAAGTTGACTAACCAACCTAAATAATTATTGGTAGTTGTGCCATAAACTTATTGTGACTTTGTTATGACACTCTATTTTAGGAATAAGCAATATCTCAAAAGTTTATTGGATGAAAATATCGTCTAACATAGTTCCATAAGTATACAAATCATGTAAATAGTAAAATGGTCATTCATCCAAATATTAACTCCATAGGGATTTTATAGGTAATTCAATCAACCAATAGTTATTCAACAATTACTCTAGTCAGAAAGATAATTGAGTTTTTGTGGGACTATTTGATTCTAGAGTTGGTTCATTTTATTATACATAATGATATGTCTAAAATTTTTGGTTGATATTATGCTTAGCTACAACATATATTGATGGATTATTATAAGAAAACCATAGTTCTCTGCTAGCATACGAGGTGGTTATCACCTATGAGTCATCCCAATGATGGTCCACTAATAACTATTCCCTTAGTACTTAACCAATGAAACAACAAATCAAATTTACTCGAGAGTCATTCAGAAGTCTACATCTTTTAGGCTACTCATCAACCACCCTTAATAGTTTCTTAATATGTGTGATATTATTCTCTAGCCTCATGTGTCAAATAGATGTGAAATGATGTGGTAATTAAAGTATTTGCACTTTTAGCTTCTTAAGCACTATACTTATGATAATTAATAAATGTCTTCCCTCAAATCTCATTGGTTGCAGTCATATGATAAAATGTAGCTCATGTTATTGTCACTACCATATGAGTGACCTCTCACATGGGCATCGAGGCTTACTTATGATCATTCATCATAATGACATGTGACTCAAATAGTAAAGGTAAAACTCTTAGTAAAATATTCTATAAAACCTATACATCAATTGATTGTTAATTCATCTAAGGTATGTACTATAAAGTGACTTATAAAAGTATTGCACTTTCAGTTTCATAAGCATTATAGTATAATGATTAACTTACCTCAACTTTGGGTTTTATATATAGGTTTATTTCACATATCATGATTGGAAGAGTTGTCATTTCCTTCTTACTATTACATGCGAGTGTGTCTTGAGGCTTACTTGTCACTGTCCACCATGGTAATATATACTAACTTACCAATAGTAAAATCCTAATTTTAATTATAAATAAATATCATATCTATCAATAACTAAATCACAATACAAACTAAACATAAACTTCTTCAATTATATATTCATCACACATAATAAAATATACCAATCTTAGACCTCAATTAACCTAACATTGAGAAAAAATTCACATGAGATAATATGAAATATTTATCAATAATTTTGGGGTCTCGATGACATCCCTCAAAAAAAATCTAGGATTCAAAAATCTAAACTCATAATTCTTGTTTAATGTATCTCATATCTATCCCTAAGTGGGGGTTGAAATTTGCATCTGCACTTAGAGTTTAAGCTTGTAGCTTGCATATCTCCTTCCTCAATGAACTCTTCTATTTTTGTCAGCTTTGCAACTTTATCTTGTGGTGTTCTCAATTTTCTGACATTTCTCTCCTCTCTTTGAATTCTAGATTCATTTTTCATTTAAGTCATACCTTTATACTCATTCGTCTAATTGTATTTTCAAGTGGGAAGTCATAGCTTTAAGAAATATGTGTGGCTTTATCTTTTATTCTTTTTAATACAGAGTTGTGACACTATAGATGATTATGACTTTGATCTCTTTATTTTATTATATTGTCATGGTATTGGGAATGGTCATGACTCATGCATTTGTCCTCTATAACTCAAAGTCATGGAGCTAAGAATTGTCACAACATTGGTCTTTTTCCTCTATAACATGAAGTTTCAATATTTGAAATGACCATGACTTGTGTATTTCCTCTCTATAATCCAAAATTGAAGCAATGGGAATGGTGTGGCTTTGACTTTTTCTCTTGATAAAAAAGTCATGACTCTATAAATGGCTACAACTTGAGTAAATACTCTATGTAACTTTCAGTAACCAAATGTCATAGTGCTAGAGAATTATCATAGCTTTTGTCTTAATATTTGTGGCTTTAGAAAGAGAAATTCATGGTACTAGAGAATAGTTGTGACTTTTAGCATAAATGATACACTTGGCTACTACAACAAAAAAGTAATATTGTAGCCATTAAAGAGTTGCTAGCTAGTGTGGCGATGACTCTAAAAAAGTTTCATAGCCAAAAAGAGTATGTTATATCGTTAAATAATAATGTCAATGAGATAGTATAGTCATGTCATATGAAGATTGTAATGATTAATTATAGACTGCCAAGAATAAATATTTTGACTACTCTATATACTATTGAAGGTATAACTAAGTCATAAGATGAGAAATGATATATGACTTCATAGTTTTGTCTCATTCTACTCACTTATTACACCAAATATTATATTTCACATAAAAACTATCTAATTTTACTACTATAGTTTCATGAAATCATTTTGTTTAAAGCTCTTTTTCATGCAAATACATCAAAAATAATTATCAAAATAACTTATAATATTTGGTATATGATATATCGATTAGGTCACCAAAAGTATCTTTTCGTATCTCTATACATCTTAACATTTTTAAGATGAATGAAAAACTTGGAGTGCTATATTTCTTTTAAAATTGGATCTCTTAAACCTTGGATAATGAAAAGGCTTCTCTTAAATTAGTATCCATCACTCATGAATAGCTCCAATCAATGCCTTGAATTACTACATGCTTTCATAAGATTTCTTTCAGTTCAACATCTTCTTTATGAGCCTCAACTATTTATAATATTTTCCACCATCAGAGTGTCAAAAATGTTTGGTTTTCATGACTCTTCCTACTCAAAGCATTTGGTCTTATCATGATAGTAATACCATTTAAGGTTATAGTCCTCATAATACCTCCAAAATTTTAAGAAATAGATGCTAGTTATCCAAACGTCACACTTGGACCACTTGGCAAATAATTGATGCTTTTATATTGCCTATAAGATTTGACATTGATGTTGCTCATTTTCTTCTTGAGTCTCAAAATATACAAGTACATCTTCAATAGAGAAGATAACAAACTTATGAAGTAAAAGATAGAATACTTGATTCATTATGTCCATGGATACAACATGAGAATTAGTTACTTCAAAATGAAGCACCAAAAACTCAAAGTACCGATATCTAGTTCAGAACACTTTCTTAGGCACATCATTTTTTCTGATTCTCAACTAATGATAATTAAATATCAAGTATATTTTAAAGAAAAATTGAGCTTCTCCCAATTAGTCAAATAAGTAGGCAATATTAGAAAGGGATTACTAGTTCTTTATGATCATTTGATTCAACTTATAATAACCAATACATAACCATTTCTTAGCAAGTAGAATAGGAGCTCCCCATGACAACACACTAGGATATACAAAATTTTAATCTATCAGGTATTTAAGTTATTTTTGTAATTATTTCAATTCAATCAATATTATTTGGTCAGAAAGAATAGAAATACGCTCAATTCCTAACACCGAAAGAGGCAACCCATGTTGCTCATCATTAAATAAGTTATGAAATTTCTGCATAACCTTTATTAGAGACTAGTGAATATCTTTTTTAGGTAATTCCATCGTCTTATTTAAAAGAATAAAATATAAAGTTCTAATTAACTTTTTGCAAGGTTGATCACTAAACTATAATCATGAAAAATAATCATTCTTTTAAACATATCAAGCAAAATATAGTATTTTAATATTTAATTCATTCCAAGGATTCCATCATATTTGGAAAAAATTGTAAGCAAATGATTCAAAGAAAAAGTCAAGTCAACAAACTTTGGAAAATAATTTAAAAATAGTTTGAAAGAAGCCAAGTTAGCAGTCTTTTGACTAAATTTAGAAAACTTGATATATTTTCAAAATGGAGTAGAGTACTATTGATATTTAATTCAAACATCCCAAAAATAAAGAAAAAATAAATAAATTTGAAGAATTAGAATAAATGAGCATTATAATACTACAAATTGTGTTCAATTTAGTTGAAATGAAGGTGTAAATTGGTAAAATCATAATCTAGAAAAATCTTGAATTCTGATATAAATAAATTTCCAAGATTATAGTTTCTTATTCTAAACCTCAATATATCATTTGTTAATCAAAACCATGGTTAACAAATGTAGATATACAATTGGTAAATTACGGCATACCCTTTCATCATTTCATTAGTTAACAAATCTTGTTGCAAATAAATCTAAGCATCACAAACTTTAATACAAGGTGAAGATATTTGGGATAAAAATTTATTTATAATGATGATAATTTATGATGCATTCTAAACAAAGAAAATGCATCATTTAATTGGACTTAGATAATTTTGATATGTATTTGTGCATGTGTGTGTGTGTGTGTGTCACTCAAATGACATCTCATTTATCAAATCAATAGACATATATAATTTACAATAGCATGGTAGTTTGATTGGGAAATGCAAAAGATTGTCTGACCCTAGAGGAAATGAGTTTGATCCCATGAGATGTCAAATTCATTCCCTAGGGTGTCTTTGTCAAATATCCTACTCATACTATTGGGATGAGAGCCTTATTTTCTTAGACTTAAGCTCCAAGACACATATATGGTAGGTTGAGAGATAATAAGAAATGGATTGGGGGAACGAATACCAAAAAATAGATATATATATAATTTTATGTGATGAATTTCTACATAGGAAAGTAAAAATGAGGTGTTCTACAAATGGCATATTGTGCTGCTGCATGGAAGCACCCATGGTGCCACTATTACTTAGTGGTATCTTACAACTATGCAACAGTGGAATTATAGTAGTAATTGTAGTAACGTATGGTAATAGGTTTATAATAGATGTTTTGCAAGGAGAAATATTTTTTTTTGTTTATTTCAACATATATCAGCTAGAGACTAAAAATATTAAAAATGATATGTTTGTACGTGTGTGTGTGTGTGTGTGTGCGCGTGCGCGCGCGCATGCAAGTGTATCCTTTTCAAACCATGTTTCTTTTATCAAAAAAAAAACATATATAATGATGAATTTTTATATGGGGAAATTAAAATGCATATTGCAAAATGACATTCTAATATATGGCAACATATGTGATGCCAACATAGATTAGTAGTAGCTTAATATGACGTGACTATTGTGGCATCATAGTAGTGCCATTGCTTTCTCTTTTAGTTTGTCTATTTTTAATTTCTCCTAAGTTTAATTTCATTTTATTAGCTTTTTCTTATTGTGCCAAACTTGTATTTTGCAATTCTTTTGGATTTTACATTTTTAATAAAATAATTTCTTTATTTATGTCATTGATTATATTAATTTTAAATCTCCATAAACCTAACTATTTTTTTTAAATTTCACTTAAATTTCATATTAATTGACTCATAATTTGTAATTAACTCCCATGAATTATATCATCTAAAGGTTATACTTAAAAATCACACCCTTTTCTTTAATGTTCCATTGTAAAATACTAGCATTTTAATTTTGCAATTTCTCATTAGAACTCTTTTCTCACAATAAATTTATACTCAATTACCAACCACATGGCAGTTCGATAGAAAAAAGAGGATAGATGCTCTAATATTTGGGACATGAGTTTGATATCCATGGATGTTAGATATGCTTCCCTAGGCCCACTAGATCATTTATCATGCAGTTGGGATTTGAGCATTATAAGCTCATACTCTGAGGCCCTGTGGCCCATATATGGGTCAAGAGATAGTATGAGCTGGATTTGGAGAAGAGATAAATGGTGGGGTTCACAAACATTAACACTCATTTAAATTTGTATGAAAGGTGATGACACTATATTTGCATGCTATTAAATTACACTATGAAAATACTTCAGTAGAATTCTTCAAATATCTATCATTGGAGAAGAAAATAAAATTAGCATGTGAACAAAATTGAAAATACCTTGTTTAAATTTTTCAAAATAATATTAGAGAGAGAAATGAGGATGAGAGAGGGAGAGAAGAGAGATAGGTGGAAGTGATGCTAGTCCTTTAGAACTCTTTAGCTTTTTAGTTATAGGCCATAATGTGTGCAATTACATAAATATTAATACATTAATTCTCACAATAACCTGAAGTTAAATATGTTTAAATGAGAATAACATTGAGATTGACTAGTTACCAAGAAAGTCTTTGTGTTATATGCATCTATTAAAAATATCAAGATATCAACCTCCCAAAGATAAAATAACAATTATACACGATTCATTTAAAAACTAATTCGTATACCTAATTCCATAAATGAGCTTTTGATATTTCTACAAATCTAATCACTTGAAAACTATATATTAAATTCAAATTCTCAATTTTTTTATTAGTTTCAATATATAAGTTTTTTCTATTGAATGCGTCACAAAATTCTTCTAATTTTGATTTAAAAATTTAGAATACAAAATTTATGAAAATTATAGTTTGAATATTGAGTCACATTCTTGTTGACCATAAATCAATCTTTGAAAACACAATTCTTATTAATTTCAAGATACACATTGATATATTAATTTCAATTCTAAACTTATATTGTTACTAGATATTCATTATTTGATAATAATTAGTATTATATAGTTAGTAGGCAAGCTCGGCATAATTATAAGTATTATAATTAATTAATTCATTCCATAATTTCAAAGTTTATATTTGTAGAAGATTAATCCATTTCATTTATTTAAAATTTAATAAAATAATATTTATATCTCATTGACTATATTAATTTCAAATTTTCATAAACCTAACTATATTCCTTAATTTCACTTACATTTCATATTAATTGGCTCATATAATTTTTAAACTCCATTAACTGTATCACCTAAAGGTTTATATTTAAAAATGACACACTATTCTAAACATTTCACCATGAAATAATGTTCTTCATAAACCTACCCACTCCACTCTTTTCTCTTTACCACTCTAACTTTGGTGACATGAGTTTGATCCCCATGGATATTGGATATGATTTACCAAGGTGCTTGCTAGATCATTTATCCAGCAATTGCAATGTGAGTCTTATCTGCTCCGACCCCAAGGCACTAAGACTCATATATCAGCCAATGGGTAATATGAGTTGGGCTTAGAGTGGAGAGGGTAGGGAGACAAGAAAAGTAATACGAATTTAAATTTGTATGGAAGCTAATAACACTATATATGCATACTACATTACACTATAAAAATACATAGTTAATTTTTTTTAAATATATTTTTAAAATATTTATCATGTGAAAAAAAAATTAAAAGAGCTAGTTTAATTTCTTGGAAAAAGAAATTATGATGAGAGAGGGAGAGAGGGAGGAAGAGAGAGAGATGTGGAAGTGATGCTAGTCCATTAGAACTTAGGTTTTTTAGTTTTAAAAATTATTATTTATAGGCTTTTATGTGTAGAGGTGTCAAATGGGTCGGGCAACTTGGGTACGGCATGAGACACAACATGGCTCAACTAAGAACCATGCTTAGATGTGCTAACAACTGCATGGAAGGCACAACATGGAACAACCAAATACGATGGCTAATGAGGGTCAATTTCAGCTTAGCTAGCCTCATAGGCTAGCTTAATCCTAACCCATGATAGCCTGAACCTGGCCTAGGATAACATGGACCTAACCCAAGCTAGCCTGGAATGATCCAAGCTAGCATGGGCTGACCTAGACTATCTTGAAACAAAGCAAGCTAGCCTAGACTGACTCAAGCTAGCCTAGAATAAAATTAGGCTAGCCTAGAATGAACTAGGCTAGCTTGAACTAAACCTAGTGTATCATAGAATGAAATAGGTTTGCTTAACTAGGCCTGACCCGACTTGGCATGACCTGGCATGAACCATCCAAAAAGCATGCCAATGGGTCATGCCAGGCTACCCCTTTTTAGAACTATGTCAGCACAACATGACCAGTGATAAATATAGTGTCATGCTAGGCAAGACATAGTCACCTAGATGAGTCTAAAAAAACATGACATAGTGGCTCAGATGGGCATAAGAAAATATGACATGTCGACATGGCATGACCCATTTGACACTTCTATTTATGCATCTAATTACATAAATACTAACACATCAAATCTCATAAGAACTTTGAAGTTAATTTATTTGGATGAGAATAGTATTGAGATGACTAGTTACCTAGGAAGTCTTTGTGTTGCATGTATCTGTTGGAGATTGTATTTTTGTTCAATAGTAAGTACCTTCATCCAAGGGCCGTAGGTCTCAATTTTAAAATTGATTAGACATGATCTCTTTGACTTTTGAGGTGAGGCTATGGAGATATCAACCTTCCAAATATAAAATAAAAAATAGACACAATTTTTACTAATTTTATTTCACATACCAAATTCCATAATCAAGCTTATGATATTTCTACAATTCTAATCACTTGAAAACTATTTATTAATTTCAAATCCACAATATTTTAATTAGTTTCAATGTAAGTTTCTTCATTGAATATGTCACTCCATTCTTCTAATTACTATATACAAATTTAGAAAATAAAATTTATAGATATTGTAGTTTGAACATTGGGTGGCATTCTTATTGACCATTATTTAATATATAAAATACCAAACATTCTTATATATTTATGGTGATATTAAAATTAGATGATATGCAGCATGAAAATTGGTCATAATTTGATCGATTTTATGACTTTAAAGTTCTAATGCATTTTGATGAATAGTAATGAAATTAATATGTTTTTAGTGATGATTGATGACTTAATGATATGTGGTTCATCAAGTAGTTTAAGTGTTCATTCTTGATTGATAGTCTACTTATTTAATCTTGATAATCTTTGTACATCATGACTTTATTATCTCATTAGTAAAATCCTTCTAATATGTAATATATATTTTTTGCATGTGATATTATCAATGAGTCACAGCCACATTTATCTCATAATAATTAAATAGCTACAATATTAATTTTATTTCATAGTAATCAAGTACCCCACAAGTGCTAAGAGTCATGGTAACTTCCGAATGCAATGCCTTTATCTTTACCAAATCTCTATATCATCAAGTCAGAATTGTGGTGTTTTTTTGAAGCCATGACTTTGGCTACAAAAAGTTATAGAGCTAAAAATACTTTTTCAAGAGTTGGTCAATTATCCAGCACCATAACTTTTGGTACTCTTGCCAAGTTCATGACTCTTACTTTCAAAAGAAGGCAAAGTCATGATTAGAGGTATAGGCTTATTGACAACGCCATAATCATTCCCAATACCACGACTATTTGATATAAAATAAAAGACCAAAGCCAAAGTCGATGACATCCCTAGCACCAAAGCCATTTGATGATAAAGGAAGACTAAAGTTGAAATTATGGTCATTCCCAACACCATGAGTTTATATTATAACAATAAAATATAAGTTGTGAATACTTCTCAGCACCATGATTTTGTGTTATAAAAAAATTAGGAAACATTCTCAAGTTGTAGGTACTTTTTAGAGTCATGACATCGAGCTCAAGTGACTAAGGCTAGAGTCATGGAATCTTTACAAAGCACCAACTTTATACTTAGACAAATACCAAAATAAATAAAAGTGGAGAGAGGACAGATCTTTGATGGATTCAAAAACTCTTCTTCTATATGCAACAAAAATCAAGTGTAGCAACAACCTTAAAGAGAATTTTTTACACTCCCTAGGAGATTCATTAGCAAGCAAGAAATGCAAAGACACATGCTAAACCCTATAGTTTGGGCGTGACTTCAAACCCCCCCCACCCCCCCCCCCCCCCCACCAAAATATTATGGGATTAGGATGTGTATCTAAGAATTTCATAAGGGCTCTCTTTGAGACCTTGAGATTTACAAGACTTCTTTCCTTGTATCTAGTTGAATCTCTCTCTAATATTATGCTAAATTTGAGGTCTATGGTTTGTTTAATTATGATTTATATTATGTAGGAATACTTTTATGGAAAATTTATGTGTTTGATTTATATTATAAAATGAAAATTGATGGAGATGGTGATTAAATACAACTTGAATTAAGAATTTGACTATTGATAAATTTGTGTATATGGTAGGAAGAAAGCAACAATCCTTTTGACTATAATGCATGAGATAACCTATGTGTTAAAATTTGAAATTTAGGTATGTTAATTATTATGAGTATGTCACTCACATAGTCGAAAGTATAAATAATTTTATATGTCACTCCATTATACATATCTTAGAAAAACTTGTTCTCAATTTATGTAGACATTTTATAAAATATTTTCATAAATGTTTCACCTTTATTGTTAGAGATACATCATCACTATGAAAGATGGTCACAAGTAATCTATAGATGTATGAGTACTTGTAGCTCACAGGGTGGTGATATCCCTTTGAGTTACTTTCATTTGTATAATTCTCACCATTAATTTTTGAGGAAAACATATATTAATTGTGAGAGTAAGGTACTTATGGAGTTAAAAGTATAAATATTTATAAATCATATTAGTTCTTACTATTTATGATGCCCAATGTTGGAGATTAAAAATGTACATATGAAGTAATTATCAAGGGATATTGATAAGTTTTCTAAAAGGTATGGACTTATGAATAAATCTCAAGCAGAGATAGTTTATTATCTCGATGATAAACTACTGATGAGAAATCTATGAGGGGGCCATTATTGGGATATACTCAATGGTGATAATTAACTTTTTTATTATTAGGGAAAAGGAGGATTCTAACAATAAATTAAACATTTCTTTTTGTATCCAAACCTGACATAAAAAAAAATATTTGAGCATGAATCATGTGATCAATTGGATGAACCCTAGGATATAACTGTTAGTTGAGTAAATTAATGATATAATTTCTATAGGATTGACACTAGATGAAAGTTATCTATTCTACTTGTATATTTTATATACTTATAGTTATTTTGATGACTAATCTATTCCAATAAGCTTTTAGGACACTAATTAACCAATAAAATTTTGCGGCATAATAAAATTTTGTAGCATAAACATTCATGAGGATTATTTAGTTTGGTTGGCCAATGTAGGTTGACATAATTATCATTAAGAAATGCTAGTTATTTTTTAGTAGTTTAGATAGTATTATTTTGTTAAATTTAATGTATCCAATAGTGTGTCTTGCTATCTTATTTGAATCATGAAAATATCATGTTTTGTACTTATTTATGCATTTTTTAGCCCACTAATCGTTAAAACTAAATTCTAGGTCTGAGCTAATACCTCAATACCCAATAAATTACAAATCATAAGATTGTGTGTAGTCAATCATTTGTAGAAAACCTCAATATATTTCTTAAGGAGTTAAAGTAGAAAAATGATATAGATAACTATTATTGTGGAAGAAATGAGATAAGAATGAGTAAGTATACGCTATCAATATGAGGCAACTTATTGTTCACCAAGTAGTGACTTCTATTTCATATATCATGGTAAGCTGGATCAACTCTATTATCAACTAGTAGTGAGTTATAGAGATTTGAGATCTAAGAACTATGAAGGAAGCACATTCAATAATCTCTATCCAATCTCCAAACTTATGAATATTATTGTGTATTTTTAGTGATATTAGATGAAGTGTAAGTATGAAAATGAGTCAGAATTAGATTCATTAAATAACATTAGAGTTTTGGTGAAATTTGATGAATAATCATAAAATTAGTATATTTTGAAAGTAATTAGCAACTTGTTGATGTGTGCTTCATCAAGTAATTTTGATATTCTTTTTTAGTTGAAATTCTACTTATTTAGTCATGATAATTTTTGTTTGTCATACCTCTACCACCTTTTTAGGAATATTTTAATTGTGCAATATATTTATTTTGGTTATGATATTATCATAAAGTCACCATCATATTTATCTCAAAAATAATTAAAAGATTATGATAATAATTTCACATTAATAACCAAATACCTCACTTATAATAAATGATGTGGTTTCTCAGTGTTATGACTTCATCATTAATCAAGTTTTATTTTCTCAAGTTAGAGTTATGGGGTTTTCCTTAATTTGTGACTTTGGGATATAAGAAATTATAGAGCTAAAACTACTCGGGTTAAAACTATGATAATTATCTAGTATCATGATTTTTGGACAACTAATACTATATTTGACAATAATCCAGTATGACCACTTCTCAAGGCCATGATTTTTTTCCTCAAGATAAAGAAAAACTATGACAAGGATGTACTGGCTAATTTTTAAAGTTGTGATCATTCTCAATGATGCTTCCATTTGATACAAATGAAAAGCTAAGGGCAAAGACATGACCATTCCGAGCACCATGGTTATTTGATATACAAGAAAGATCAAGGCCAAAGCTTCAACCATTCCTAGTGTCATAGATATTTGAAGCAAAAGAAAGATGAACATCAAAGTCATGATCATTTCCAACACCATGATTTAGCATTACAAAGATAAAATGCACAAGTCATAGACACATCCTAACATAATGACTTTGTATTACATAAAGATTAAGAAGTATTCTAGAATTGCAACCTAGAGCTCAAGAGATCAAGTCTAAAGTCATGATATTATCTCAAAGTCATAACTTTTTACTTAGAAATATGCCAAAATTTTAAAGTATAAAAGAAGAGAAAGGATTGAGAATTTATTCTTTTTTTTTCTTTAGGCACAAGACATAAAGCAAGGTGTAACAATAAACCTAAATAGATTTTTGCACTCTTTAGGGGATCTACAAGCAAGCAAAGGATGAATGCCATAAGCTAACCACTAAAGTTGGGGGAGCATGACTCTCAAACCCCCTTTGTCTAGGGTGGACTCAATAAATCAACTAAAATAGTATGAGATTATAGTTTGTATCCTTGATTATCATGAGGGTTGTCATTGGAGGTCTAAGATTCATGAACCTTCTTCTTTTATACCTCATTTGAATCTCTCACAATATCAGGTAAAATTAAGGTCTAAATTTATGTAATTATAATTTATGTGACATATGAATTGCTTTTATGAGTATTGATGTGTTTAATTTATATTATAGAATAGAAATTAATAGAAATTGTGATTAAATAGAACTTGAATTAGGGACTTGACTTTGGTGAATTCGTGCATGTTGTCATAGTGGATGGTTATAGGTAAACCATGAGGCTCACATACACATATGATGGAGAGAAAGTGACAGTCAATATGACCATAATGTATGAAATTAACATATATGTTAAAACTAGAAATTGAGATATATTAATTATTGTGAGTATATTACTCATAAAGCTGAAAGCACAAAAGATTTTACATGTCACTCTATTCTACATTACTTTGAAGAACTACTTCTTAATTGACATGTACATTTTTTAGAATGTTCTCTTGGTCTTTATGATATATACTAGAAGGATTCTACTTTTACTTCTTAAGGATTACTACTAAAATTATTTGAGAGAAGCATATATTAATTATGCGAGTATGAAACGTAAAAAGCTAAAAGAGCACATACTTATAAACCATATTAGTTCACTTGGTCTTTATGATAACTAAGGTTGGAGAATAAGAATATACATATGAAGTAATCATCAAGTATAGTTGAAGAGTTGGTTAAAAGGTATGGACTTATGAATGACTTTTAAGCAAGGATAATTTGTTATCTTGGTTGTCAAGTACTAAGGAGAAAATGATGAGGAGACTATTATTAGGATAAGATCAATGGTGATAATCAACTTGTATACCCTTAAAGTAAATGGACATTCTAACAATAATTCAATATTAATTCTATATCCAAACCCAACACAAATAAAATTATTTGAACATGCATCATATGAATCGAGTGAACAAAACCTAGGATCTAAGAGTCATCAAAATTCCAAAATATCTATTTTACTAGAATTATATTGTCTCACTATTGGTTGACCAAACTATTAATACATATTTTATATGATCAATATCTAGATAGAAATTATTTTTACTATTTATATGATCTATATACTTTTGAATCATTATTGATGAGATATCCTCACCAATAAGCTTTTGGTATATTATCTAATAAATAAATTGAGTAGCATAATAAAGTCATAATAAGTTTTTAGTGTCACTACCAGTAATTTTTTAGTTTGATTAGTCATTGTGAACTGAAGTAATTCTCCTTGAGAAAGAATAATACATTAGTTTAGATAGTGCTATTTAAAAAATTTTTTTAGATCCAAGAATTTGTCTTGTTATATTCTTTGAATTGTCGAAATATTGTGTTTTGTATTTCTTTTGTCTTATTTTTTATTTTTCAATTCATATTTTATGAGCAAAAGTTTTGGGATTAAGCTAACATCTTTGGACCTAAAAATTGAGAGAACTAGGAGAGCTATTTCAAAAATAGAGAGCATATAAAGAGAATTGGTAGCAACAAAGAGCCTCAAGGTAGTGAAGAACAAGCTATCTGAAAGCTCATCTTTCACCACACATTGAAAGATTATTGAAGACTAATAATGATGAATAATTATTCTGGTATTCATATGCAACCAGTAAAAGTAAATTGTTATATATATAATTTGTTTTTTGATAATCTATTTGTATAACCAAATATTTATATTTCTATTTTAATATTTTCATTTAAGTGCAGGAACGCAAATATTAAGAGGCTGGGGATGCAGCAGTAGCACAATAATAGAGGTCCTACTGCCCGATCAACTGGCCGAAATTTTTGGAGCAGAGCCTGACCCATCCCATGATCCGACCCACTCCAGTTAAATGAACAAAGAGAATTTTTAATATAAATTGTTTTGTAATTTTAAGTTCGAGTTACTATTTTTGGACCGAGGTACTGTTTATCGCCTTCTCTCTCTCTCTCTACGTGATTTATTGTGACTGCTCTGTGCTGCATACTATAAGATGATTTTTTTTGTTAGTTTAATCTGTAATGCATAAGCATTTTCTGATGGATGTAGCTAGTCGTACTGAGCAACTAGCGAACCATATTATTTCTAGTGTTTTATTTCTCGTTTTTGATTATGTCATAGTTGGATTGCTAGATTGGATATATATTGCTTGTTTTTCTGTTATTCGTGTTGTTTTCTATATCTTAATATCACTACCGTGGAAGTTGAAGCTAAGTCAAATAATGATGGTTCATTAACACTAGTATAGTGAGAGGATATCAAAGTATCTAAATGGATATGTCATGATGTTTTTAGAGCTATGAAAGTAATAAAGAAGATAAAAATGATGTGGAAGAGCCACTTTGGAATAATTAAAGTGATGAAAATGAGAAAGATGATTAATATAAGGTTATGACATTCTTTTAATCACAACTTTAGAGGAATCTAACACAGAAAACTTCAAGGAAGCTAAGGAATCAAGTGAGGAAGACATGGCTAAGATAACATTTTTGAAGCATCCAAACAATGACAAAGACATGGCCATGGACAACCCCTCAACTCCAGTGTTATATAATAAAAATGCTTATTAGAAGCTCAATGATAAAGTCATTTCCATGCACAATAATGTCATGACTTTGGTATTACATAATGAAATTGCTCATCAAAAGTTCAATGAAAATTCATGGTCATGCACACCACCACAACTTCAGAATTATAGAAAAAAATAGTCCAAGAGAAGCTTAAAGACAAATTCGCAACCATGCTCAATGCCATGATTATGGGAAAATAAAAAGAGAAGGTTCATGTTAGAACTAAGAAATATGCCACGGCACTTAAGGAAGGAAAGACCAAAGAATGAAGTGTATTGATGTAAAATAGATGGAAGAAATAAGAAAGAAGGAAGTAGGGATATATGTTGAAAACATAACATAGATGGTAAAGATCACTGATGGAGATGAGAGGGTATTGGTGGTCTGACTATGGATGTTAAATATAGAATTACTTGGAGGTAACCCAAAGATATTTTTTTCATGTGTAATATAATAAATACCAAATACCTATCATATGAATGATTATACACGCCCATTTTACCCATAGGTATAGTTGTTGAACTCAAATCCCACCATCAGTATTAATATATCTACAAGAAGTTGCTCGATTATCTTGAGATACTATAACAATTAAACCTAATCATAGAGAAAAATATTTTATTTGAGATGATGGAGTAGATTATTTTAACTAAGGGAGAATTCATTAATCAAGTATGAGCAATAGTTTATGTGTAAGATTGTTTGATATGTAAACTAGAAAATATTCTTGGAAAAGGGCCAAAATTAAATCAATTTCATGACCATTGAGTTTTTTTTTTTAGATTTTGATGAATAATGATAAAATTGATATATTTTTGGAGATAATTATCAACTTGGTGATGTGTATTTCATTGAGTAATTTTAGCATCTAGTTTTGGCTGAAACTCTATTTATTCAGTTATGTCAATCATTATACATCATGACTTTATAACCTTGTTAGCACAATCTTTCAAATGTATACCATAATTTTTTTGGATGTGATATTATCATGGAGTCACAACCATATTTTTTTCATAATAATTTAATGGTTATGGCATTAATTTCATGTCTTAGTAACTAAGTACTCCACGTCCAAAAATTCATGTCTAATTCTCAATACCATGAATTTATCTTTATTAAGACTTTGTATTCTTGAATTAGAGCTATCACATTTTACCAAAGCTATGACTGAGTTATATAGAGTTATAAAGCCAAAACTACTCATTAAAGCTATAGAAATTATGCAATGATGTAACTTTTTGGCACATAATGCTATAACGGGTGTTTGATATGTAAACTATTAAATATTTTTTGTGTATATGTGATACTATTAAAAGATGTGTAAATATAAAAAAAAGTCAAAATTGAATTGATTTCAAGATTTTAGCGTTTTGGTCAAATTTGAAGAATAATCATGAAATTAGTATGTTTTTCAATCTGGTGATGTGTGGGTGCATCAAGTAATTTGTGCATTCATTCTCTACCGAAACTATACTTATTTAGTTATGATAATCTTTATATGCTATGAATATATCATCTCATTAGAATAACTATTCACTTATACAACATTTTTTTTGTAATGATATTATCATGGAGTCATTATCATATTTTTATAATAATAATGAAATAAATTTGATATTAATTTTATGTCACAATAATCAAATACCCTACCAATCCTAAAATTCATGACCATTTCCTAGCACTATCACTTTATTTGTGCCAAAGCTTTATATTCTTAAGTCAAACATTTTCTCAAGACAATAGCTTTTGAGCTACAAAAAGTTATAAAGCTAAATCTACTTAGGCCAAAACTACATCAATTATCCCATCACCATAAATTTTGGACACATAAGATTATAGAGGGAATTAATCAAATGAACCAATTTTTAATGACATGATTGTTACCCTCAAGAGAAGAAAAAAACCATGACTCAGAGATACAAGCTAATTGTCAAAGCTATTGCCATTATTAGTATAATCTCTATTTGATAGATGAGAAAGGTGAAGGCCAAAGTAGTAGCCATTTTTAGCAATACAACCATTTGATACCTAATAAAGGTGAAGGCCAAAGTTATGGTCATTCCCACCACCATGACCATTTAATATGAGAAGGATCAAGGCCAAAGCCATGACTATTATTAGTGCCACAACCATTCACATAGAAGAAAGACCAAGACCAATATTATGAGCATTCTTAATGATGCAACATTATGTTACAAAAACAAAATACACATGTCATGTATGCTAAATGATGCATTTCAAAGCCATGACTACCTCACCTCGAGCTGAAGAGACCAATGCCAAATTCATGGCCTCTTCTAAAACCATAATTTTCTACTTAAATAGATGACAAAATTTTTAAAGTATAAAAAAAGAGAGATGATGAAAAATAAATATTCTTCTTTTTTCTTCACATACCAAGATCAAAGGAATGCACGACAACAAATCTAGGGTGATTTTCATACTCCCTAAGAGATTCATGAGTAAGCAAGAGATGCAAGACATAAACTAAACCCTATAGTCGGAAGGCATGATTCTTAAAACCCTCCTCCCCAACCCTCTTTAAGGTGGATTCAAGAAAATCAACTAAAATAGAATGTGATTAGAGTTTGTATCCAAAACTCTCATTAGGATTATCATTGAGAATCCCAGGTACAAGAGAATTCTTCTTGTATACGTCATTATTTTCCTCCCAAATATCAAGCTAAATTGAAGTATAGGATTTGTTTAATTATAATTTATGTGATGTATGAATAGTTTTATAATTACTTATTGTGTTTGATTACTATTTTGGAATGAAAATTGATAGATATGATGATTAAATAGAACTTGAATTAAAGATTTGATTATTAGTAAATTTGTGTATGTTGTCATGGTGGATGATGATAGATAAACTATGAGGCTCACTAACACATATGGTAAGAAGAAAATGTTAGCTCACTAACACATATGATGCATGTGACAAACCTATATATTAAAACTCAAATTGATATATATTAATCATTGTGATTATGACCCTCATATAATCAAAAGAATGACCAAGTTGTACATATCTTAAAAGAACTTTTTCTCAATTGATGTGGATGTTTAATAGAATATTCTTTTAGAGGTTTTAGCTTTACTATGAGAGTCACATCATTAATATGGAGGATGGTGATAGGTAATATATAAAATATGCATGAATATATTCATTCCTAACAAGGTGGTGATAGCCCTTTGAAGTATTTTCTCTCGTATAGTTCTGACAAGTGAGATCTAAGCAAAACATATGTTAGTTATCTAAGTATAATGCCTACAAAGGAAAAATTACAAATATTTTTAAACCACATCTTTTTTTGGTCTTCATGACACTTGAGGCTGGAAAATAAAAATATACATGCAAAACAATCATCAATGGTAGTTGATGAGTTACCTAAAAGGCATGAACTAGCAAATGAACCTTGAGAAAAGATAATTTCTTGTCTCAATGGTAAAGTACCAAGGGATAGCCATTAGTGGATGATCATTAGTATGGGCTCCATAGAGTTGACTACCTTCTATGATGCTAGGGCAAAGAGTCATTCTACAATAAAATATATCTCCTCTAAAAGTCATTCAAAAATCTCAAAATATCTTTTCTACCAGTATTATATTATCTCATTGTTAGTTGATTGAACTATTATTACAATTGATATGTGATTGATAACTTGATGAAAATCTTTTTTACTACTTGTATGACCTATATACTTATTAATATTTGTTGATAAGATACTCATGCCGACATGTTTTCTGGATATTGTCTAACTAACAAAATTGGGCAGAGAAATAAAGTCACAAAATATTTTTGATGCCATTATCTAAGATTGTTTAGTTTAGTTGGTCAATGTGAGCTGACATAATTAATTTTGAGAAATGATAAATTTTTTATTAGTAAAGATGACCATCATTAAGGAAGTAAATTCTCTTTATCACCAACAAGGAGAGTGAATTTCTCTTTCTTGATATTGATAAGAAATTGTCTCATGACCAAAAATAGTCATCTCATTATTAATGGTATATAATTTTTCTCCTTTATATATGATACAAAAATACACTAGAAAAATAATTAACCAATATATCTTTGATAATCCTATCTAGGTGCTTGACCATCTAATCCACCAATTGAAGTGAGAGAGATCTTCGAATAATTTTTCTGAGATGCAATCTTTATAAAATGGATATGGGCATCAAGTTAACACTTGATCCTAAAATGCACAATGTATTCTGAAAGGTGTGATCAATAATGAAATGTTTAGTGGGGCTTTTGGGGTCTTTCTATTTTTAAGAAGTTTTTTTTGAATGGTCATACTATACTTCTTGGGCATATTAATGGTTTTGTATGTCTTCAACTTCCTCTTACTACTATTCATTATGTTTTTCATAAATTTAATATAGTTTGATATTTAGGCTAGAGCTTCAAAAAATAATATGTTCACATTTGACTTTTAGAATATATTGAGAAATTTTTTAAAATGTTAATCTAATTTCTCTTTCTTAATCATTGTAGAAATGAAAAATTCATTAGAAGCTTACCTTTTGGCTTCATTCACTCCTCTATCCCCATATTTCTTTTTTTCACATCTTTAGGTGAAATGAGGTTTTGCACTTATTTTGAAGTTAAAGTTCATGTTAGGTGTTATGGCATCATGGTTATCATTATTCCTATTTTTTTCAGAAGGGTTTGTAGCTTCTTGGAGAATTTTAGGCTAAGACATAGTTTTTGAGGAAGTCGTAGCTATGTTATTTTCAAAAACTCTATGATCAAATTTTTTAAAATACCTTAGTAGCTTCAAAACCATGACATTTGGAAGAGTCAATGCACTATCTTTCCACCCCCCCCCCAAGTTCTAGAATTATTTTATTTACAATATCACAGTAACACCTTCACATTTCTAAGTAATTTTAAAAAATAGTTCTTTAGATTTACTTTCATATCACTTGGAAGTTCAGTTACCTCTTTTTCATTTATTGATAATGCCAACTGACCATGATGAAGTTTTATATTTCTCATCACCAAATTTATTCCATTCTTCTTTACTTCATTTGCTCCTATTTGATTATCTTGAGCATTATTCTTTTTCTTTAATTTTGCTAGGATACCTCCACTCTATCATCTAAAATTAGTTTTTCATCCCTTCATGATGATTGGAATTTAAAATTAAAGTCTTCTCAGTTAGTGTAGTTCATCATTGTTCCCCAATATTTCTAGAAGATTTTTCAATAGGAAGTTGATCACTCCCAACGTCTCCATACAAAAAATTCTCATAATTTCTCATATTTAGATGGTAATGCATTAGAACATTATTATTAGGTCAAAATATGTACCCTTTGCTCTACAATCGATCAACTTCTTTCATTTAATAAATGTGATCCACATCTATCAAATTATGTAGATGTAATGAGGCATCTCTCATAATAATCTTTTTTTTTCTTCTTGAGTGTCAAACTTTTTCAAAAGAGCTTCAATCTTTGCTTCAATAGTGGTAAACCTATCTTACTCCAATATTCTAGCTTGTTTTCTCCCAAATAAATAATATATTATAGTTTTGTAGTTATTTTTCACTCTCTTTAAACAAGAAATATGTTTTCTATGATGATTTATTTTAAATAGACCCTTTGTCAGTCACATCAAGCATGTATCTTGTCATATAGATCATCCCATTGTATAAGGTTTGGGATTGGAACCACAACTTATATCCATATTGAGGACATCTTCTTAGTAAATCCTTAAAATGGTCCCAAGTGTCATATAAGTTCTCATAGTCCTCTTATTGGAATTGACTTATCTCTCTCCAAAGTTGAGATGTAATTTGAGGTGAGAAGAATTTTATTGAGAAAAACTCTCATTAATTCATTCAACTCTCAATGAAGTTCCAAGATAAACATTTGAACTACTTTTGTATCTTACCACTTAATGAAAATGAAAATAAGCATAACCTTATGGCATCCTAGCTAACTCCATTAATTTTCATAGTGTTTCATAGCTTCAAAAACAATGCGACATGTCCATTAAAGTCCTCCATATGCCCTTTCTCTATATTATTTTTTTTGAACCATAACTATTAGACTCATCTTCAACTCAAATTAATTAGCTTCGACTAGTTGTAAATGAATCCCAAAATAATTATCCATCACTATGGGCTTCCAAAAATCTTTCAAAGTTTGGTAATGGATAGGTTGTTTGACAACTTGCCAATTATAATCTTGGGACTTTGTGTTACTTTTTATACCCTCTATAAGGTCTTTATTAGTTATTTGTTTGACAAGAATTCTTCTAGTTCTTTTGATTTATAGGTCTAGCGGCGTTACCTCAATACTATAGCTTTGACTCTTATAAGGTGCTAAAAAAAGAAAATAGAAAATAAAATGCAAGAAAACAAACAAAACCAAAAAACAACTATCCACATTTAAATAAATTAACAATGTTTAGCTTTTTGCTTTAAAAATAATTATCAAATTAAAATAATTCTCAGCAATTGTACCAAAAACTTATGGTAACTTTGTACTACTATCTAATTTTATTGGTTAGTCAATATCCTAAAAGCTTGATAATAAAAATATCTCATCAACTGAGATCCGCAAGTGTATGAGTTGTATAAGTAGTAAAATAGAATTTTATTTAGTTATCAATCCCATAAGAATTATTTTGGTTGTTTTATTATTCAATAATAAGATAACCAATTTTTAGTAAAATAGATACTTAGATTATTAGATAATCTTAATTCCATTGTTTATTAATTTAATTTATGGGATACTATTTAAGTTGCTCAACTTATGCTATGTTGGACATATAATAAAAATTAGGGTATTTTGTAATGACTCTTTGCCCTAAATGCACACAAGGGGGTTGTTACTATTGATCCCTTACTAATAGTAATTCCCTCATAGTTGTATTCTTGGTATGTCACAATTGAGATAACCATCAATCACTACTCAAGTCATTCACAGTTTCATAACTTTAAAGATACTTTATCAATTATCCCTAATAGTTACTTCATATGCATACTCTTATTTCTTGACCTCATAAGCTATAAAGATAACATATTGATATAGTCTATAAGCATTTGTAATTTCAACATTATAAGTACCATACTCATACAATAAAAATATGTTTTCCTCAAGTTTCACTAGTAGGAACCATACGAGTACAAGTAACTCGTAATGATTGTTACCACCTTTTAAGTCAAATATACTCAAAGACATCATGAGGATTTTTTGTCACCAACCTCCTCGATGATGATGTGACTCCTAGACTAATGATAAAACCTTTGGAAAAATATTTCATATAATATCCTTCCTCATTGAAAATTAGTTCTTTTAAGATGTGAACAATAGATAAGCATATAAAAGCATTCAAATTTCTAGATTCAAAAGTATCATACTAGCAATGATTAATATACCCATATTTTTAGGTTTATCTTAAGAATCACCGTCAAAAGAACTTTATTACCTTCCTACCATATGCATGAGCGAGCCTCATAGTTTACCTATCACAGCCCACCATGACAATATCACACAAAACTACTAATAATAGAAACCCTAATTCAAGTTTTATTTAATTATCATCCATTAATATTCATACATAAAATAAATCATATATCATTTATTTTTTAACAAATAAATGCAATTCACATCACATATCCCAATTATACAAATCGTTGTCCCATACTAGTTTGGTACAAATTCTCAAATTTATTCTTCGAAGAGAGAGATTTGAGAGCAATGCTCCAAACTCTAGGAATTAGCATTAATCTTACATCCTTTACTTATTTTTCAAACCCCTAGAAAGTGCAAAATTTTCCTCTAGGATTTGGTAGTTGTCATGACTTTGCTTATTACTTGATAGAGAAAAGAGAAGAATGAGAGATCTCTCAAAATTTCTTTTTATTTATTTTTTATACACGAGAGACCTTGGATTACTCTAAGCATGAAATCATAATTTTCAAAAGAAAGTCATAACTTTGGCCTTCATCTTTTCTGCTTGAGATCACAACTCTAAAAAATAATTGTGACTCTGATCTATATCTTAATCTTTTATAACACAAATTCACTATGCTGGCACAAGCACGCCTTGGGCCTAATATCTTCCTAAAAAGAAGTTTTGGAATTATGAAGTTGTTTTAGTTTCATGCATTTGTCCACTTTTCATGTACAAAGGGTCACAGTGTGGAGAAGTTACCATGGAGTGGTGATGAATTCTCATCTTGTTACAAAATCATGACACTGTGTAGAGGCCGCAACATTTTAAATGATCCTTCTTGATTTTTATATGGTCATAGTGATGAGAACTTGCCGTGGTATTGAGAACTAGCTACAGAATTGAGGTCTTTTATTTGTTGGTTGTGGCCATGACATTGAGAAATAGACATGGTGCAATGGTTTCCCTTCATATCTTTCAAGTTTATGTAGTACTATGAGTGGTTATAGCACTAGCTTTTTCTTCTCTCAAATATCATGCTCTCATGGTGGTACCAGGATATCATGACACCAATAATTAGTTTGAGCATACAAGTTGTTATATATTCCTTTGAGGGCAAGAGTTGTCACCTTGGAAATGATCATACTTGAGTAATGTCAAGTATGATATTTGAGAGAAGAAACTCATAGCTTTGAATAATTATCATGCCTTGGTATGAGTAGCCATGACTATAATTTTTTATAGCTCAAAAGTTATAGCTTTGTAAAAGGCTACAACTCTGTCTTTAGATTATTGATCCATATTAAAGATAAATTCATAGTAATTAAACATGTTTGAAATATTGAGTGCTTGTGAGGTACTTGATTGCTAAAATAAAGAATTAATATTACAACCATTAAAATTTTCTAATCTAAGTAAAGTTGTGACTACATAATAAATCATATCCACGAAGAAAATGTTGCACAATGAAAAATTATGCTAACAAGTTAGTACGGTCGTGACATACAAGAATTATCCTAACCAATTAGATAACATTTTGGTCAAAAATGAATATCAAAATTATACATAACTTAATAATCTACTCACTCTACTAAACACCTCCAAAACCTTTTGATTTCATGATTATTCATCAAAAATCTTTAAAATACAAAAGTTATGATATCGCCCATGATACCTTTTTTTTCTTGTCTACTTATCATTATAAACTACCAAAATATACAAGAATATTTGATAATTTAAATATCAAAGAATAGTAGAGAAAAAAAAAATAGAGATTATATGACAATGAATTAGTAGAAGGATGAAAAGGAATTTTCTTTGCTACTACAACCATCTTAGCATTCAATACTCTACCTCGACCATCAATATTATAGAAAATACAAGTGGACTAATGGAACTCTACAAGTCATAATTTGATAAAATCTATCATTTCCCTAAAATAGTAAAGAGATTGAGAATCAAATAAATTATATTCACCACAAAAACATGGATGCTTTTGTGTTTACATTATCTTGAAATGCATAGAGTTAATAAACAATCTTCTCATGGAAATCAGAATCTTAGTAGTTTGTATTATCTTTAATTGGGACTATAAAAATTAAAAATTTACACTCTATGACATTATTTAATAATGGATTGAAGGCATTTATTATAAATTGTGTTTTACAATGGATGTAGTGTTAGTAATAGTACTCTAGGCTTATCATATGGACATGATAATTTTACTATTTATAAAAATTAATTATTATGATGATTTGCATATTTAATACATATAATATCCTTTAATAATATTATTTATTATTCTAAATGTCTCTAATTGGTTATTGTTATGTGAATAATAATAAATTAAGATTAGTAGAAAGTTTGATTGATATTAATGTGATAAATATGTGTATGAGATACAAATTAAATTTATATTCATTTGTTGATAACAAATATTGGACAGACACGCCTTGAGATTAATACATGGATCAAAGTCATAAGTTAATATCTAATAGTTGTATTATTAAATCCTTTGACCTGAGATCATTTTAATTCTCAACATAAAGAATATTTTGTTTAAATATAATCAAACATTATCTTTAATCAAATGACAGTAAAGGTTATACTTGAACATAATAAGAATTATATAGTAAGATATGAGTGATTAAAATTAAAATTTTCCCTCTTATTATAAGTGAGATATCTCAAGGTCCCCTTGACAATTGAGACTGAGAAATACATGGTATTGCTCAAATGAATTGATCGTGATCAATATTATTTGTTTAATCAGTCTAATTGGGTTTCGAGTAAGCAAAGATATAATGATATAAGGTTGACTTTGTCCATATCTTATATTCTATCAAGATATTATGAGACAAAGGAATTATATCATTAGCTATATTAAGGCTGTCTCGAATTATAAGCTTTTCTTTTAACTTGGGTAGTCATAATATCTTGCTAGAGAACACTTATGACTTGTATGATCAAAATATAATTTAAGCTTACTGCCAATGTTAATTGAACCTATATGGTCACACATTAAGAATGAATTATAATAGTTATGATTTTTTTACTCTCTATAATAATTTAAAATGATGAGATTTATTTAAATTACAAATAACAATTAATTGTTATTTAATTTCAAATTTAATTTTGAGAAAATTTAAATTCGTGATTTAAACAAATAATTAATCTATTATATTTTCTTATTGGATAAGGAGATAATCTATAAAGGTTTTTATTAAAAGATTTTTAAATATATATTAATATATAAATTTGTTTCCTTATTTGATAAGGATTTGAATTTAAATTATTATTATTTAAAAGAGATTTAAATTTATAATAATAAAAAATTCATTTTTGACTTAAATCCTAGCATACACACACACACACACACACACATAAAAAAGGGGAGTCGTCATCTTTACTTTGAGAGAAACCAAAACATAGAGAGAGAAAAAAATCCTAATTTCATTTTGAGAAGATAAATCTTAACTAGCATTCAACAATATCGTTATTATTTGTTTATGTGTGGATACTTGTAGAGGGTGATATTTTTTCAGAAATACAGCACCTTTGAAGATCCAAATAAACCAAGTTGTAGACTTTGAGGGCTTGACAAATCAATTTATAAAAGGTAAGTTTTGTTTATCCTTCCTTTGATTTTATGAAATGCATATGATCCTTGGTGGGTTAAAGAATTAAAATTTTAAATTTCGGTGTGTTTATATTCTAATATTCTCGGGTATTCTGCCCATAACCCAATAGTGGTATTGGAGGGACTTGTGTTTTCATACAAATCAATAAAGACATGTTTGATTGTATGTATGTTATGTAAATGATTTTGGCATGATTTGCATTTTTAAATATATGTGATAATATGGCTTGAATGAATGATAAAGTTGATAGGTTTTGTTAAGGTATTAATTGATTGAATCTGAAACCCAAAAAGATGCCTTAATATGCTTAATAATTTGAATGGGATATTGTCGTTAAAATGTTTAATAGCATGTTATATGACTCTGGCTTTGTTTTATTTAGATTAATACATGGACTAAATTCATATATCAATCCTAATTTATCAGTGATTGTTTATGGTGGTGCGAAAATAAGTCCTATGTATAATGAAATTACATAATATGTTGTTTTACTGTGATTTTGATGGTTTTTGGCTTATTCAAAAATTTATTGAGGAGATCAATGAATTTCTTTTTTCTAGGGCACTACTCCCAACCCTACAAGGTTGGCCCCCTTTGACCCTGTCCGCTAATCGACTAGCGGAACCACCATAATAGCTATGTGTAGCACCTTATGAATTTAATTGGTTTTAAATACACACCTATTATAATTTATTTCTTTTAATACAAATTATTTGTGCTATATGATAGCATGATATATTTTGCATGTTGTGTTGCTTCACATGGTGCATAATATGACCTTTTAGACTAATGTGTCTGGCAGATTATTATTATTATTATTTTTACAAGGGTTTTAATTATTAAATATGGCTTGTGTGCCATTTTTGTTTTATTGTACTTTTAGTTTACTATTAACAGTATTTATTTAATCATTGTAATAAAACAAGAGACAATGCAAGCTATTTGAAGTCATGCAATCTAACCATGATGATATGGGGGCTAGGTGTCTATGCACAAGTTGGTGGTTAAATAGATATCATGGAGCTGCTTATTATTACTTAATTAGGAATGACTATTGATCTTCATATTGGCTTATGGAGATCAATCTAGATTAAGGCCATATTGTGATACGTTTATTATATGCATGTATGAGATGCTATGTGTGATGTTACATGAGTATGTGATACTAGATGTATGATGAGATTGTCTATTAATTGAAAATTAAAATCAATCAAGATCCCTCACATAAAATTTAAACTTAACATGTCATCCATATTTAAATACTTGTCAAATCTTTTATCACCTTAATGTGGGTTCTACCAAAGTAGAAGTACATTAGGTTATATTAGTGAGACAAGATGAGTAATGGTGCTGCCCATATGTTTAAAAATGATTTAACTTTATTAGGTTATCAAAATGGTTTTAAGCCTAATGGCATTAGATGGAATTTAAACATGTCCGGACATATGATGTCAAAATCTCATAAATATCTAATAGTTGCATGAGATGCAATTGGTAAGAGTTACCTATCTAAATAACTTAATTTTAAGTGTCATGCCAAAACTGACTTAAAGTTAAGTAAAATATGGATCTTAGCTCACTAGATTAATATGATTATTCTTGAGTGTTGTTAATTTAGTGGGACTTTTTCATAATCAAAATACTTATCAAACTTTGCATTCATTGTAGATGGACAACAATAATAACAAAAATTCTACTATGTCATTGTGATCATTTATTGAAAAGGATAAACATATAGGGACAACTTTCTTGACTAGTTTTGACATTTAAGAATTGTTATCAAATAAGAAAGGAAGCTTTATGTCCTAGATGAACTTCTCCATGAAGAAGCAGCTTATAATGCTCCTAAGCTGAAAAGAATGCTTATGAGAAGCATCATAATGACTTTATTGATGTTGCAAGCTTGGTGCTAGCTACTATGTGTTCTGAACTTAAGAAAGATCTAAAAAATATAGAAGCCTTTAATATGATCTTTAATCTTAACGAAATGTCCCAACAACAAGTAAAACAAGAAAGGTATGAGACTACCAATGTATTGCATTCTTGCAAGATGGCTGAGGGTGCTTTAGTTAGTGCTTATGTTCTAAATATAAAAGGGTATATTGAGCACCTTGATAGGCTTGGATTTCCATTGAGCCAAGAGTTGATATCTGATTTGATTCTGAATTCACTTTTTATTAGTTATGGCCAATTTGTCATGAGCTATAACATTAATGAAATGGACAAATCTATCTCCGAGCTACATACAATGCTTAAAACCACTGATCAAAATATTAAATTTAAGCTTGGTCATGTTCTAACGATTCAAATAGAAAGGGCTTCAAGATCAAAAACAATGGCAAAGGAAAGTCTAATGCTTAACCCAAATCCAAACTTGAACCCAAGGCTAAAGCCTCAAAGGAGGGTGTTTGTTTTTTTTTGTAATGAACCTGGTCATTAGAAGAAAAACTACAAGCTATATTTAGAGGATTTAAAGGAAAAAGAAGAAGACTGGTGAGACTAGTTCTTCACGTATTTTTGTTATTTAGATTAATTTTTCTCCTTCTAGTTTCTATGTATTAGATACTAGATGTGGATCTCATATTTGTACAAATGTGTAGGGCCTCAAAGTGAATAGATAACTGAAGAAGGGTGAAGTTGATCTACGAGTATGAAATATAGCAAAAGTTGCTGCTTTAGGTGTAGGAAGTTATGAACTTACTTTTCCTAGTGTGCTTTTGTTAGTTTTGGACAATTTCTATTATGTTTTTACAATGTGTAGGAATATTATTTCAGTTTCTTGTTTAGATAATAATAGTTTTTCTTTATTTATTAAGAATAATAATTGCTTTATTTTTCATAAAGACATGTTTTATTCAAATGCCTATTTTAGGATGGTCTTTATATTATGAACTTTCAAAAATCTAATAATTCTCATGTCTATAACATAACTACTAAGAAATTTAAATCCAATGATTTAAATTCAACCTATCTTTGGCATTGTCACCTAGGACATATAAATGAGAAACATATCTCAAAACTCCATCAAGTTGGACTTTTGAATCATAAGATAGATGTAAATCTTATTTATTGGATAAGATGACATTTGATCCCTTTACCATACACAAAGAAAGGGTCAATGAATTTTTGGAACTCATACATGCATATGTATGTGGACCAATAAGTTTAGATTTTAGAAGAGGTTATAAGTGCTTCATTATATTTACTGATGACTTTAGTAGATATGATTATGTCTACTTGATGAAATATAAATCTGAATCATTTGAAATTTCAAAATGAAATACAAAACCAACTTGGCAAGATACTCAAGGCACTTCGATCTGATCGAGGTGGTGAATATTTGAGCCAAGAATTAGATGACCACGTAGAACTTGTGGAATCATTTCACAATTAACTCCCCCTAGAACACCACAATGGAATGATGTGTATGAGAGGAGGAATTGAACTTTATTAGATATGGTTTGATCTATGAGTCCAATAGATCTTCCATTTATTTTTTGGAGTTATGCACTTGAAATAACTACGTTCACACTAAATTAAGTTCCATTCAAAGTAGTTGAAAAGACACCATTTGAGATGTGGACTAGCAAAAGGCCTAATTTGTCTTTTCTTAAGATTTGGGGTTGTGAGGTATATGTAAAACATCATGTTTCAAATTAACTAGAGCCTAAATTTGATAAATATCTTTTTGTGGGGTATCTTAAAGAGACTAAGTGTTATTACTTTTACAATCTCATAGAGAATAAAATATTTGTTGCTCTAAATGGTGTCTTTCTAGAAAATGAATTTATTTCTAAAGGAACCAGTAGAAGTAAGGTACAACTCAAAGAAGTTCGAGAACCACACGATAACATCGAACTACCTGTGTATACTCATAGTCAACAAACTTTTGTTGACATATCTTCTATAGCACAAAATTTATATAGATCTGACAGGATACGTTATAAGCTCGAGAGATATGGATTTCTTGTTACTGATAACAATGATGTATTATTAGTAGATAAAAATGAACCGACAACCTATCAAGATGTTATGTTGGACCTAGACTCTGAGAAATGGTTAGAGGCCATGAAGTTTGAAATTCAATCCATGTATGATAATCATGTATGGACATTGATTGACCCACCCGAAGGTATAAAGCCCATTGGGTGCAAATGGATTTATAAAAGAAAAACTGGCATGCATGCCAAAATGGATACTTACAAAGCAAGGATAGTTGCAAAAGGTTTCATATAAACTCAAGGTATAAACTACGATGAGACTTTTTACCTGTAGATATTCTTAAGTCTATCAGAATTCTTATTGTCATTTCTACATATCATGATTATGAGATTTGATAAATGAATGTTAAAACTATGTTTTTTAATAAAAACTTACTTGAGGATGTGTACAAGACACAACTTGAGAGATTTATACAACCTAAGAATTCTGATAAAGTATATAAGCTTCAAAGATACATTTATGGTTTGAAGCAAACCTCTTGGAGTTGGAATCCTCATTTTGATGAAAATGTCAAAGGGTTTGGATTTGTCAAAAATAAAGATGAGCCTTGTATTTATAAGAAAATTAGTGGGAGCGCAATTGTATTTTTGGTCTTATATGTTGATAATATTTTACTCTTTTGGAATGATATCCCTACCTTGTAGAATGCCAAGTCTTGGTTAGAGAAGTGTTTCTCAATGAAAGACTTAGACAAATCTACCTATATCCTATGAATAAAGATCTATAGAGATAAATCTAAGAGGCTGATTGGTCTAAGTCAAAGGACTTACATAGACAAAGTACTAAAATGGTTCAGTATACAAGATTCCAAGAGATGATACTTGCCCATGTTTCATGGTATTACTCTTAGCAAATCTCAGTAACCTAACACTAAAGATGAGCAAGAGTGGATGAATAAGATTTATTATGCCTCAGCATTAGGATCTATCATGTATGTCATGTTGTGCAATAGACCAGATGTATCTTTTGCTTTAAGCATAATAAGTAGATATCAGTTAGATCTCAGTGGAGTCACTAGATAGTTACGTTGTCAATAACATTCTTAAGTATCTAAGAAGGTCTAAAGATATATTCTTGGTATATGGCAGATTGGAAGATTATCTGGTTGTAAATGGTTACACAGATGCAAGCTTCCTATCTGACAAAGTTGATTTCTGATCATAGTCAGGATATGTGTTTTATTTAAATGGTAGTGCAGTTAGTTGGAAAAGTTCAAAGTAAAGCACTATTATTGATTCTACAACTGAAGCTGGATACATTGCAGCATCAGATGTAGCAAAGGAAGTAGTTTGAATCAAGAAGTTCATTATTGACCTTGAAGTGGTTCCTAGCATAACAAATCTTGTTGATATTTATTGTGATAATAATGGTACTATTGTACAAGCAAAGGAACATAGATCACAACATCGATCCAAACACATTCTTAGGCATTATCATCTCGTCCAATATATTATTAAAAGATGTGATATTAAGATATGCAATGTTTCAACAGATGATAATATTGTTGATCTATTGATTAAGCCTCTACCACAAGCAAAACATAATCAAAATGCTAAGTTCATAGGTATTAGTTACATTGATGAATGGGCCTAGTGCAAATGAAAGATTATTAGTAATAGTACTTTATGCCTATTGTATGGACATGGTATTTTGACTATTTGTGAGAATTAATTATTATTATTATTTGCATGGTTATTATATATAATATTCTTGAATAATATTATTAATTATTCTAAATGTCTCTAATTTGTTATTGTTATAGGAATAGCAATGAATTAAGATTAGTATAAGGTTTAATTGATATTCATGGGATGAATATGTATATGAGATACAAATTAAATTTATATCTATTTGTTGAGAATAAAGTATTGGACAGACACATCTTGAGATTAATACATGGATCAAAGTCAAAAGTTAATCTTTAATAGTTGTGTCATTAAATCCTTTGATCTAAGATCATCATAATTCTCAACATAAAAAATATTATGTATTGATATTATCAAACATTGTCTTTAATCAGATGATTATAAAGGTTATACTTGAACATAATAAGAATTATATAGTGAGATATGAGTGATTAAGATGGAATTTATCTTTTTTATTACAAGATAGATATCTCAGGATCCCATCGACAATTGAGACTAAGAAATGCATGGCCTTGCTCAAATGAATTAATGGAGATCAATGTTATTTATTAAGTTAGTCTAATTTGGGTTCGAGTAATCAAAGATAAAATGATATAAGGTTAACTTTTTCCATACCTTATATTTTATCAAGATATCATGAGACAAATGGATTATGTTATTAGCTATATTAAGGTTGTCCTAGATCATGAGCTTTTCATTTAACTTGGTAAGTCATAATATCTTGCTAGATGCCACTTATGACTTGTTTGATCAAAATGTGTTTAGGCATACTACCAATGTTAATTGAACCTATAGGGTCATACATTAAAAATGAATTATAATGGTTATGGTTTTTCACTCTTTGTAGTAATTTAAAATGTTGAAATTATTTTAAATTATAAACAACAATAGTTATTATTTAAATTTGAATTTAAATTTGAATTAAAATTTGAATTTAATTATGAAAAAGTTAAAATTCATAATTTGAACAAATAATTAATTTGTTATATTTTTTTAGTGGATAAGGAAATAATCTGTAAAGGTTTTTTTAAAAAGAGTTTTAAACATATAGAGAAAAGGAAGAATGATGAAAAAAAAGGAAGAAATGATGAAGAATGAGAAGAAATAGAAGAAATAGAAGAATGGGAAAAAAGTAAGAATGAGCAGAATGGGAATGATGGAAAGAAAATGAAGAAAAGAAATAAAAGGAAGAATGATGAAGAAAAGGAAGAATGATGAAGAAAAAGAAGGATGATGAAGAAAAGAAAGGATATGAAGAAAAGGAAGGATGATGAAGAAAAGGAAGGATGGTGAAGAAAAGGAAGGATGATGAAGAAAAGGAAGGATAAATTTTTTTTTTTGATAAATAAAAATGCACTATCAAAAATTCTTTACATTCTATGTCATAGGCAACAACTTGTGTTCCTTATGAAAAACAATAAACATCTCAATTTGAATTTTTCTGATAATAAAATCTGCATCATTAGCTTTTGATTCATGGAACCGCCTGTTCCTATCTTTCCAGATATGATAGACAACCGCCGCAAACGTAGCTTTTCGGAGGTTGTTTTCCACAGTGTTGGCTTCATGCATCTTTATTAATAATCTAAACCCCATAGGTATCGAGAAGATGTTCCCGTTCAGCTTAGCCCAACCTTGAGAAACTTCCAGAATATATCTTGTAAATACACAATTAAAGAAAAGATGGTTGAAAGATTCTATTAACCCGCAGAATTCATAACATTTGTTTGTAGGCGTGAAGTATTTATCTTTGGTCCATAGCTTGCCCTGTTTTGCAATCCAAAGGTTTGCTGCATGTTTTGGAATACGGTTTTTAAACCATATGAGGTTTGCCCAGGATTTACTTCTTTTGAATTGAGAATCTGCAAGAAAATGGTAGGATTTGCATACAATTCTGCCCTTCTCACCCCATTCTTTTAGCAATAGTTCTGCATCTTCCTTAGATCCAGCTTTATGTACTAGGATATCTCTAACAGAGATCAGATTTTTCCAAAACGGCGTGTCCTCCTTTGAGCTTTGTGCTACCCAAATGTTAACACCATTTAAGTAAAAATGGTGAATCCATTTGATCCAGAGGGAGTCTTCCTTCTTATTAATTCTCCAAAGTGTTTTAATGAAAAATGTTTTATTCCATATAAATATATTTAGAACACCAAGACTTCCAAGGTGTATAGGTAGACATACTTTCTCCCAAGATGCTTTAGGTCTATATCTACCATGTGGTTTGGCACCCCATAGAAATCTTCTACATGCTCCCTCTATAGATTTAATGATGTACGAGGGAATTAGAAAAACCGAAAACCAGCATCCCTCGATTCCTTGTACCACTGTACGGAGGAGCTCTAACCTGCCCGCAAGGGAGAGCAGTTTTCCAGCCCATTGATGTATCGCTGATGTGATTTTGGCAAGAAGTACAGAAAATTACGAGGAGATAAGGTGGCTGGACGATAAAGGAACGCCCAGAAACGTTAAGGGAAGGTTACCTTCCATAAAGCCTGTATTTTCAATTATTTTCCTCTTAATCTCCTCCCTTACTCCTCCAAAGAAGATATTCGATTTGGAGGAGTTTACGCATAACCCGGAGACACTTGTAAATTCATGCAATGTGTTCAATATAATGGAAGTAGAGTTTATATCGCCTTTTGAGAAAACTATTAGATCGTCCGCATACATCAAATGGAATATCTTAAGAGAAGCACAACCGGGATGGTAAGAGAACCGATCCATGGAGGCGAATTTCCTGGAAAGATATTCCATACAAATAGCAAACAAGTATGGCGACAATGGGTCCCCTTGTCTAAGACCACGGTGGCCTTTAAAAAAACCATGAAGCTGGCCGTTTATTGATATCGAGTACAAAGTAGTGCTAATGCACTCGTATACAGTCTGTGTGAATTGTTTTGGAAAGTTGAGGCTATTTAGGACTTCAATAAGAAAGGTCCAATTCACCGTGTCAAATGCCTTTTGAATGTCAATTTTGAAGAAGCATCGGGCAGAAATTCTTTTGCGGGAATATTTCCTTATAAGGCTTTGAGCTAAAAGGAAATTATCGGAAATTAGGCGCTCCTTGATAAAGGCACTTTGAGTAGGGCAGATAATACGGTCCAGAACCCGCTGAAGACGTGATGCAATTAATTTGGAGATAATTTTATATAAGACGTTACATCAAGAGATGGGATGGTAATCATTAACGGAAGATGCATGGGAAGATTTCGGTATTAAGGCAATATACGCATGGTTTATTTGCCTCAACATCTTTTTGCAAAGGAAGAAACTCTTAATTGCTTTAATGATGTCAGATCCAATATATTGCCATGATGCTCGGAAGAATTCAGCTATAAAGCCGTCTGGTCCGGGCGATTTAGAGACACCCATAGAGAATACCACGTTTTTGATTTCTTCGGATGAGAAAGAAAGATCAAGAAGAAGGTGATCCTCATCTTTTAGTCTTGGACCATTATCCATTATGCTCTCATCAATATGTTTTCTGGGCATTGATTTGCCTAGAAGGTCTTTGAAATATGAAACAAAAGTATCCGCGATCTCATTCTTGGAGGTTGAGTAAAGCCCTTTATCATTGATAATTGTAACAATTTTATTCTTTTGTATCCTGGAGTTAGTTAATGCAGAGAAAAATCTAGTGCATTTATCACTCTCTTTAAGATATTTAATCTTAGATTTCTGCCTAAGGAATGAGAGTTCAAACTCTTCAAGTTTTCTTAGGCAGATTTTCTGCTGGATTTCCTCCATTTTGAGCTCTGGCCGGGGATGAGAGAGGAGTTCCTCTTGGGTCTCCTTTAAGGTTTCTCTTGCTCGGCTAACTCTCATACTAATATGACTGAAATGTCGGTCATTAAGCTTCTTCAAGGGATCTTTTAGAAATCTCAATTTTACTGCTATTTGAAACATCAGAGATCTGGATATTTTGTTTTTCCAGCTATTTTGTATTAGCGGGCCAAATTCTTCATGAGACGCCCACATGTTACAGAATTTAAAAGGAATTAGTCGCCCTTTGTCTGCGTGTTCCGTGGACATCAAGACCAAACAATGATCCGAGTAAGCTCTAGGGACTAAGAATTTTACATGGTTGTCAATTTGCAGGTTTGACCACTCATTATTCGCCATAGCTCTATCGAGTTTGCTGGAAACTTTTCCATTTGTCCAGGTAAAAATACTACCGGAGGAGGGAAGATCTTCCATTCCAATATAAGTAAGGCAATCTAGGGCGTCCTGGCATTCGTAATTAGAGACAATTCTGCCCCCCACTCTATCTAGACCAGATAGGGGAGAGTTGAGATCCCCTATAAGGACCCAGGGGGAAGGGGTTAAGCCTATATCTATTAGCTCCTTTCATAAACTTCTTCTAGAAACCACCGTATGTAGACCATATATAATAGACAGTCTAAAATCTAAGTGTTTTTCCTTGTCCGTCACTTGAAGCGAAATGAGTTGGGCTGCACTAGCCAAAACATTAATACCAGTAGTTTGAGGATCCCATAATATCAAGATCCTTCCATTTTTGTAAGATGCGAAATTATCAACTACATTGAACTTTTTGAATTTAGTTCGCATGAGCCAGTTTAATTTATCGCTACAGAGCTTGGCTTCTGAGATCGCGAAAATATCAATGGAGTAAGCCTGGATCAGCCTTAGCACCTCCTTATGTTTGAGGGGACTATTGAACCCTCTAAGATTCCAATAAGCTATTCACATAAATAGATAGGAACAGTCGCATTATCGATAAAATGTCTATTGAGATAGGGGTAGGAGTACCCGTAGAGACATAGCCCTTATAACCACCCTTTCTACCAGATTCCGAAGATGATAGTTCCTCCAGCATTGTAGAGATAAGCCCTTGATCCCTCATCTCCCCGATTACATCATGCATATATACAAAATTTTCCCTACCCTTACATGAGTATTCTACCCTTACATATTGAATCACCACTTTCTTAATCCAACATGTAGAAAAAGACTTATCTGCCCAATGCAAGAGAACTAGGACAATCCTGATATTAAGACGCCATAAATCAACATAGCAAACATTTTCAAAGGAAGATCCAATGAGTCCAACAAGGCACAATTCAACTAGATTTGGCCGAATTGCCTCAAAAAAAACAGGCCATAAGACCAGTCTTTTTAATTTATTAAAACATTCCCAGACCAAATGAAGAAGGTCTGAGATTTTGTAGCACACACTATCCTTTGACGCACGCCATTCCATTCCTAGAGGTGCCCTCACCTCTCCCCAATAACCCTTTAATAACCATACCATAGAGGGGTAAAAACCCCTCTTCCAGCCACCAAAACTCCAACAACAAAGAACCTCCAAGGAAGGAAAAAAAACAGCAAATAGAATACAAGAGGCTCCATCATTCCGAGCCTCTACATTTCTTCTAGGCAGGTCCATAAGGTAGGAGGCCTTTGACCTTCTGTTCCTTGTACTTAGCTTTATTTCTGAGATTAAGAGAAGGACCTTCTCTTATCCCCAGATCCCTCCTCCTTGTTTTGGCTTTAACCGTAGTAAAACCTTCAGCATCTTGGTCTGCACTTGTTGGTACAACTTTTAAATCTGCCTGCAATGTAGGGGAAACTATTGGGTACTGACCTTCTTCTGAGGAGCAAGATTTTCTGGATCTCTTGGCAGCACTCCTTCTGGAAGGGGATCCAGTGACTGGTTCCACTAATTCTTTTTCTACTGTATGAGGAATTTCGGAAGCATACTCAGTGGGATAGCAATCTCTATCCAAGGGGGTTGCAACATTATTGGTCTCCGTTGGCTTTTCATCTTGAACTTTTGCTTTGTGACAGGCATTAATGGAGTGACCAAAAACACAGCAGTTATAACAGTATAGGGGTAAGTTTTCATAGATGACGGATTGACTAATATTAGAACCATCCGGGAATTCCAGCAAAAATTCATCCACTAGGTTGCTTCCTAGATCAATTTCAACAAGAACCCTAGCGAATGCAATTTTTGATATATTCGTTGTGAGTTTATCCATGTGGAGGGGTCGATCGATACAGCTCGCCGCCTTGCTAAGACCTATAGGGTTCCATAGGTGTAGAGGGAAGTCAGGCAGCTTAACCCATATAGGGATTTTTGCCATTTCTTTAAGTCCGTAATGAAATCCAACCGGAAGCGGCTTAACGTAAAGAGGACGCCCAAATACCAAATAAGGGCCAGAGCTAAGTATACGGTCTCTATCCATTGAGTTACCAAAGCGGAAAACAAGCCATCCGCTAGGATGCTGAATTATTTGTGGGGATATTTTCCAAAACACTTCCATAAACTTCCTCAAAGAGGGGAGACCAGGGTTCCTAGTAACGAAATACCCAACTAAACAATTATCCCAATATTCACGAAGCAAATCATTTTCAACATATATTGCTTTACCTTGCTGAGCAGGGGGAATGTATTCAAGCTTAGAAGAATTTGCAAGCTCTCTGTTTCCAGCAAACAAACTGCTCCACGGGGCTTTATTTTTGCCGAACGTTTTAGGAGGTTTATTCTCCTTGTTTTTGTGTGACAGAATTGCCTCAAGTGGAGCTTTTAGATTGCCTTCATTCTGAGACAAGTCTGTTTGGGTATCTTCATCTATATTAAGATTTCCATCCAGTTTATTCTTAATGAGGCTATTATAAGAGTTATCATTTGCCGAGGAGATTTCATCCTTAGTCGAGGTACTGGCTAACAGCTGCCTCTTACCACGCATACCCAAATTAACACATTACTCATTCAAATCATTCGAGATATTCGGGAACATAACATTATTACTCGAGTCGCAAGATGGAGTATTCTCGGTTTGAAGCAATTCATCATTAATTTTTAAACTTAGATTTAGGTTTGGTAACACTGCATTATCGTTTTCCAATTCCAGAGAGTTATCATTCGCAAACATAGAAGAAGAGGTTTTCGGTACAGATTCATCTTGTTGAGTATTCGGGAGGGAGAATTCATTAGAGTTTTCAATCGAGAACTTACCATAAATAATACGACGATTGTCGCCATCATCAACCACCAATTCGGTTGCTGAAGGATCATTTTCGGAGCAAAGGAGGAGATGTTTTCGGATCCTCTTCGAGGGGAGCTAACCAGGCACGACGGCGGATTCATCATAAGGACTTAGGTTTTTTTCGGCCTTCTCGTTGATATTAAGTGTGTCGGGCGGTCCCGACATACTTATATATATAAATGGAAATTTGGCCGAATAGATCCTAACTAAGCAATTTCACCTCCATTACACTTAATCAAGCTTAATAACTAAGCTGAAATTCAAGATCTAGACACGATGTGGCAGAAAACCGGGAGAAGAGAAGTGAGAGGATTTTCGAGATTGTTAGGATTGATTAGAAAAGGAAGGATAAAGAAGAAAAGGAAGGATTGTGAAGAAAAGGAAGGATGGTGAAGAAAAGGAAGGATGGTGAAGAAAAGGAATGATGATGAAGAAAAGGAAGGATGATGAAGAAAATGAAGGATGATGAAGAAAAGGAAGGATGATGAAGAAAATGAATGATGTTGAAGAAAAGGAAGGATGCTGAAGAAAAGGAAGGATGATGAAGAAAAAGAAAAAAAAAGAAAAAAGAAGAAAAATAGAAAAATAGAAAAAACAAAAAAAACAAAAAAAACAGTTAAAAATAGAAAAAAAAATGAAAAAAAATAAAAAAAATAAAAAAAATAAAAAACGAAAAATGAAAAAAAATATATAAAATGAAAAAAAGGAAAAAAATTAAATAAATTAAAAAAATTAAAAAAATTAAAAAAATTAAAAAAATTAAAAAATTAAAAAAAATAAAAAAATAAAAAAATAAAAAAAATAAAAAAAATAAAAAAAATAAAAAAAAATAAAAAAAAATAAAAAAAAATAAAAAAATAGTATAA